>JNEY01000024.1:561340-579772 GCA_020875895.1 Aphelenchus avenae | reverse complement strand
GGCCCGGCCCGTTTAGGCCCGGCTCAGGGCTCAAAATTGACACATTTTGGTTAAATTTTCAATATATTTTTGGTAAATTAGTCAAAATGTCGCTCTGACGGTGCCTGCGGCAAGCTATTTTAGGTGAAAATACTCCAATGTTATATTTCAAATTCATGATAAGGGGCCACATTTTAGCCCATGGGACGTACCAAAGTGGGATCAAGGGGTTTTTCCTTTCTAGCCTATGAAGTCTTGGCCCGCCGGGCCTTATAGGCCCGGCCCAGGCCCGGCCCACGCCCGGCGGCGGGCCCGTGCCGGGCCTCAAAATTTTGCCCACGGGCCGGGCCGGGACTCGACTTTAAGACCGGTTGCACATGGTTGTTAGTGTGCACCCCATAAGGGTGTAGTTAAAACAAAACCAGAACCCAGTTTAAGCCGCTTAAAGGAACGCTATCGAACTGGTGCGGACTGTGGTCTTGGACCTAACTGAATTGTTAGGTTCATGGCACTGATGGAAAGATTCGCTAGAATCAGGATAGCGCAGGATAATTTTTAATTCAAAGGAAGTCTGGGGAACCAAGGTAAACTAGACTCCGCATGAGTAGGATTGACCAAGGAAAGCTAGACTTGTCAGGTTGTTCATGGAGCGGACGGCCCATTGGACGCTAGTGAGTGACCTAAGACGAGGTTGACCAGCGCTAAATTGGCGACGGCACCTGTAGTTCTTTATACGTAAGGATTGCATGATTGGGACATGACATGAAATACAGGGTTATGAATGAAAAGAAAGTTCAACATAGTTTCGGTTCTACGTTGGACGATGGAGGCATGGCCGATTATCTTGCACGACTCAACTTGTACTATCGTCCGATGACGAACCGTGCCTAGAAACGCAAAATAAAGGGTTGGATGTGGCCTAAAGGCGCTACCTCTCGCGAAAGAAGTGCTCTATGCCATGAAGAAGACCTCCGAGTAGTCGCCAGTTCCTTAGATGCTTGCCGACTAGCGTGGGCAAGAGTTTCTTGTATTGTTCGCTATTGTAACGGGCGTCGACTAACAGCACAGCGGACCAGCCTGACGCATGGCGAAGCGATCTACCTAACACTTGTGCCACTGCAGACATGGCTTGGACGGTGAGCCAGTCGTCTTGTACCATGTTCCTGGCGCGCAGTTTGACGCGCGTGTCGCCGATGTTAGGATAGGGCACGGAAATGACAATCACGGCGCGTGCCATGTCATCCTCGAAATTCAGGCCTTCGCTTGCGGTGCCTCTAGAATACAGACCCACTGGATATACAATTCTAGCGAACGCTAACCTGCAAACCGCAAATAGTATAGCGTCCCGTCCGCGCTGAATCGCCTTGCGGAAGTGGGAGAGGCATGGCCCTGCTGTAGTACCTTCGATATAGATCTCCTAAATTTCTGCTTTGCGGCTTTTTTAATCCGAAATCCACACCCACATTGAACACGGCTAGTGCGTCGTAAGCACCTGTGTTTCGCATGTGTATCAGCAGCTTGTTCAGCATACTGGCGCTGGGCAGGAAGCAAAGGACGCCCCGAGGTGTGATCGAGCAGATTCGTACGACAATGTTCGCCACCTCCTTGAAGTACACACAGTCCGCATTTGGTGTATTCTCTCGAGTCCCCATAAGACGTGTGCCGTAGGGCCCCTAGAAAGTTATCATGTAAGAAACTCTCGACTGCGTCATGAACGAACCTTGTCGATGACAGCCGAGAATACATTCCGCTCGGGGATGATACTACCGAGACCCTCCAGTACAAAGTCGAAGTCCACTCCCAACTGCGTCGAGTACGCCTGAAGCATCCGCGATATTTTGACGTAACAGCCTCTGAAATTCTCTTACGCTAGTCGGTGAAAGGGTTGCAGAGGCAAGGCAGACGCACATAGAGCTCTTCGTGGCGTCTCCGAAGCCCACTGTTGCGTCAATTGGCCAGAACTGAACGGAGTACACGCTGGTTTTGTCGAAATGAATAAAACTGTGCTCAGAAGGTACGCATCCTTCCGCTGTCTGTACTTGATACGTGCACCTAAATACCAACTGGCCGCATTTATTCCGTTAGTTGAAGCTCTTAGACTACCTGTACTTTGACGGGTCAACGGCCACGAGCCTCATTAGGCTTAGGAACTGCAGTAGCGTGTCGATGGCACCATCTGTAGGACGAGACATGGCGTCTTCGAACCCGAGCAGTTCATCACCAGGGCACTTGTCGCGGAATCGCCGTATTGCCTCACATGCGTGTGACGTCAAGTCAGACAGGTGCACCCCTCTTTCAGTCACAGCGAAAAAGCGCGAGGTGAAAGAGTTTGGCATGGCCGTGGTCAGCGTCATCGTAGTACCGTTTACTGTTCGATCCAGGTGGTTCTCCAGCGCAGCTCTAGCAGACAAAGCGTACCACTCGTTAAAAGCGGATAGCATCGCTACGATCTAAATACCTCTGCTAGGTACACAATGTGCGCTCGCCAGGTAATTACCTCATGCGTGTCACTCATGCGACGACGAAGGGAGTCCAACGACTTGCAAATTTTCGCGGCCGCTGCACCCGTGTACTTGACACCGAGCTCCTCCAGACGAGTTTGTGCATATCGGCTGCAATCCTCGATACTGCTTCGTATGGCCTGTGTTGAGTTCAGTTCGAATTCGAACGAAACAGTGTCACAGCATGTCGTCACAAGCCCATGCGCCTCGTCACAGATGAGTATCGAGTTCTCCAGACGGACACATCCCATTCGTTCCCGGATGAGGGGGTCTGAAGGGAGTCCTTCGTACCCTCCTCGGCCTCAACTGCCACCCACCCATGATGTAGTTGAATGTACAGAAGGTTACATCTGCCGCATCGGCGAGTACGTCAGTTGCCGCGTAGTAGGGACACACGCGCGGTTCCTCTTCACCTAGCGCAGCCGCGAGGTCTTCCAGGTCGAAGGCTTTGTCGCTTCTGGTTGCATGGCAGATTCGCTTTCGCAGTTCGCTCGGTGTTCGGTCGTAGTTGGAGTACAATGCGCGGCGCAGATCACAACCGCCCTTAAAGAGTATATCTCATAGCGTACGTCTATCATCCACAGTTACCCCTTTACTACTTAGGAGCTTCAGACAAGCTTTGGTCACGGAGGTTGCTGCTCCAGAATGAACTAGACCTTCGACGCGTGGATTTAGGCATAGATCTTCGCGTGGTCCAAGGACGGTATGACTAACACCGACAACCGTGTATCACTCATACGCATGCATACTTACCGAAGTAGTCCTTCCGTAGAGCAGGGAAGGCGGCTGTACTCACTAATAGCTTGCTTCAACTGGGCCTTTGTCCGCGTAGAATAGAGTATCTTCACGTCCCTGAACAGAATGTTACCGAATCTGCTTACAGCGGCAAACTAACGGTGGACATATGCAGTCAGCACGTGGGTTTCCGTTGCAACATGCGTCTCGTGCTGGACACTGCGTATGAAGCTCGCGTTTCCTGCGTTTGTATTCTAGTAGAAAGCTGCATGCGGGCGCCAACAACGCTATCGTTTTGCCTGATAATCGTGACGTCTTAGCTAGGCGTAATTTCATTTATGTTACCCGATCCAGTAGGCGCGTCGCACAACAATGAAGCCGGACGTTGGCCTCCTTGACTTTCGGTACTCTTCATTAGTGATTCACCCTTGCGGAGGCATGCCACCTGCTTGACCATTATTCGTGTTTGGTTTCCATACGGACGCAGTCCCGCTGGCAGTCGCACTTCGAGACCGTTAATCGTCTTTGTTGACGGCTGGCCGCAGACGGCCGTCGGTACAGTCGAAGAGTCCTTTCGAAGTACCTTTGTGGGTAGGACAGCCGATGCATCTGAAACAGTCCAGATTTCATAGTAATTTCCACCTAATCCGAGGAATGCATTATGCGCGCTCACTAGTGGTTTCATTTACCTTTACATGTACTGCTATCATTCAGCAGAATCGCGGATCGCTTGCGAAGAGCATTTTCGCGATTCTTACGTGCGCGAGCAAGTTGCTCTTCCGTGGGAGCATGGCTGATGGTAGTGGGTGCGTTGCAGAACGTGTCCGCACAGCCGGTACTTGTACCTACAACTTCGCATCATCGTGGGTCTCAGAGTATCTAGAACCGTACCTGTGCAACTTTGTGCGACTTGTAACCCTTGCTTCCGCATAGCATCTTCGCGATTGTTACGTGCGCGAGCAAGCTGTTCTTCCGTGGGAGTGGGTCGAACTTCGCTAGGCTTGGCCGTTGTATGTCCTGAAAAGGGAAAACCGTTTGCTCATGAAACCGAGTGTTGCGCATTACCGTTGAGAAACTCTTCCTTCTTTCGTACGACTTCATCTGCCAGCTTGCGCTCGGCCTCTTCCTTCTCCTTTCGCAGAGCTTTCTCCTTCGCGTCCCACTGGATCAGTAGGTCGACCATTGGCGTCCCGTGGACCTGCTTCAGTGGCCTGCCTAGCATACTAAAGAACAAGCAGATGGAAGCTTACAATTGGGATTCCGGAAAGATGGATACCGCTCAGGCGGAATATTCACAACGGACCGTTGATGGGCATTCTGAATTTGTATTCATCTCTTTATTACGATAAATAACTGCCCTGAAGCGGTTATGTGCTACTAACAATGGTCGAATCCGCTGGAACCACGGAACAAGCATGGCTGTAAGGTCAGGAAAAACGATTTCTATCACAGCGGAACCGCATGACTTTGGTACGACAGTAGGCGCTGCAAGATTTGGTGAACGCTGGCCCTGTTCTCAACGTCGACTCGTAGAACCGCATCTAGTAACTCTGAAGACCAGCTTTACTCAACGTTATACGTATAGCTAACGTACCTAGTTCAGGTACGGCGATCTTCGACCAGGGACGACATGTCAAGTCCCTAGCACGAACCCAATTCCGGTATTGCTCGCAGTTGCTAAAGGAGGTAAAAGTGCATTCGCCAGGAATAAGATAGGCATACTCAAAGGGTACGTTCCAAGGCAGATCGCCTGTGAGCATGGCTACGAGGACGATTCCCGACGACCATATATCCACCGGAGCGCCACTGTGCTGTAACGTAGAAACCTGTCGCGCTGTATTAGTACGTACCGATATCTTCCACTGTAGACCTCAGGTGCGGTGTATGGACCGGTTCCGCACTGGACGGTTAGTAGACGCTCTCTTCCCGCGAACGCGAAGACGGTCGCTAGTCCAAAGTCGGCAATTTTGAGCTGGTCGTTTCTGGTCACTAGCAAGTTTTCCGGCTTTATGTCGCTAAATAAGACCGCTTAATTAGCGCTTAACCGTGAAACTGGTACCGATGCGCAATCCCTTTCGAGTGGACATACTCGAGCCCGGTCATTAACTGCGCGTAGTAGAAGCGTGCCTTCGTGGAGGGCATTCCGGCAGAAGGCTGAATACGGTCGAAAAGCTCTCCTCCATCGGCGTATTCAATGAAGAGTTGGAACTGGTTGTTTTCGGTGACTCGAGTTCCGATGTACTTTAGGACATTTACGTGTTCGTTCAGCAGGCGTTGCACGAGGGCCTAAAGCCGTCCGCATTTCAAGCGATACATCCAAGCGTGTTTAGCCGTCCTTTACCTCTTTGCGTAATGCTTTCGCATGCTCTTGATTTTGTACGTCCACGTACTTGACCGCTACCATGTGCTTAGAATGACGTTGGTCGGTGACAAGAGCTACCGCTCCGTATGCACCTGAAAGGTTTGAGGCGCTAGCGCAGGCGTCGCAAGTGACAATTTAACGTACCTGTGCCTAGGTTCCGCACGAACTTCAGGTTGTTCTCGTTTGCATGTGCGTCTTCGCTTCGCTCGCCGAAGTTTAGGGGACACGTGGACAACTCGGGAGCATGGCTGAGTGGAGTTTCCTCTAGGATATCCTGAAGTGAATGGCTTCGAAAACTGAACGCCTTACCGCCTAACTGGTCTACGTTGCGTACGCTCTTAGCACTGTTTTGCGGGTTGGTGACACTGAGCATAACCACATCCACTTCGCAGTCGTCGTCAGTCATCATGGCGACCGGTAAAGTTGTTATCAAAAGCGCTGTGTTCTTCTGAAACAGAATTAGGTGTTTGCATGGTTGGTTGAGTTGGAACAATCCGCGCGATCAAAAAGGTTCATGAGTTGACAGACGGCCGTTTGAAGCAGATTTAAGCTCAAGTTATAAAGTAACACTTTTTAATTCAACGACTATTCAAACTAGTGAAGGTACATCTTGTGACCGAAACCTGATCGAAGTAGAACGTGGTAATTTCATTGGTATACAAATTTAGGCTAGAGTTTGATCTTCGTGACCACCGACTGATCCAAACAGAAGATTAACTTCTTACGACCAGCGGGTGATCCAACCAGATTCGCTTATCACCGTGGGCAACCTCATGCAGTTGGCCATAATGCATGACAATTTTAACTGCTTGCGTACAACCAGACCAGACTGATTTGAGCATGAGATAAGCGGAACTACGTACGTTACGAATCTATTTTGGCTCGTCGTACGAGATCAATGTCGCGATCAATTTGTAGTTTCTGTTCGTACTACATGTTATTTTTTTTGCATCAATTCGGGCGATCGAATTGGAGTTTAGTTCGAAGAGGAAAAGGGCGATCGAAAAATGAGTGACTCTGAGGGCGAGTGGCTGTCGGCTCAGAATCCTCCGATCGACACTCGCAATCCATGCACGTCCATCGCGATGGGTAAGACTTCCGTGCGGTTGACGATTGAATACTATGGTTCAGAAGTTGTGCGTAAAAGTCAACTCGGATGTAATGACTCTGACTCGGACGGTCCATGGTTATCGGCTGCGGTCGGACCTAGCCAGGCTGTCACGACGAGAACTGAGACAACGCCATTGAAAGGTTATGACAAAGAGTTTAAGGTTCCTGCTATCTGAGCTTTTCCCTTTAGTGCAAGCTACAGTCGGCAGAGGTGCATCTGAAGTCGTGCTATCGTACGCGAATGTTGCCAGCCATGCTTCGGCATTTGACAAGTGGCCCAACGAAGTCTCGCAGCGTAAGCACGGTTTCCGGATCCAGCTTTATTATCTAATGCGTCGTAATATGTATTAACCGCATAGATCCCCTTCTAGAAAACGAGATAGCACCTCAGCACGACAGTGGTGACTCGGACGGCCCTTGGATGACGTCCGCAAGAGCACCTATCGATGGGACTCGCCCGACCCAACAATGCACCGTCATGAAGAAGAAAAAGATACCAAAGTCGACAACAGAGGCGTCCAGTTTCAACGTCATCCCAACTTGTAACGATGCTACTCGCCGGGCCACCAAGCATTCATTGCGCAAGTATGCGATTATGTAATCTTCTTTTAGCTTTAAACACATTTACCTAGGCCTCGAGTTGGCTCGACACGCACAAAGGCGGCGCGTAGCCGCATGCAGGGCTACGAAACACCCGAAATGAAGGCGTTTTACGACACGATGGGCCTAAACGACGAAGAACGAAAGCAGCGCGTGAACGAAGTGAGTCGCCTCCGAGGATTTGGTGATAGACCATCTACACCTCCTGGATACTGGGATGTTCATTTTCCGACGATAGATCAGCAAATTGCTCGCGGCTTGTTCAAAGTAATGTACTTTGTTGCCAACCTACGCCCTAATTGACAATTCCTAGGTAGTCGATGCGCCACCAGCTTACGCACGAACCATTGGTCCACGTTTGGCCGCTCTGATGGACGCCGAATCCAACAAGTGAATGACGAGTACGAATGTTTGATAGTCGGCCATGCCACCCATAGTGCTACAGTTCAGTCTGCCGGCATATATTCAGTGATTATTTGTATTGTAAGCGCTCGGTAGCCTAATAAACGGCTTGATGACCATTTTTGACCAGCCTAAGCTAAAATCAACAGTAGCTTGAGGAACAAGGTAAGCAAAACCCGGCAGGACGAGCCTAACCTTGGTAAGCAAAACGCGACAAGAGCACGAGGGACCAGTGCAAGCTAAACTAGACACGAGTTGGTGGTACCAAGGTAGGCTAAACTCGTCAGGAGCAAGAGGATTGCTCGTCAAACTTGTCGGGAGAAGTTGGGTCCGAGGTATGTAAGACTTGATAGGAGCTGAAGGAGCGAGCGTAGGCTATATTCAATAACAGGAGGTCAGCGGTACGTTACCTTGGCAAAAGCCATGTGGGTACAGGCTTAGATAAACTTGGCGGTAGCAGAAGTGATCAGGACAAGCTATTTTTAGAAAGAGAGACCAAAGGCAAGATAAACACTGCATTGAAGGTTAAGATACTCAAGCAGGTTGCGTGGGTCTAGGCTGCATATATAAGTCTTTTGTTTGGCTCAACTTCACTAATGTGTATGTTCTTGTATGCGGTGCATACTTCATAACACCGATACGGATGGATTGCTCCCAGACCGCCTTCCCGGGGGGACGCTCGCTTTTTGGGGTGTACCGCCCCTGCGGCTTCGCCTGAAAATGTAAAAACCCAAGGGGGGAACAAGGCATTTTTCGGCGCGGGCTTGGACAGGCGCCGAAATAATACCAGTGTCCGCTACCGCCTTACGGCTACTAAGCTTGGTCCGGCGCTACGGATGCAGAGTCCCTCACCGCTAAGGGGGAAATGAAATTTCATGTTCCCTATAGCCAGAACTAACACTCACGAGACCAAGTTTTTATTGACTTCTTATAAATATAACGACTGTGCATGGCAATAAAACGGGCATTTAATTATAGCCCTTTAATACGGGCTGCACTACAATGCACGTTATACTGGCATGGCCGAATAATGATGCTCGTAGGCTTGTCAGAGGTACACTACGAACGCTCTTCCGCTGCAGATCGCTGCTTCTTCACTGACGACGAACGAGGAATACCCGTGGAGGACGATGCAGAGGTGGACACATAGGTGGACACATCGTCGAGTGGGCGCTTGCGAATCCTCATGCAATGATGAGATGGCACGACCTCATCTAAAAGAGTTTTAATGTGTTAGCGGATTGCGGATGACAGCGCCATATGACAGAGTGTCACGTTACCTGTAGCATGGCTGCTGTCCGTGAAAGCGGCACTTTGAATGGTGATCATGCACTTCTGCTTCGGAGATCCGTTATACGGCGGAGTATGCACCTCCACCGTGATCCCGGTCTGCTCGGCCCGATAGCGCTTCACCGCACCTTCTGTCTCGAGTTCGTAGGATCCTTCACCGAACGTAAAGTCGCCTTCTTGCGCCGCCGAGCTCCGCACCCGCTGCTTCATCTTGAAAACGACGTTGCGTCCCGAACCAGAGAGCAGCTAAAAGTTAGGCTTAATCAAGAATTCGCTCTTACTCCGGAATACCTCAACAACGCGCGGTGCAAATGAGGCATCAATGAATTTGCTCGTGAAGTCGAGTACCAGGGCATGGCCGCATAGTAGTCGTGGTAGAGTTGCGCAGACCTTGAGCAGCTCTTCGACGGCTCGACTCACGGGCTCGGACCAGTGCGTTGAGCTGCAGAATGTAATGGTTTGCAGTTCACAGGCAGACTCGTGACGGAGGAACGTCCAGTTGAGCAGACAAAATGCATCGTTCTTGATGGTCAGCCGAAGCGTCTTCAAACCAACGAAGCTCTGCATAAGGGCCGTGAAGTCTTGCACCAGATAGGTCGAACCCGCTGGCTTGTTGATGTACACTGCTTCTGGGAACTTCAACGGCGGCGCAGCTTTGAAGACGCCGTCGATGTTCCACATGTTCCAAGAGTCTCCGACGAAAACCATTCGCGTAATGGTATGCGGGCCGATTATAGCGCCGAATCTCCGAAACACGACCTTCATGGCCTCCGGGTTCCGTGCGTCGAAGTTGCCATATCGCCGTCTACGGACCGTCAAGTCGTCGCAGGTTAGATAGTCGTCGTAGATGATAACCTCGAAATCACGACGAGCCGCGAGCTGTGCGGCGTAGTGCATGGCAGTATGTAGAAGACGATGCGTTGCGAGCTTGGAGTACACGAGGGTTTCATAGTCGGAGAAGTGCAGCGCTTCCAACCAAGTCTCTCCTGGAAGCATGCTTACGCAATCGTTCTAAATATGAAGTATTTAGTAAAGGTATGCTGAAGCCAATTCATCGGATACACGGCGTAAAACCGTGGACGACACGCAATAAAATTCAGCGACCCGACTGCAGTCTTTCACACTTCCACACTGAATAAATGACTCGAAAGCACCCACATCGCAGCACAACCGATACGGTACACGCCTTTGACACAGACCGCCGCGCTGTCGTTACACAAAGCTGGCAACTGTGTAATGCGGGTAGTTTTTAAACCACTTCACCCTCCTTCAAGCAATGCTTACAATGACATCAGGCAGAACACATAGAATGTTTATGCAACTTTCAGTCGGACTTGAAATAGCACTCCTGAAAGCTACACGCATGACTCCTCAGAACGTCAAGCTGCAGGTCGCATGGCTTAAAGTAGGATTGCTCATCTTCCTCTACAATTCTTAGTCTAACAGATACTAGCACTAACGCTTAGCTCAGATCAGACATGTTGAAAGCTCTAAGCAGTCATACTGGTTGCTCTCAGTGGTTATGGCTTAAGCTCTGCGGAGTTCTACTAAAATATCAGAGAACTCCAGCTTTAAAACTCTGAGTAGACCTTCTGGACGCTCCAATGTGTGATACCAGATGCACTGGGAAATTACCGTAAATCCTCTAATTATAGCCCCGGGGCCATAATTTTTTTGCTCTGGCCCAAAGGGGGCCATAATTAGAGGGGGGGGGGCCATAATTAGAGGGGGGGCCTTAATTATTTTGCCACTCCGCGGGCCGAAGGTCCGCGGAAAACTGAGGAAATTTTGCCCAGAATCGTCAAAAATCAACCAAAAATGCATCAAAATTTGACAAATATGGTAAAGAATGGCGAGTATCCCATAGTATTCTACGTGCCTTAAAACGTGTAATGGCAGTGTTCCCTCGGCTTACCATATCTGGGAGGTACCCACCATCCGACTACCCAAGGGTCCCCCTTTGGTTTTTCCTAGAGATGATGCAAAATTTAAAAAAAGTTTATTTTTTTGTGTCATAAAAATCTATCCGAGAATGTTCCCCATGCTATAAAACGTCGAGAAAACATGTTTTCCTGGCAAGTCAAACTTGCCTTTTTAAACGGGTTGTTGGCTGTTGCTCTAATTATAGCCCCGGGGCCATAATTAGAGGGGGGGGGGCCATAATTATTTTGCTCTGGCCCAAAGGGGGCTATAATTAGAGGGGGGGCGATAATTAGAGGGGGGGCTATAATTAGAGGATTTACGGTATGCTGGAAACGCTAATAATCGTGCTGGACTCTCTAAGGAATGGTACTGAACACTTTGATTAGTCACGCTGGAAGCTCTGAGGATTCGTTTTAGAGGCTTTACATAGTAGTACGCGATGGTCTGACGTGCCCTGCTCTGAGGTCTAAGTAGTGCTGCTTGCGGTGCTGAGGATTGCTGCTGAGGACTCTGATTAGTCCTGTCGATTCTTTAGTCCTACCACTTGAAGTTCTGGGTAGTTCTTTGGAAGATCTGAGTCGTCGTGCTTAAGGCTACACGTAGTCAGCGTGTCGCTATGATCAACCTGTTTAAATCTATGGGGACTTCTGCCGGAATATCTGAATAATGCGTCTGGAATCTGTGAGGAGTGCCGCTGGAAACAGACGTAGCCATGTTAGAAACTCTGAGACTAATCGGAAGTTCTAAGATCAGACCCCTTTGAGGGTCTGAGTAGTCCAGTTTGAAGCTCCCATTTGTAGCCCCAAGAAGTGCTTACTGCTGAAAGTCCAATTATTCCACTGGAATCTCTCAAAATGGCTGGTGAAAACTCTGCATTGTCTACTGGAAGCAATGAACACTAGCTGTGGGCCGCCTTCGGCGGCCTTAGTTTAGTTTGTGAATTACATTCCGACTTTAAGACTCGTTCAAGCATTGAAATCTCACGTGCACAGATACACTGTATAAGCACTCAGTCTTCCAGCATATGGGTATATGTTTTAGGTCGACCAAGCATTGATCCAGTCAGAGCGTAACCAACATTCTACCTCATATACAAAACGTAGTCAAGTCATTAACATGATCTTGTATTTCGTAAACCGCTTGAGGAGTGCACACTTCACGACGTTAGCGCAATCCGCTCGCAACGCGGCTATTTGTGCACCTCTGACCTCCCGTTCTCAGCCATGCAGCCTGTGAACGCGCGACCATCGCGGCAGACGGCTCTCCACGTGGCCAGTTGGCCGAGAGACACGCGTCTCTTTTCTCTCATGCGGGAACACATCATGTGTGAACGCGTGCGGGTATTTTCCACACGTTCGTGGTTTGTGTCCACTGACTGGGATGCGTGCGATGAGTTTTTCATTTGCATCCCGTGTGAGAAGTGACCTACATACAAAGGTGCTTTATGGCCCGCATGCACGCAACGCGGCTATTTATACACCCAGTGACCGACATGCTCTCATGTCCTAATCTCTTGGCGCAACCCGCTGACTGAGCATGACCAACGGTTGATCCAAACAGAGCGTGTGACACCTTGTGTAATACCTCGTGCGCGAAGGTGTCACAAAAGGTAGGCGCGCGACCGTTTGCGTAGTCTGAGTCTGGTCTTTCCCGTGGTCAGACTACGCCCTCATGGTAAGTCGGTGTCCATTAAAAGGACTGACTGGGTGCATGTTTGAAATGTAGAAGCCACTCGCCTCGTTGGTGGTGGTGTAAGGCGTGTCGTAGCGAGCCTTCCCGTGCCATGGAGCCGTGCCATGGTCGAATAATCTAGCTTTACCGTGATTGCCGTAATCACAGCTTCTGCACAACAAAGGCTATTTGTGGCACGACACGGCCCTTACAAACGGTATAATTGATGGCCATGCGTGGGTCGTGACGTGATGACCACTCTCATACCGGTTTCTAGACATGACACGGGCCTACGTCTCTAGTGAATATCGTCCCAATTCCGAGGGGTTTAGTTACCCGTCTGGTCGTCATAAAGTTGCGGCCGAATGAGGATTCCACCATTTTCGAGCTACGTTCGTCACCGCTTATGCTATGTGTTTTGCCACATTCAGATCTTTTGGTAGAGCTGCACGAAACCATCTGTTGAGTAAAACAAGTTGAAGAGAGGAGGTGGGGTGGGCTGCCGATTCGAGACAACTGAGCCCAGTGCAATGGAAAAATCCTTTAGTAAGATATGTAGAACCCGACTAAGACTCTAAAATTAACGGGCATATATATGGTTCTGTCTGGCGGGTCTATGACTAGGTACGACATGGTTACCGGCACACACGATGCGAGGCTACTTGCACACTCAATATCAGCCGTGCTCTGAAGGCCGATAGCTTCTTACTTAACCCACTGGCTGAGCAATACCAACGGCTGACCAGGAAGGATTGTATCGACACCTAACGACCAACGCCTGATCCAAACTACAACCGGATGAGAATATGAAAATTCAAGAACAATTTACTACGTTATTGCATGCTAGCATTGGTTACCAATGGCCGATCCATTCAGAGTTTTGGAACTGGGCTCAAAAGCTCTCTATATACGAATACCTTCTAATGACATCATTCGTTTCATCTACACCCTGGTGGTTTACGTGACTCTGTCACCGACTCCTGGTAGCTCCTTGACCTGGTTGCTCTGAAAGTAGGCAGTAGAGTTCCTCCCAGAACAGAAGACTTTGTCAACCGAGAGTCAGCGGCTGAGTGGTTGCAACAAAAGGACATTATCTTTTGCTAAGATCAAATCGTGCACTGGGCACGCGGCGCCAAATACAATGTACTTTTCTTGAAGATTCGTATCATGACGACCACGTGTTTTTTCTACTTGCTGATCGATGTATTTTCAAGAACAAAGTTTTGCCATTTTTACTGTTTTACTTGTAGTATGTCTAGCGCGAACTTCATGGTCTAATTGTTTTTTATCACCTTGATTTGCATGTGCTGTTTCGGCATGATTAGGCTTAAAGAAGATTTAATAGTGAAATTTTAGTCGCAATGTCGTCCAGTTTTTTACTAAAGCTGGACCTTCGGTCAGTCCTCAGTCCAGCAAAGATCGAAAAGCTCCAGGAGCGACTGCGAAAGAGGCTCATAGATAAAACCGCCAGTGCAACATTGTCCTTCGACGAAGACGAAACGTCTGGTTCATCTAGTGATGGGATACCACCGTCCGCCATGCGATCTGCGTCTCCGGATTGCTTTCCTTCTGCGATTTCAGCCACAATGTGTCCTGCGTTATCGACGGCCATGCGTACTGGGTACCCGTTCCAAGATGTGCGTTCTTTACGCTCAATTTTAGTTCTTCATCACGAGCGTCAGCCTCGCTCGGTAGAACACGCAAGATCGAAAAGCCGTACAAGTGCACTCGGATGAGGTTCAAAGGCCAGCCATGCTCCTACAAATGCACAAGCTTGGGATTGCTTCGATACCATAACAAACGCGTTCACGAGAAGAAAAGTATGACGTCCACACGCCAGATGAAATAAGCATGTTTAGCACTTCGATGCGACTTTATCGATAAAAATGGAAATCGTTGCGCGTATCTTGCGGCGTTTCCGAGTCAAATTACATCGCATTGCCGCATCGTTCATCAGGAGAAACGTAAGGCAACTTTTCGATATGCTTGAATTGCAGCTCGAATTTAGCAATGCTATGCACGTTGTGCGCATACAGGTCAGTCTCTAGGTCAGACCTAGCCAAGCATATGGCATATGCCCACTCGGATGAAACGCGTACGTAGTCCTTGTGTCAATAATGCCTTAAAAACAGATGTTTAGCTTTTGCATGCGACAGCACCGATTGCGGAATGTCATTTGCGACTAAGTATGCGCTGGGTAATCATGCGAAGGCTCACGCAAGCAATGGTAAACTGCATGGCGCTTTGTACGAATGTATCGATACTTTTTAGCCTACAAGTGCTACGTGGAAGGATGTGCTGCAACGTACAACAGCTATCAACCTTGGCTGATACATCTGATCGTCGTGCACGACGCCGACTCACCGAACACATTCTTCAGACGGGGAGATACTGCCAAAGCACGCAACCATCACGCACTCTCTCGCATTGTCGTTGATGGTCTGGACAAGTGTCCCGAATGCAATCTCGTGCTACCGACACAATATCAGATGCTCTTACACATCCGTAACGTGCATCCTTCCGTGGGCAAAGGCCGCGCGCCTCGGGACGAACTAACCGCGCACCTGCGTTGTCTCGACTGTCAGCAGTGCGTTACCTTCGCTGGCCTACAACCTCATCTGAATACTTGTCTCAGCGTTGTTTATCCTGATCTCCGACCACGTAAGTGCTTCCGTTCACGATCAACTTATTGTGCTACCTAGTTCTTTCGCAACGAATCTCAACGAGTCAGCCATGCTTCACACTTTGCCGCATCTGTAGGATCGGGTATGTAAACTTTACAGCGTAGAATCTCCAACAGATGCGTTGCAGAAAACCGGCATGGACGAAGTCGAAGCTGCGACATGATCCAACGAGCGTCGTTTTAAAGGAACTTCTGACAACAGCTTCTCCTAGTATGGACCTGAGATCGTTCCCGGCCATCCGCTCTTTCTTCGTCCAACTTCTCGGCGGTACAAATACCCATCGCCATTCGGTATATTTGTGGGTGCGAGCAAAAGTCGGCGCTAAGTACACCTTCTCCGAGTTCCGTCAACGCGTCCTATACGTGGGAAAATGCGCATACCTGAAGGATCGACTGAACAGATACGAGAAAGCAAACCGGACTGTGAGCGGCCATGCCAAAAACAGTAACACTGTACGCGTAGCCATTTGCTTGTTATAGTAATATTAGTTAGACTTTAGAGAGCACTCTGGCGGGAGTATAACAGCGCGCAGAAAGCCGGAGAGACAGTCATTCTCTTGAAAGTGGCAGTGAACATCAACGGTGCTTGGACTTCGAACTTCGGCGATGACGCGGCAGTTGTCGAGACGTTTCTCATGTTCACTTTGGGTAATTTCATACCTTTATATGATTAGCGACATTAAACCTACTTTAGGCATGTCAACTATCTACAACAAAGAGTTCTCCATAACGCAAACGATGCAGAAGACCTACGCAAAGTTCTTGAAGGACAGCTGTAACATTGGGGCTTATATCCTTTTGTCTACTTGGCGTAAATGCGCCGCAAATGGCAGCTGGCCTCCGTACATGTGTGGCCGTCTTATGCTGTCAGCGCCACTAGCAGAGGATGCGACTTCATCAAGAGATGGTACGGTCAGATTATCCTAACCGCATGCAGTTGCTATGCATAGACAACACGGTCAGTGTGGCTAGCACTTCTTCATCAGAGCCGTCTCCTTCCTCGTCGTCATATTCTTCTACCACACGACCGACGCATAGCATGATCGACTACAAACGGCAGATGCTTGAGAGAATCACGGTATCCTTCTGTGCCTTGCGTTTTTAACCACGTTTTATAGGATAATTTGGCCACTGCCATCGAGCACGTGACTGATCTGCAGCTACTGGACCACGAAGCGAATGTTTTCTGCGACAAGCTTACAAGTCTTAGAAGGCTATGAAATCGCCTGCTTTGCTATCCATCTGTTTTATTGTATGTATTATTCTGCCATGCATCTATGCCTTTAGTGCATATTATTCTTACCCGACATGCGGATTGACGTTTCTCAATGTCCAGATACAGTACGGTATAAATGAACGTTGGCCGCCTATTGTTTAACGATCAGATGGACATGGACAAATATAGCTAAGCTTTGCGCATCAATGAGCAGTAGTTTCTAACAACGAAATCTGCTGGGCTACATCGACATGGCCACGGACATCGCGTCGGTGTCGTACAACGGCAAGGCGGAGACCATCGCCGGTGGACCCATCCAGGACCTGCTCGGTAAGTGTTTAGTGTTTTTCCTCGTTGCTCCATCGACTTCCTTTCTACACAACCTTTAACCTTTTAGTCATCTTCCGAAACCTCAATCCGCCCAGCAACGAGAAGGTCATCGACGACCAGTGGATCGACATCAAGTACCGCGACAAGTTCCCCAATCTGGCGGTCCAGGTACGGTTTTGCATGCAGTCTTGCAGTTGTTCGCTAACTGACAGTAGTACTAACGGTCGTTCTTTCAGGCGGCCGACCGCCCGCTCAAGCAGGAGGACGGCAGCCAGATGAACCAGTACGTGGCCCTTTGGTACAAGCACGGAGAGCCTGTCTTCGGCCGGTGCTATCCAGATTCGGCAGAAAAGGTGCTCGCGGTAAGTGTGTAGCTCTTTTCATGGATTATCGATCCTATTTTTAGCATTTCGGCGCAACTGGACAAGGTTCCATCCATCGTTCCGTAACTTTCAACACCAGGTTTCTTTAGAGAACGCCGGAGCAGAGATCGGATCGTTCCAAATGATCGTCAAGCCGCCACCCGAGAAGGTAACTTTGTTCCTGGGCATCGCTATGACTGGCTTGTTCAGATGGGCATGGAGTACAAGTGGATGACGTTCAAGGAGGCGGCCGCGAAGGCAGGCGGCTTCCACCCGGTTCATGTCGGTATGTTTACGCCAACATTTGCTGCTAATATTGCTTTGACACCAACGTGCTCGGGTCTTTAGGTGACGTCGCACCGTGCATCGTCAAGGACCCGAAAGGCGGTTTCGAGCTGCTCGGCAACGTGAACCTCAAGCAGGAGAAGGCCAGCGCCGGCTACGGCGGCAAGGAGAAGGTCATCTCCGGTCCGGCCGTCCAGGAACTCCTCGTGCTCTGCCGCAACCCGTAAACGGCATCTAACCTTCGCCATCTATCTGGCTCACAATCCTTGCTTATGCATGTAGAGAACCACTGACTTTCCTGTAATAAACAGATGCCATTTACTGCGTTCATTCTTCTTTGTAGGACCTCTGTTGTATTTCTTCATCTTTGTTGTAGAAACCTTAAGGTAATTGCCTATGATTTGGAGATTTGAGTGATCTTTTGACACAAGTACCTCAACGCATTGTATCGTGCATACACTGCTGACCAAAAAAATGGGACACCACCTATAAAATCAAATACGACCGAATAACTCTGTCAAAACGTACATTACCGAGCGTGGTTCTTAAAGACAATTGTTCCCTGGGCCGTTAAGAAGAAAATAACGCTTAAACCGGTCACGTAAGACAAAAATTAAAAAATTTGGGGTCACCAAAAAAAGGTCCCAAAATTTTGAGTGGACAAAAAAAATGGGACACTCCGGAAAAACCCAGAGAAGTGCGCGTTGGACCCGTTTTTGTTGCTATTTTGAAAGGGCTAATGGTGAATAGTAGAAATGTTGCTGCGCGATTTTCGTGCTTCTTTTTCGACGGGTTTTGCAGCACCTCAAAATTTCCCAAAAATCAGTGTAAATCGGGGTCGCGGCAACGTCTGACGCTGGTAAAAAATTTCTAGGCGCTAATAATGCATGCCGTTGTGCCACGTGGTAGAGGACACTTGGGGCTACAAATTTTGTCTTGGGTGCAAGTTGATACCGCTGCAGGAAAATAAAGTTACATGTGGT
>JNEY01000024.1:528536-561018 GCA_020875895.1 Aphelenchus avenae | reverse complement strand
GTTTGTGCATGGTTTTCTTCTTAAAAGCCCAAGGAACAATTGTCTAGAAGGACGACACTCGGTATTGTGCGTTGTGACAGAGTTATTCGGGCGTATTTGATTTTACAGGTGGTGTCCCA
Source organism: Aphelenchus avenae (assembly GCA_020875895.1). NCBI lineage: Eukaryota > Metazoa > Nematoda > Chromadorea > Rhabditida > Aphelenchidae > Aphelenchus > Aphelenchus avenae. Next base: position 560,899 of record JNEY01000024.1, on the reverse strand, counting down.
TTTTTTTTGACCAGCAGTGTACATTGCTTGTCGGGCTTATCTTGTCGACATTACACGTGACTAAATGCGGGCTGATCGCTCTTTGATGATTGCACAAACTGTGCTTTCAGCGAAACAACGCGAAGTGCGATACATTTAGAGAGCTAGCCTCGCATCTATAAAGATCGTGAGGGCGGCCAGACACATATCGATCACGTGGACGTGATTAATGTATTATCGGGAGCGGTGGTGCTTTATCAACGATCGGCGGCAGACAGGCGGCGCATTTAGAGGGGTTCCCGCATTGTGTGGTTTAAGGGAGGGCCGATTCTTTGGTCCCTGCAGAGACTCACTCGTGGAATTGGCGACGCTCCGCAAACAATAAAGAGCACTGACGCACTATTCCCGGGATTCCCCGGAACGAAGTCCACGCAGTGGCTTGCGGTGCGACCCGGATGATCACTCGCTTATCAGAGGGCGGGACAGGCGCCAATCGGCGACACAATGGAATCTCCCACTCAATAACTGCAAATTCACACACCACTGTTTCAGGCTTTTGTTTGAGGAAGATTCCCAAACATCACAGGTCTTGTGTTCTCACTAAAATAGCGCTGCTACATCCGCGCAATCTGAGCGCGTATCCGCAACGGTACAGCCTGAGGATTGATGTTTAGCGATGTGTCAATAAATGCTCCATAGCCAACGTCAACGAGCCATTCTTTCCTTGCGCATATTTTACACTGTTCCGCTTCCAAGCAGTACAATTGTGCAAGATATTCACATTGTCCATGCATTGCACCAGAGTTTAGTGATGGAGCGGTGGCTCAGAAAACAACAGCGATAGCGCAATCGGCTGTATAAGATCGTTTCGTGCTACTTATGGGCTTACACGGTTGTTCAGCGCCTTCATCCAGTTCGTAACTCAGCCGTCCGTCCGCTCATGCGACTCGAATTCTGATGAGGCTGCATGCTACGTTCGCCTGGAGGGTCAGGGGGGTACATCGAAACTCTTCGAACGATAAATGGGGAAGTGGGCGGGTGGTGCCTTCATGTAGCGTGGCGTAACAGTTCACAGTTTCTCAAATGTATTTTCAGTACATTTTTTCAATCATGATTCTTTGTATTTTCAGTACGTTCCATGCATGAGTGCCTTGATTTTTGTTAGAATCCCGGTTGCGCTGAACATGCCAACATGTACCTTTAGTCAGTGCGTTCCTCTGTGCCTGTTGAAAGATGCTATGGGGCCATAAATCTCTTGCGCTGAAAGGGCTCAAAACATTTGCCGTTTTGAGTGAAAGAGGGCGGAGGATAAGCCCAATCCCTCCGGGAAGTAGGTCGCTGAACCTAAACATATCTAGTACACCCAACGCTGTGGATGAAGCCTAGGCTACGCTACGAACGAACCGTCCCAAGTGTTTGACAGAATGATGGGCATGAAACTGTGCGGCGTGCATGTGAACTACCCGTGGGCTTTAGGGTCCTTCTCTTTATTGCAGCGAATCCAACGGCGACAGTTTGCGCCATGACGTGCTTCGCGGATGAAGGCGTTGTTCTGTATGCAATTTATTCCCTCTACGAAGCGTGAAAAATCTCCATGTTCCATACGGTTATTATGATCTTCTGGTAGGGCGCGTACAAAAAAGTGATTGATATGAGAGGGACTCCCCCCAAGTGGAAAATTCCACACTGCGACAATCATTGTTCGCCTGATGCAACCAGCGCAGAGGAGTTTAGCCGAGAACAGCAAAGCGTCCGACGCCTGCGTGGTCTGGCCTGGATTTGCTGGTAGCTCTGGAACAGTGGAATCACTCAGGCCTACCCAACTCATCTTTATCCAGTACATGCTCGCATTTTCTCCCGGATTTTCGGATATGCGCCTTTCAACCCTACCATGATGGAGGGCTAAAGGGCGAGTCACGCAGATTTCAGGGATGCAGGCATGCAAACCTGTATGACCAATGGTTTCTTTTTCCGTTCTCCGGTTGTTTGCGGAACATCTCTTTTGATGGATTACAATTGCCCTTTGCCGCGCGCATGACGTTTAACCTGAGGCGTTGACTGTTCACAGTCACTGGCGCATCAAGCATCTTTTGACATTGCGCTCCTAGCATGCACTGCGACATGATAATTTATCCAGTCTACGATAACCGTCTAGCAAACTGTCTGTTTATTGAGCAGGTCGTCCGTGGCTAGTTTCGTTAGGTCCAGATTCTACCGCATACGAGCAAGTGAGCCCGGTTCGCGTGAGCCAGCATGTTACCCTCCCTTGGTATCATCGGGGTCGTTTATCCGGCCACCTGTTATGACCTTTTGACAACAAACAGCCTCCTTGCTTCTTTAAAGAAAACTTGGCGAAAGCGTTTGTTTCCTAATTCAAAGCCATTTGAAAGCATTAAATACGCGGAATACAGCTTAACCGCGTCATTCCAGTTCTTTTTCCCCACTAGCAGTGTTACCGCTTCCTGTTTAGATGACGGTCAAAGTGTATCCCACCGTTCCGTCCATATGCGAGAAGGTCGAGCGGAAGCATCACCTTGACATCACTGATGCTTCGACATCAGGCTCCAGTTTCAGTATCGGCGAATCCAACACCAGCAGCTCACCGGTGTTTCCCATAGAGCGCAAGAACGGATTGTCGTAAGTTGCGGCTCACTCTTTGATTGCTAGTCGTTCGTCTTTAGAGCCACCGCAACCTTGATCAACTTTTTGAAGGGCATGATCGGGCCAGGATGCCTGTAAGCAATTAGATCATGTACGGTGAATGATAATTGACCCTTGTTTAGGTCCCTGCCGCTAGCATTCAAGCAAGCCGGTCTTTGGGTATGTTGTCACGCTAGACGAGTATGTTCAGACGAACATTATTGTTTAGACGGCTTTTGCACTGGTGTTCATATTCGGCTTCCTCAACAACTACTGCATGCTGCAGTTGGTCCACTGCTCGCAGTATCTGTCAAGGCGGTATGTGCACGTGTTATGAGACTTTGACCTGACGAGCTATCTCTTCAGGAAAGGCGACTTTCACCTCGACTATGGTAACGTTGCGTATCAGGCATGTGCGACCAGCTTCAAGCGTGTACGCAAGCATCGTTTGCTTGCAAAGTATTGTTGGCCGTGTCAGTCGCTTATCACTAAAATGGGTTTAGGCTAATAGTCAACGCAGCGGTTGTGGGCCTGCAAGTTGGAATCTGCAGCGTTTTCTATGTCTTCGTAGCGGTCCACTTGAAAGAGGTACTCGCGTCGCGTAGGCTAGGGACATCAAATAGCAACATGCTTACAGATTTCCGAGGAACTCGACTGGTTCTACGCATCCAGCACGGCTTGGATGTTCGTCATCTTGGCACCGATGGTAGCCCTGAGCTTCTTCCGTTCACTTCGTGCGATAGCCGTCCTCAGCGCTATTGGAAACATTCTCATGCTTCTCTCGCTAGTGTTCATATTTCAGGTACTGACTCAAAGTCTGCTGTTTGCTAATTCTTCTTTTAGCATCTGGTCCGATCCCCTCATGTGACCAGCACCCTTCCTGCAATCACTGACTTCGACGGAATCATGACCGCATGCGGTTCGATTCTCTACTCGTTTGAAGGGCAAGCTATGGTCAGTCTTAGCCTTCGAGACGCTGCAATGAGCTAAAACGCTTCAGGTACTTCCTATGGAAAACAGGTTGAAGCACCCTGAAGACATGATTGGCGCCACCGGCGTGCTGTCGACAGGAATGGGTCTAGTCAGCATCGTTTATGCTGCCTCTGGCTTCTTCGGATACATCACGTACGGAAAGCGAGTGGAAGGCAGCATCACGCTGAACCTGCCGGCGGCACCGTAAGTCCACCGCTGTGTTGGTCTTCGGAATGAGTGCCGATTAACCATTACAGAATCTTCATTACCGTCAAGTTCTTGCTCGTTCTGGTCATTTACTTCGGCTTCGTCGTCCAGCAGTACGTGATCGTGGACACACTATGGCCCACGATCAAGGCCCGCTACGTGAAAGGACGCTTCTCAGCCGTCGTATCGCGAGGGCTTGAATACACTTTTCGAGCGGCATGCGTAATCTTCTCCAGTAAGTCTCGTTCGAGGATTCGACGAGCCACGCCGGTTGTTTAGTGTTGATCGCGATCGCGGTACCGAACCTGGACCAGATTATCCCGCTAGTCGGAGTGACGGCGGGAATGTTGCTAGCGTTTGTCTTCCCGGCACTGCTCGACACCCTCACGTAAGTTGTCAGTCTGGTCGAGTTCCCTTGAGTGTCTCTTGTAGATTTGTGCCAGTCATGCTCCAGGAACACGCGGAAAGCAAAGACCTCCATGGCAAGACGAACAAGAGCCTTCTTCCCGTCAGCTTCCGAGTGGTGCAGAACGTATTCCTCATGATCATTGGGATTTTCGGTCTCGTCGCCGGCCTGCAGTCGAACATTCGCGAGATGACCCGGAGCACATCCTAAGCTATTGAGGCTCCTTCTGATTGATCCACATTGCTTTATCACTTCATTCCTACTCAAACTCATAGGCTACTCACTATACTTACCCAACACCTTGTCATTGCTAAGCTGTGACGCATAATTTAGTCACTCGCTACACTACATACGGGTATTTATTATCTGCGAATAAATATTTTGTGTTCCCTGTGAAGGGAAATAATAGATAGAAGTCTAACTACCCAAGTGAATTCAGTCGTTAGGTTCTTCGGATGCCCATGGCTGCAAACAGGAATCGCATTTCTGGGCACGCATTTTCCACGTTCTAAAGCGCGAGCTCCTCCGAGGGGCTTGGCATGCTAGTGCCGTGAGTGCAGAACGATGTGCGTGTTAGCCAAACGAAACGCACTATGCTTGGAGTATGCAAATTGCAGCTCTTCCAAGACTATAAGTACCATAGATTGCTGGAGGAAGGCATCAGTGCTCAGCGCGTCAAGCAGTTCTCTAAGCTCACTCTCTTCGTCTTCTCAATCGACCAATGGGCGACCGAAGCGCGTACATGTCTCCGGGCGGCTACAACGCTGCAGCAACTCCTGGCGGCGCTAACACTGGCAGTGGTGGCGGCGGATATGCCCGTGAGGACTACGCATGGGGAGGATCATCTGGCGGCGGCGGCGGGTAAGCTCGATGCTTTTCTAACCTCTTGTCTAACGATGCTTCTTGTCCGTTTCTAACGCACGTTTTCAGTGGCGGTGGTGGTGCCAGCTCCGGCGGTGGCGACGGCGGCAAACCCCGCACCGACGTGTCCTGCTACCTCGGCCCGAAGTAATAGCACGTCACGCGTGTTCACTAAGTCCCAGCTCACCTCACTGTCTTGCTCCGTGTAGACTGCAATAAATGGTTTAAAGGATTTGTGATTGGCTTCGCATCATAGGAGCTAGAACCGGAGCGTATATCTGCTAAACTTGCTATGATTGCTAGATACCTAGGTACTAGAAGCGCCTTTTCTGCTCGATAACATGGCATTGTCTGTGTTGTTCCTATAACTAGCGAATCCTAGGCACCAGTATCGTCCATGAACTGCGTTGGATACCGATTCGGCCTTGTTGGACAGTTAAATCCGCAGAAAAACCAAAACTTGTCAGTGGGTACCAGGGCTGGGGATTTAGATTTGGATTTGGATTTGGAAATTTGGAAATTTGGTCGTTTTGCTTTGGATTTGGATTTGGATTTGGTTTCGATTTTGGAGGTTGCTTTGGATTTGGATTTGGATTTGGTTTTTTTTGGAGAGTCCCCAGCCCTGGTGGGTACTACCGTACTACCTGGTAGGGGAGCCTGTTTTAACCGTACTACTGTTACTGTAGGTACTTGTAAGTGGTAGTCTTTGGTAACTTTGGCCGTTTCTTAGATCAGTGCAGCGACAGGAGATGAACCGGATTCAAGAAAACAATGACATGCAGGCTCCCAATATTTATTTTTGCATCCACGTCATCATAGCAAAGCTTGATACCTGATAAGGATATTTTATCGTGTAGTTATGTGTAGCAGGCGCTGGGTTTCGTATTCTTACATCAGAGCGCGACGAATAACGAGGCCGAAGAGTACGCCGGAGAGGACCATCAGCCAGAAACCGGGTGAGCGGAGGAACTCCAGGTGTCCACGCGAGCTCACTGCAGTCGGGGTAGGGGTAAGCCGTTGAGTGGTCGCCATCGACTGCATGATGTTAGCGGCAAGACGTGCACGCGATGTGTCTTCGTTGGAAGCATTGACGGTGATGGAGGAAGATGGCGTTGTGGTTGGAACAGCTTCAGGCTTGCTTATTGCATTCTCAAGATTAGTTTTGGCCGAAGCGGTGGACGGCGCTTCCGCGTTCGCCGAAGACGAGGACTAAAGGTCAATTTTGTTACAGTCACGTAGTGATGCATACCTCAAGCGAGGCACTCATGTCTCGAAGGGAATCCTTCGCGCTTGTGCTCGAGTTCACAAAGCCTTCCAGGACGTCCCGCATCACGCAGCCGCACGTCTCGCAACGCCAGTCAAGGCTCCTGTAATGATAATGACGTTACATGCAGCAGCACATTTCTCGAAAGATCGTTTTTGCTTAAGCGTACTTTTTCGCGAGCTTCTTCCTTTCTTCGGACGAACATTCCAATGCCCCGACGGCACCAGCCGCAGCGCTCGGCATAAACCCGATCAAGGCGAGAAGCGCGGTCCGAACTAAACAGCTGACTGGACTTGCTTGTTTCAGGTTAAACTTTCTTACTTGACCATGACGGCAGCCAGGTTTCCGGGTGGTATCCGCTAATGCTGAGGCACACCTTCTTGTTCGTCTCGAAACGTCCGTTGGGCTAAACAACAAGATCGAATAAGGGACAGTAGAAGGTTAGACACACCGTGAGGAGAACGAGGTTCGGCGGTTTCATAGGGTACTCCGTGGGAAGGATGATGCGGCCGTGGTAAACTCCGTCCGCGAAGTCAGTATCCGGTGGTCCACGCACCGTGAAATGCCACTCGAAAAGATTGTCCTAAAGCAGGCCGTCATCGTCGAACCCTCTTCCGTGCTAACCTCCAGTGGATGCGCACAGAACAGGTCGGTTGGCTCCGAGAGTTCCGCTGCCTCCTTCATCAGCCGCTTGACGCCTACAACGTAACTCTTGCTTAGCGTATACACAAGAGTCGGTTAACAGCGCTAAGGTGAAGATATCAGTGCTTACCTGCGCATCGATAATTGAGTTCCATCGTGGGCACAGAGCTCACAACAGACATTAAGCTTCGCCGCACAATAAGCGTTCACCCAACCTCTGGAAACACGACCGTTATGACGTAAACATCATAAGGAAATCCTGTATGACACGTTGAGACAAATCACGACGAAAAATCACTAGCTAGCTTCTGAGGCAAGGCTTATCGATTACGTGGCGGTCCAAATCGCATGGATACATGTGCGGATTCCTTTGCCAGCAAACGGCTAATGCTGATGAGACGGTCCTTAAAAGGACACATCATGTTATACATAATGCCAGGAGCCTCATCGGAAACCACGCGAACGTGCTTACGCCTCCGAAAAATCAGCAGGACGGCTGTCAACACGTGGGCTGAGCAAAACACGTTGGGAAGTGATTGGGTTGTTGCCGGTCGATAAAATAAAAGTACGACTTTAGCGACAGACTAATGGGTACACTATGCACCCCTCTGAAAGAGTGAGTGCCACGACGCTTTAGATGTCTGTACCGAACAATGACATGCTGCTGCTACCCGCGCAGCTTAAATCCTGGTCTGGACACAAAAAATGACCAGGGACATGCTACTGCTTCACGTATTTTGCTCATTCACCCGTATTCGACCGTAATTTTCCAGCTACTTTTTCGACCCCGCGACCAGGAACCATGCTTTCTGAGCATACCTAGTATGAAAACACATTCCCTTCGAAGTGTTCGATGAAAATCCTAGGTGTGCTGCTAGGGCAGATCCAGTTTGGACAGTATTCAACAAGTGTTGTCAAACCGTCTAAGCGATACACCTACTCGCATTTCCCCCTAATTCCTACCGGATAAACTTGTATGCGTTCCTTTCGTTCTGTCATAGTTTTGCCGCGGCCCTGCACAGGTCCCGAGGCAATACTCCAAAAATGTGCCCAGACCTTGACAGATGAGCTACAAAAAAACGGGAAAACGGATGCAGCTGGTGAACGAATTGTGGGACGCAATTGTGGGACTACAGGCTCACGACACGGGAGGGAGTGCGACTACCTCGAACTGTAAACCCACTAGCGAGATGGCTTTTCCTCTGCAAGTTGAACATAGTGCGCATGACCATCCATTCAGAAAACTTTATTGTTATGGGAAGATATAGAAGGACAGTAGAAGCTGGAGATCACCGTCGTACACGCTTTATTCTCTACACCGTCTCGCCGGTCTGATAACTCGTCTGATCCACCGCTACGTAGTGCGTCTCCGACTCATCCGGCAAAGGCTGCTCTACCCTCATTTTGTCGTAGATTATGACTGCTGGTACGGCGTAGAGCACCGAGTGAAAGATCAGGAATACCTGAATGTGACTTACAAAAGGAAATAAAACGTTAAGCAATTACTCCTGCGAACGCATATCCAGCAGCGTATTCGTTTTTCGGGATGAGCCTTGCGTAGGCGAACGACAGCCATACGCAGATCGAAGAGAGAATCGACAGGATGACTGAGTATACGAATTCCTACAACGTTAGGATTGGACCGGAAAAGTTATCAGTGGTCGAGCAGTACTCACCACCACTGTCCAAGTGATCACGCCGCCTGTGAGGGTGACGAGTACTGGCTCGCTTTTGTCGAGCATGAAGAGCACAGTCGCCACTACGCTAATGACGAGCGAGGTCAAGACGACGAACCAGAGAACGCCGCTGCCGTGGATCGCTGTTGCCGAGCCTATGCATATCATCAGAATCACGGCATTTACCTGCAACCCATTCGAGTGTACGGACCCGCAATGACTACGGAAAAGCACGTACCACCTGTACAGGCTTGAAGAGATGCGGATATTTGAAGCAAATAATGTTCTCCATGGCATTTCCAGGCCCTGTCATCATCCGGTCTCTGGGCCGTCAGAGGCTTTCTAGATAAAAGCTGATGGTCTATTAACAGGCGCAAAAAAGAATAAGATTTGGGGTCAAGAAACTGCTCACAATGCAGAGACATCGATTTGTATTTACCTGACAAAACAACCAAATACGAGCGTAACTTATGAGGTTTTCAGCAGGGTAATCAGCGATAAGGCCGTAGCGGCGATAATGTCAACGAGCTAGTACTCCTGCGTTGCTTCCTTTTCTCGTACGCGTGAGCTCTTGCGAGGTAAACATCTGCCCCGAAAGGACTATTTTGTTTTCGATCACGTCTGTATTGATTTATTGACCCTGAAAATTTGCTGGTCTGATGAATCTCGGAAAAAATGTTAAGGTGCCATGAAATTCTGCCTCATCGCTCATCGAGGTATCACGGACAATGTCTGGGATGATTTTCTTCGCTTGTTCCAGAAGACCAGTCATTACAAAGTCAAGCAGAGATGTGTACGGTCAGCTGGTTCTAGGTTAAAAAAAGAACGTGGTCATGGCTAGGAGACTTTATTCGTAAGACAGTCAGTTACAGGAAAAGAAAGACAATATCCGACCGTCAAACGATATCAGACAGCAATCAGTAGAGCCGTGTAGTGTCGACATTACTGGCCGTATCCCGGATAGATCGGCATATACATTGAGCGAGCGGGCGGAGGCTCGTCATCATCATTCTTGTTGTTGTTGTCCTGAAACAATTTCCATTAAGAAACATTAGCCTAATTCGCGGACCTACCTTAGGCGCATCTGCGCATTTATTGTCCACGGAAGCGTAGGACGAGACAACCGCGGCTTTCGGCACGTTGTCCGAGCCATCTTCGGGTTTAGCGGCGGCGGCCTAGACGGCGAGGTCCTTGCAATGGACGAAATCATGTCTGATTTACCGTTGGCGCGCTAGGGTTACCTCCTACGAAGAGGTAAGTGGACACCAACTGCGCACGCTGTGCCTTCTCGGAGTCATCGTCGGGTTTGGCGGCCTCCTTGGCGGTGGTGGTCTCTTTGGCGCTCGTGGTCTGAAATCAGAATTTTTTAGAATGTCCCTGTGTTCGCCTACATACCTCTTGTTGCTTCTTGGACTTGCCCGGGCTTATCGGTTTTCCGTCGATCTAAAATGTTCGGCTAACGGATGAACGAGTTAGTGATTTCGAGCTGGGCCGTAAAACATACGGTCAATTGATGCACTTCCATAGGGCTAATGGCAGGGCAGATCGGCGCGTTGACCACTTCGAAAACGGTCTTCTCGTTGTCGTCCGCTCTAAATCAGAAGGCATTAGTTAGTGGCTACGTTTGGCATTCATACGGCGTAGACTGGGATTCTTGCTCAACGGTGGTGTCCGCCTTCGGCTTCTTCTTCTTCTCGGATCGTGTCTCCATCGCAGTTTTCGGCTCCGGTGAAACCTCGCGGGTTACGTCGGTGCGTGGCTCAACGGTGTCGTCTCGGGTTCGCTATTACCGGGTGGTTAGAACACAGCTTTTCGGAGAAGCCGGACTTACCTCGGGTTTCTTGAGCTTCGACGAGTCATCGCCGCGCTTCGACTTGGTCTCCTTGGTACGACGCGCGGAACGCGAGGACTTGCTCACTTTCTTCGAGACGCTCTCAGCCTTGGCTTCTTTCTTCGACTCCTTTGTCTCACGCGCACTTTTCTTCTTCGTCTAAACGCCAAAATTGCATAAAGCGAGAACGTGCGCACTAACCTTTTTCTCGCTCTCCTGCCCCTTGCTCTTTGCGCTCTTCTCACCGTTAGATTTGCTGCTGGAGGTTTCCTTCGGCGAAGTTGCGGGAAGGTCCTTCGGCGCAGCGGCAGGCAGGATGTCAGGCTTCTTCTCTGAAAGAAAAAGAGGCAAGGTCGATGGCGAACAAGCACCGTACCCTTGCTTGTCATGACGGAGCGTAGATCCTTCGAGTGCTGGGACGCCGATGGAGTTAGGACTTCCTAGGCGCTAAGCGTAGAAGACGAGCTGCTGGCACTGAGAAAACACTGTGTCAAACGAGTTTGCCTCGTCTCTGTGACGATTTTTATAGATAATAATGAGGCAAATTTGCATAAAAATTTCAAAATGGCTTAATTATTCTTGCCTTGCCAAAGCCTAGCACGTCTGCTTGATAAGTTGATGCATATCGTTTTCTAGTACTCAAGCACAGCATGCACCAGAAGCACAAAAGTTTTAATAAGGCCCCTCCGAATAACTAAACAAATCAGTCCGCTCTAAACAAATCAGTCCGCTATTCAAGCTATAGAGACCTTATTCGCTGAACCCAGCGCTCGGAGTAACTTTATTCTTTTGGCTGGCTACAGGCAACTCCTTCAAGACAGCAAAGCCACTAGCAAAGTCGCTATTCTGCTTGCTGTTACTTTCGCGACATTTGCCGTCTTTAGCTATTTGCTTCAAGATTTGCTTTTTTTGACGGATTAACTTACGACTTACTAGGCTGCTTAGGGATGGCGGTGGAGCAGGATTGCGCTGAAGCAGGACGGAGTTGGAAAGACGGAGAAGTATGGAGTTGGAGCAGGATGGAGCTGGAAGCAGGATGGAGCAGCATGGAGTTGGAGCAGGATCGAGATGGGAAGCAGGATGGAGTTGGAGAGATGGAGAAGTATGGAGCTGGAGCAGGATCGAGATGAAAGCAGGTGGAGAAGCATGGAGTTGGAGAAGGATGGTGATGGAGTAAAGAACTATGGAGTTGGAACATCATAGAGTTGGAAAAGGATGAAGTTGAAGGACGGTTGAGATGGAGCAGGATGGAGTTGGAGGAGGATTGAGATGGAGCGGGATGGAGTTGGGGAGAAGTAGGGAGTTGGGCCAGGATGGAGATGTAAGCAGCATGGAGTTGGAGCAGGATGGAGTTGGAGAGATGGAGAACTATGGAGTTGGAGCAGGATCGAGATTGAAGGAGGATGGAGCAGCTTGGAGTTGGAGCAGGATGGAGATGGAGCAGGATGGAGTTGGGGAGATGGAGAAGTATGGAGTTGGAGCAGGATGGAGGTGTAATCAGGTTGGAGCAGCATTGAGTTGGAGAAGGATGGTGATGGAGAGATGGAGAACTATGGAGTTGGAGCAGAATGGCGATGTAAGCAGGTTGGAGCAGCATGGAGGTGGAGCAAGATGGATTGAAGGGGATTGAGATGACACAGCAAGGAGTTGGAGTAGGATGGGTTGGAGTAGAATTGGGATGGAGCAGGATGGAGTTGGAGAGATGTAGAAGTATGGAGTTGGAGCAGGATGGAGATGTAAGCAGGTTGGAGCAGCATGGAGTTGGAGAAATTGCAAGTCCGGGACACCTCTGAGCAGAATGGAGGAGGATCGGCTTGGAGAAGGATGGCGATGGCCAGCCGCTTACGGCTGAAACCAGGGATGGGCGGAATTTTTTCGACGACCGGGACCGGGACCGGGACCGGGACCAAAACCACCGGTACACCGGGACCGGGACCGGTACCGGGACCGGAACTTCAGCTAACTTTCGCCTTAAAACCGTGTCGGCTAAGGTCACGGTTTTCCATTTCTTCAAAGCTAGTTTGCGTAAATTCTGGTCGGACATGGTCGACATCTCACTATATTTGCACTGAATTTAGCCCACCGCAGGCGATTCCGCCGAAATTTTTACTTAAAACTTATAATTTTGGCCTAAAATTTGGTTCAGGCAATGCCGGCGGCAGTCAGTCGAAAAGTCGATTTGGGGGGACTTTTTTTGACGACCGGGACCGGGACCGGTACCGGGACCAAAACCACCGGTACACCGGGACCGGGACCGGTACCGGGACCGGAACTTCAGCTAACTTTCGCCTTAAAACCGTGTCGGCTAAGGTCACGGTTTTCCATTTCTTCAAAGCTAGTTTGCGTAAATTCTGGTCGGACATGGTCGACATCTCACTATATTTGCACTGAATTTAGCCCACCGCAGGCGATTCCGCCGAAATTTTTACTTAAAACTTATAATTTTGGCCTAAAATTTGGTTCAGGCAATGCCGGCGGCAGTCAGTCGAAAAGTCGATTTGGGGGGACTTTTTTTGACGACCGGGACCGGGACCGGTACCGGGACCAAAACCACCGGTACACCGGGACCGGGACCGGTACCGGGACCGGTACCCGCCCATCCCTGGCTGAAACCTGGCACCATGTGCACCAATTAATTAGTGATCTTGCATAGCCGTACTCTAAGCGAGTTGGCAAGCCTCTGAGCTGCGATGGGCGTACGCCAAAAGCTTGATACCTGCTCTTTGAGAGTCAAACCACATTCTCACCGTCGATCTCACTCGACTATTTATTTTTGTTCAGCTGAGTCATCATTGAGTAGCCAAAGTTCGGCGTTGACGTTAGCTTGCCGTCTTTCACGGACAACGAACGCATTGTGGTGTCCGTCGGTTACTTAAAGGAGTGACACCGCTATTCTCGGTTGGCCACTGGCCATGGCTCCACCCTCTACGCGCTTGTCGCGCTTTCCGTTGTGCCGAATCGATCCGCTCGCTAGGTTGTAAAAACATCGCGTTCTCCAAAGAAGGGCTCACTTGTTCTTTTCTTTCCGAGGTTCCCTTGCCGAAGTTACGAGAGAATAACGTATTTTACTTGTAGCATAATGTCAAAGAATCCAGGGAACGCTCAGTATGTGACAATTGTGGCTGGGCCGCCACTTACCGAAAATCCGCGTGATCGCTGCTGCTGCAACACTCATGTCGAGGTTGGTTTTGGCATATACCAAATATCGACAGAACGGTTGTATTTAGCGTTGTTCTACAAGCAACCTCTCATCCGTTGTGCATTTAGATTGGCGCCAGAGCTATTGCCGTCTTCGGAATCGTCTGCACGCTTCTCTACCTGCTGGCAAACTTCCACACAACTCCGAACATCTTCGGCTCGGTGGTGGCCCTCGTTGCATACGTGTGTATTTTCGTCGCTCAACAGGGACGAGTTCCTGGACTCTATTTGCCGTTTCTGATTCTCCAGGTATCGCCGAGTATAGCCGTGAAGCACCTCATGTCATGCGTTTTTCCCTTTCTGACATGCCGACGTTTTAGGGGATCGGAATCGTGATGTACTCTCTGGCAACCAGCTATCTCATCTTTTTGTTCATCGCCATGCCAGCGAACTACAACAGACTGATTGACGACAGCTACCTGCAAGATCCGAATGGTACAGTGCAGCAGAGATTTCCAACGTGCAAGCAGCTTCTTAGTGCTAAGCATCATTTTCAGTGTCCACTTTTACAAGCTGTATTTCAGTGTCACCGAGAGCGGTCATTGGCGTCGCCGCAGTCTTCCTCTTTCTCATCAATGCCCTCAACGTCTGGTTCGAGCTGGTGGTCTTCCGCGCATACGTGTTCATGAAGCGGGAGCAGGAGCTTCCCCGGGGCTACGTTATCCAGAGTTAATCTTTTCAGCTGATGTTGTTCCCTGGTTGCAGCGCACTGCAGTTCACTGTTGTATTTTTGGATCCAAGTTGCACAGTACCTTGTTCCAGCATAAAACTGTTCTCAGCTCCTGTGCCGGAATATCCTTGCATTTTGCATGACACCTCCAGTCTTCACTACCAACATGCTACCCGCAAACGCTAACATAGGTAATTACCGTTGCCACGGTAATGTATGTATGTATTTATTTACCAAGGCAGAACCTGGTGACGCAAATGAAGACAGAGAAATGGTCCATGCGGAAAAAGTGAATACGTCCGTGAGGAATGCGCAAAGGAGTAATTAAGCAACTGAACGCAGTGTCAAGGTAAGATAGTCCTGAGAGGAAGATGTCTTTTTAACTGGGTCATTAGTAACGGACAAGACGTAGCACACCTTTTAGCTTCAGAGATTTCCTTCCTAACATACCAAAGAGACCAAACACTGAAGGCAAACATCCACGTCGAAGAACATGAAATTGAAGTTAACCTGCTGACCATTCGAATACGTCTGGATGCATAGCCATCGTTTATCTTAGTGTAAGAAGTAATGCACCTGACCGATTGAAGGTTTTACTGCTGACGCCGGTCAAAAACCAGTTCTTCAAAGACTGAACCACTGTTAACAAGAAAAAGTAGACAACATCTCCAATGGGCCATTCTTTCCGTTAATATTGTTTTGGGCAACTGTTTGATTGAAAGAACACCAAGATGCTAAGCGTTCGCTTCTTTTTCTCTCCTCTTTTTATCCTGTTGGCTTGGGTCGAAGCTCATTTACATATCGGAAGGCGAAGCGGTCATAATGCCAACGACGATGGTTGCGCGATGAATGGAAGCAAAAAGCAACCGATCTGCTATTACTCGTAGAAACCTTTAGTGCAAAGTCACATGGAGCAGCCATCAGTGCTATCCAGCGAATTGCACATAAGCGCACCGGGAAAAATAATCCTCTTCGGAGAGCATGCCGTCGTCTACAAAAGGGTGGGTCATCAATGAACGTGCTTGAACATAGGCACAATACAGACAACGGTTTTTAGACAGGGATAGCTGGAGCGATTGAGCTACGACTGCACCTCACAGCGCGGAATTCCAGCTCGCAGAGGGTACAGCTTCAACTACCCGACATCGACTTTTGCGTGAACTGGGACCTCGCAGATTTGCGTGACACCTGCAAGCGTGTCGGTGAGCTTCGAAATCGTTCAGTTTTGTAACGTCTTTCACTTAAGCTACCGATTTGCCATCCGAAGAGCTTGTTCCACCCCACAAGTTTCTCGTCGTTGCGGAAGAGCTAATTCCAGTTTTTGAAGACGCAGCGCAGGTTACCGCCGCTAAAGCGTTCCTGTACCTCTACGTATGCACGCATGCCACGTATAGCCAGTAAGTGTTTAGTTAACTTCCACAAGGGAGCGTCCGGAAACTATGCGATGTTCACATGAATTTCTGGAAGGGGTACTTGAGTTCACGGCTGCTTGTGAGAGATAGGGGGTGAGCCAGGTGTTTCAGCGAACAGTGAAACTTGATTTCTCCATTTTTCACTAGGTTCACTACGTCTCTACGAGTCCGCGCTTAGTGCTTTGCACTGCATTCTTTAGTGCCCGCTGTAGCACGCGCTCGCGATCGACTCTTGGTCTGCCCACAACTATCTTGTAGGAAGGCATACGAAATTCAGCAAGGAGCTTTGCAGGGTGTACGGCCATGAACACAGTGAAAGATTGTGAGCTAACAGTTTTGTCACGTTTTGGTAGGTTTTGTCACGATTTAAAGATGACAAAGTGACAACAAAAGCTGTTCTATAAAGGCCAACAAGATTGGAAATAACTGATATTTATTCTGCTCCACTAACAACAAAGAATGATTAGGAAGGAGGACGATGTGTAAACTACACATTAGCTCTGCGGCTATAGTGGTTATTCTCCTTCGTGTCCGGAGCCTTCACGAAGCAAAGCATGCGCTCGATGCAAGGACCGCCTTCGCCGTCACGAGCGTAGCCCTCTTTGCAGCGGCACTTCTTCTTGGTTCCCTTGTCGCCACTCGTACCTGCATCGCACTGTTCACGCTGAACGAATCGGTTAGCCACTGAAAGGCGGAGAGCCGCATGTCATACCGCATTTCGAAGCGTTTTCGCAGGTGACGTCGTCGCATTGCTTGGCGGTGGTTTCATCGATTGCTACCTCGTTGATTCCACAGGCCGACGAGTCTTGAAGCGTGTCATCGCACTTTGTGTCCGGTAGACAGTGTCCATCGCGCTTGCGGCGGTAGTAGGTCGGCTTGCACGTGCAGCAGTGGAATCCGTCGTCGGTGTCAAGCATCCGAGGCATGCCCGCCGCAGTCTAAGTCAATATTCCAGCAGTCTAGTCGATACGGTGAGATCGACTGACGAACTCACCGGATTCGGCTTGCCCGGTTCGCACGTAAGCTCTTTGACGAAGCAGTCACCGGGAACCTCGTTGATGTTCAGCATGCACGCGAAGCGGTCATAGGCATATTCGCTGGGTTTACCCGCGTACATGAAAACTCCGGTCCATCCCGGTCCAGGGCCGGTCTCATCGTTGAGGTCCTCCAAAACGGCAAGTGGCGCAATCTAAATTCGCAGCTGATCCCGTGACAGGTTGAGTCTCAATAAGCTTAAGCTTACTAGGAAAATGAGGAGTAACACACGCATGACGCACATATATCGCTGAATGATCGGCGAAAGCCTCGCAAGGCCAAATAAGCTTGTTGATTTGCATAGAGCCAACAAATAGTTAGGGACCGTACAGAAAATGTGTACGCACTAGCGATAACTGATGGAAATGGTCTATGCGGCTTGTTTTGCCGGTCAGGAACGACAATCGGAGGAGTAAAGAGGGGCAGACACTCGGCTGTTGTTGTGAACTCACATGGGGGTCGTCTCCAAAATGTTCCCTCACAACTGGTTACGAGGGTAGGGGGGGGGGCAAAAACGCCTTTTGTGAGCCTTCTTTAGTTTCTCGGCGTTCTCCATCATGAAACAGCTTTAGATCGTCGTTTATCCCGTTAGAAATTACGGTCAAGTCCGACATTCCGGCGCAAGCGGGCGTAGGATCTTCCGGTAAGTCATGATTGTCAATTGCCGTCGAAACCGTCCCTTTTCAGGAGCCTTTTGTGTATGCTTAGCAAGCACGTTGCTTCAGCGAGTCGGGAAGATATCCGCACCGACAGTACAGGTGTGCAAAAAAGTACCGAGCAGACGTAACGCACGGGCTATAGGTTTCCGACGGATGTACCACATGGACTACTGAGGAGCTGATAACAATTCGACTGTGGGCGTCTGCAGCAGAATCCATTGTGCACGGACGTGCTTCTGGGTTGGACACTGCGATATGTGCTTTGGGTATGTTGACGCATACTTAGAGTCATACAGCGGTGCCAACTTTGGCGGTCTGCTTAGGTTTCGGGACTCGCAGGCAGAACAATTTCGAAAGTGAGGAGAGCATTCGATGATCTGCTTTATCGTAACGCTTTAGAATATCCACGCACAGGGTCCTCGTAGTCAATACAAAGGTGGAGCGGAACACCGGTGACATGGTGCGACGCGTTAGAAGGAAGTACGATCAGGTAAGCTGCTCGCGCCTCCTTTTGTAATGGATCGCCATTGTCCAGTTCCCCGAAGCAGTGGAACTCGTCCTTGATGCCATCGACAAAGTCTCTTGCACGGCGGAAGCAATTTTACATGACAACACGGACAGTGATGCGGAGGATGCAACGGACAGAACCCTCTACAGTCCCTACGCGAGGCTACAGGTATGACGTATATTCACAAAATAGAAGAATGCCCGGTTTAGGAACTATGTGAACTCAACCACGGACTGCTTGTATCGTTGGGCGTCGGCCACGCGACAAGCGACCACATTCGCAACATACTTAAGGAGTACGGAATCAGCGCGAAGATAACGGGTGCTGGTGGCGGTGGCTGTGTGTTCGGCTTCGTCGACCTAGGTACGAGAGTGGTGCCCGCACCGGACGATATAAACCAGTCACATTTTAGAAGCCGAGTCAAGGGCGACCGATGCAATCGTCAGGTTAAGGGACAGCGGTTACGACGTATGGACGTTGCCTTTAGGGTGCCAAGGTCTCGTTTGCCACACAAGTACTGTTTGAACAGCGTCATTTGTTTGTTGTTGGCGTTGAATGCATAAAAAAGTTATCATTCCTGTAACCGGGTCTGATATCTATTGTCGGTGCATGGGCTTTCTTTAGATCGTTTCGGTTGAGCAGATACTGTAGCATGGAATTAAAGGCTGTGGACGGAGTATGGCGACGAACACCTACTCATATGCGACGAGAATGTGCTTCCTTAAGGGGGCTACCGGAGGCAGTTTTGCGACGCACTCATGCTAGATTTAGAACTCAAGGTGTGTTTTGCTAGATTTACTAGATTACTTAAGAACAGGAATATGTAACGCATGAAAACGACACGAGCGTACAGGTGGTATGGCACTCAGGCCTCCTTGACCAGCGGACGGTGGTCCTCGCGCTCGGGGCTGCTGTGGATGTCCGTCCAGCACTTCTCGCAGTAGTACTGGAGGCAGTTGAGCTGAGGGCAGAAGAACGGCGCGTAGCGGTTGTTGCAGCGCTCGCCTTCGCATTCGTCACAGGGCTGATCGTCGAGCACGTACGGCTTCAGCTCGACCTGGAAGGAATGAACGTAGCAACGCTTAAGCCAATCCACTCATGCTAGGCTAGGTAACGTACTCGCTTCTCGATTTCGCCGTGGCTAAGTTGTACGTAGCGGTCCTCGATGGCCTTCATGTACGAGTTCTCGTAAGCAAACACGACGCGACCGGCGCCTGGAACGCTGTATCATAAAAGACTCTCACGAAGACTTCTCAACTGACCCTTGGGGTACTTGTAGTCCACGTCCGTATCGATTCCTGCACAGACGACCGGTCCGTAGAGCTTATCGAGAATGTGAGCGAGTTCCACTGAACTCAAGTGAGCTTTGCACTGCCATTCAAGCACACCAACGTACCGGCCTTAATAGGGCGAGGGACACCACCGACGAACACAGCGCGACGGACATGGATCGGAGCATTCGGCTCCACGACGTAGTCTGCATCGGCCAGCTTCCACGGACGGATTTGGACCTAAGCCGTCTGAATCCGTCTGTCCACATCTCGACAGACTTACCAGCTTATCAGGTGAGAGCGGACTGGAGACGTACATGAAGAGCTTGTCGTCTTCCTCAAAGCAAGCGTCCACCAGCGAGCGTACGCTCATCTCGTACTCGAAGATCAGGAACACGTAGCCTAAAACGAACCATTACATACGCTAGCAATGCGCAAGTACTTACCCTTAGGTGGAAAGTAGCTCTTCGTCTCGAGCTTGTTCGGCCAGTCCACGGCAAGCGGTCCAAACCGGCGGAATGTGGCCGAGATCTCGTCTTCGTCAATATCAATGGGCAGACCGCCGACGAAGACTTTGCGTGAGTAGATTTCCGGTCCCGGATTGTGCTGGTAGTACTAGAAAAGTACAAGTAAAAATAGTTAATGCGGTTTTCTCAGGTCTGCCCACTCACCAGGTTCCGCTTCAACGCGAGGCACGTTCCGCTGGTGGTCTCCGTGGACGGGGTGAGAAGCGAACCAGCGCCACAGTCCGCTGCGAAGCTGCTCTGAGGGTTGTCGAGCGCGCGGTAGATGCCACGGCTTAGGTACTCGTAGTACTCGGTGTAGCGGCTGTCCGTCCACGGGTATTGCTGCTGTCCCTAGAACGGCGCGACTAGTGCCATCTCTTGTACACTCACACGCTTACTCTCTTCTGCTGACCGCGGTCCAGAGAGCGGAAGTAGTGCGTGAGGAAGTCGCGATGACGACGGTTGAGCATCTCCTCGTCGTCGTCCTGCTCCTTCGACACCTTGTGCTGATGCTGCTGCTGCTCGCTATGGAGGCCTGACTGAAGGATGTGCTGTTGGAGCGGCTCGTGGGACAGGTAGGATGAGATGGAGGAAGTCGGCTTCGCGAACTTGCTTCCCTCGTGTGGCAGAACGTCTTTGTAGATGGTGCTCAGCACCTAAGCTACGGTCGTAAGGCTGGAACCGCTACTAAACCTCACCTCCAGAGCACGGAACTTGTCGCCGGTCGGCGCAGTTGACTCGGGCTGCTGAGGTGGCGGAATGGGTGCCGGCCGCTTCTGCTCCTTCGACAACTTCACGCCGCCACTCGCAACGGATGAGTAGAGCGGGCGGCTCGGGACAGCAACTGGAGTCGACTTCGTAGGTGCTTCAACGGGAGCCCTGCTGACGTCAGCCGGTTTGGAGTTCTCCCGACGAGCTGCACGAGGCGAAGAGTCTAGAGCTTCCGACATGATGCGCCATGGAACAACTTTTCTCGCTTTGAGACAAATTCAGCGGTTTGGGAACGTACCGACAAGAGCGACATGTGAGAGTCCCTCCTCGTCGCATACTGCGTGATCTGGACTCATGCGGAACGTCTTGACGACCGTGGCGTCCGGTCCAAAAAGATTGCGAGCGAGTTCCAGGGCGGACGTGGTCAGCTTCTTGCCGTTGCTTCGACGCTCACGCTTGTCCTCGCGCTTTGTAACCGTCACGAAGCCCTCTTCGTTGTCGACGTCCGGATCGTCGGGAAGTGAAATATCCGCAAGATCATTCTAAAAATAAACGATAGCACTGATATTCCCTGCATGTGCTTCGAACCTTGGTGTAGGCGTTGTCCCAGAATGTTTCGCAGTCGATGCCTCGCCGAGTGCCGCTGTCGGATTCGCACTCGGAAACGTCGCTTGGGTCTTGCGTCATTGCTGAAAGTCGATAGAGGCAAATGACCGAAGATTGCAAATGAACTGAATGCCGATGATGGGTTGATGGGGAATGGTCTGAATGGCGAATTCTTCCGCCTTTTGTACATTTCCGGTCACGCAATTTGCATTGTTGGCTTTCTCACCTTGTGCTGATTGCACCAGTGTTGAACTGAAACGTGTTCGCCATACTGTGCAGCCGTGTTCGACAAAGGCTACCCTACTACAAACGGCTGTGAAACCACCATTCCAGAAAAGTCGACTTTATTGTTCAAGCATACGATCTAGCTGATTAACTGAACTAAAGTAGCACTGGTAGCCTAACAAACTTTGCATCAAGAAAACTCGAAATGTACAAATGAACGAGTAACGTTTACGAGCATCAGATTTTTGTGAAGCACTAAACCTCCGAGTAAGTGCTTCGCTGCAACGCAATTTTCTCTGTCGGGTCGTCATCGTTCATGTGCAGTGCCAGCAGCGACTCGAGCAGGAAGGTTCCGAACAAGGCCGTTGAGAAGAACTAACAAAAGCACGGATTATCCGTCTTTATCCTGGGGGCAAGATCATCCAATAAAAGTAGCCATACTAGCAAAAAACGCGAATAATCAAGTGCTTACTGATGCGATAGCAAACGCATGACTTTGCTCTCCGACTGCGGAAGACAGAACAGCGTTATGAATTGCGGCAATAAGGTTTGCCGTCGCCATCGACACACAGTACGTATATTGCTATGCAGTAACTCAGTGTCATTTATCTGCACCTGCACGACTTACAATGTGCTTCCATTTGGTTTCTCCTTCGGGCATGAAGCATTGAAAGAATCTTAATTTGACGAGTTCTGTGTGCATGTTGGACGTCACAAGGCCGATGCCAATGGCTGACGCCCCGAGGGACATCAGTCCAACGACGACGGACACACCGCTACCTGCAACAGACCACAACATTTACAAATACAGTGTGTATTCGATCCGTGTTACATCGTCTTCATATTTGCCCGAAATCCGTCAAAATTACTGGTGCAGCATATACTGCACCGGAGCTGGTTCTGTGGATTGTAACCCACCGTTTATGTGCGGCGCAGAGCTAAGCGCGAGGAGGATCACCAGTGAGATCAGCTAGAAGGTCCGTGAAAGCATGTACAACTGAGTGTGACATACTTACAAGGCCAAGTACTTTCACTGGAACTGGATTCCTTGCCAACGGATCGAGCGCATTTGAGTAGGCCATCTCAAACACCATCCCTGCCATTTTTTTGCAAAAATGCTACTGATGAAGTATGGCATTGCCGCTACAATACTAGTCGGAACTCGCTTGGTTGAAGAAGAATTTATTCGACTCTTTCTGTTTAGGGTCCACCGTAAGAAGCAAACTGCATCGTGTTAATGGTGTGATCGCTACGGCGGTTCTCCAGCGCCCAGATGCGTGCGTACAAGAACGTGTTGAACGTGTACAGAGCGGAGTTTAGAAGGCACAAGATCTGAATGAACGATACTGGTTACCATGCATCGACTGCACATACCCCGGACAGCATGAAGGCTGCTTTATTGCCGGCTAGTGAGTCAGCGCCATTGACAGAGAGCCAGATTGAGATGAAGTAGGTAATGGCGAAGAAAATCGATGATGTGCATTCCTGAAGGGTCCAGTAAGAATCATGCTTACGTTTGCATCCTCACTATCATATAAACGTTAGGCCTTCTATCACTGACGGTGGTCCTTTCTACTCACAATTAAAGGCCACGTGATCAACGATGCCTTCGGGACCACCAGCTCTTCGATCTCAAGGCCGAGAAGCACAATGAAGAGAACGTCCACAATGAGGGCCATCACGGCGACGATCCACGTAAATCCGGTACCAGCCGGCTGCTGCGATGTCATGCCAAGAGTCATCATCAAAAGCAGCGTAGCAATCTGCGGATGGTTGTGCAAAACAGTTACTTTGCACGAACAACGTCATGACTCACCAGCGTAATGGGCTTCAAGGAGTTTGGTAGAGAGCCGAACCTCGATGCGTTGAAAGCCATGGTTTTCTAAAGAGTTGTTATTCGTAAAGCTTTTACAATGCCACTCAAGAGTAATGCCGCAAAGCAAATTGAGTCGCCCTGAAGCTCGTCTGCTGAGGCTGCGTCTGTTTAACGTAGATCCCTGATTAGGGCCCCTTTCTTGACCAAAATTTTTGGTATTTTTTGCCCAAACTGAACTTTAACGGTATTGTGGTTGTGAAATAAACGACGGTGTGTTTTGACTAGGCTGGTCTCTATAAAATAACGGGAGAGGCTTCAGGAAGCGTGTCTTGCTCATAACAAACAACTAACGAGCCATGCGAGCATCTTCGGGCGACTCTAACGCTAGGGGCCACAGTCGGAGCTGATAAGACTTTCGTCGAAGGACCATTGATCTTTACCCATTTCTTCAAGGACTACTGTCGCGGATTTTGCTTTTTATATTTGGGATATGTTCAAAAAGTTGGATAGTCACCCTACTCATCAACTTCCTGTTGCTGTACGAATTTTTGCGCCAACATGCTCTTGATGTTATTAGTTTCCTTCGACGCCTACATCGAGTTCTTGCGCTCTTGTATTGTTTCAAACGCCAGTTTTATTAAACAAATACGTGACTAGGTCCTCAGCTTTGTACAGCAAATACATGGTGATCTGCTTGAGCGCCTTAGAACCACGGCCTTTCACGCCTAGGCATCGCATTCTTGGGCCTAGACGGGCGTCCAAAACACCTTCTCTCGGATACTTCGGCGTCCGCCCAAGCTTCGTCGATGTCAACCATGAAGTTTGACGGGGACGCCGACGACCCAAGCACGGCTGTTCGCTGACGGCACTTCGGTTTTCCCCGCTCCTTCGGGTTAGCCCGAGGCTCGGTCTTGAATTTGTGGGGCTTCTCTTCGGTGGCGAAGCACTGGTATATTTCGACTTTCTCCTGAAATAGTTAGCGCCTTGTCATGATGGGTGCTAGTGCTTTACCTTGTCGCTGAGATATTCCGATTTTGCGGGGCCGAGTCCGAATTCGCGCATGCTCATTTGAGTGAAGCGAATTTCGTAGAATGTCTCTCCCAGGCATTCACGCACCGTTTCAGACGTGATTTTCTTCGTTTCCCTAAATTCATGTCGCTCCATTTTCCGTTTGTTCATCTGTCCGAAGCCCACATACCTCTGTAAATGTGTCTTGGACCACTGGATGGTGCGTTCAAATACGATGGTCTCCTCTACAGCCAAGGTGTTTCTGCTAATTATGCGACGCAGCATGTCATGATCCAACTCCAAGAAAGCGTCACTTTTGAGGACCGCCGTCGCATGGGTGTCAAGAGAATCCCACCAACTAAATCATTTTTGTAGGCTCTCGTGGTTCACTATGCGTTACATTTTCTGAAGATCTGAGTAGGGTCCAAGCAGTGGCAAGTAATCGAGGAGTTGTGGCCCTTGGAACTGCCGTTTAATGCAGTTCACTGCGGCGGTGCGAAGCGCGTTGACGAGGTACTTGTTGGCGACTTCGAGCACGGGAAATGCATTTTCTGCCGTCACAGCGATTTCGTCAGTGTAAATGTAGCTAAAAGTTGTGCATTAAGGGCACACTTTTAGATGTCATTCGCACCGAAGCATGGTCTTGAAGGCGGCCGGTTCCACGTCCGTGATTTCGATCACCTGTGGGCCCGCGAAGTCGCCAAACAGCATGGCCTTGAAGACGTCCGAAGCGGATGACAAGATGGCCGCATGCGCCGGCACTTGTTCGCGGTTCTTAATCGCTTAGCATGTTACGCACACGAGTCTCGCTAGCCACATACCTCGGATGTTTTCCCAACGAGGAACCAGCGGTCCGCAGTTACGTCATCAACGAGTAACGATCGCATTCGTTCCAGAAGGCAGCTGGGGACGGATGAAGCTCCAGGAGCGCCATCATCCGTGCAGCTATCGTTGTCGTGTTCCATATATGTAACCAAATAGTTAAAATATTTGCTCTTCCCGATACGGTTAGCATTCTCGTCAAGAACACGAATTATAGTCGAACTGGGTTTTTGCCACTTCTAAGGCTACACACAGAAGTATGGCTACCAACGGATGTATCGTTGATAACAACAATCAGTGCGTCTGCAACTACTTCCTCGAAGGCATTGTCTTTAGGCGTTACCAAGGCAGCCAGTTTTGAGTTAGCCAGGCTCTGAGCTGCCCCCTCAACGAACGTGGCGCATTAAGGTTACACGTGAGATGCGAGCGTGTTTGTTTTCCAGGATTTTGTTCCTCGCTTTTGTACCGAGGTAAATAAGCGTCCACAGCATGTGTTACCAGACTTTATGCTCTCAAGAGCTTTGCACCTTTGTCGAATCCAGCGACGTGTCAAATCGTACGCCCGCCTTTGTGACAAGTGTTCCTCTGCGGTCTCGTGAGACTTTCTCAGCCGATTCATACTTATTTGTAAACCATAACCGTCTGGTAAACGAAATTTTCGCTGTTATTAGCGTGCTAAAGAACATAGCGGCCCAAATATTGCTTCAATTAAACACTCTGCTTTTATCGATTTTTTTTGTTTGACGCTGTTCTTGCACGTCTTTTGATTTTTGAGAACCAATACTGGCTTAACTTTGGGCATGCTTATCTGTTTCGCTAAGTAACTAGACCTTAAACGTGATGCTTTAGGACTTCTACCTCGGTTTGGCTGCCGCCGCGACAGATGACAGTTTCGATCTCGCAATCTTAGCGAGCAGATACATTGCACAACCCAGATGCTTTACCGATATTGGCCACTTTTGTCGAACCTCTCTCTGTATCGGTTGCTGGGAGAGACCGATATGGGTGGGCAGGTTCGCATTGCCGACAACTGCACGCACGGCGTTCCATGGATTCTTCAGGTACGTTCCGACAAACGTCTTAACTCATCGGCAAGCTTGCTGGTTTAGTTCTTCGGCGACTGCGTCGACACAAACTTGAAGTTATTGGGCTTCATTGTCGGAATCGTTTCGTTGTTGCTGTGGCTGGTGCCACTCTTCCCGCAGCTCTACGAGAACTATCGCACAAAACGGTGCGAGGGCCTCTCCATCTTCTTCCTCCTCTTCTGGTAGGCTTTGTGAATAGTTGATCGGTGCTGCATCCACTTCTTTAGGATAACGGGTGACACGTGCAACATGATCGGCGCCGTGTTAACGCACCAGCAGCCGCTGCAACAGATCATCGGTGTCTACTATATCCTCCAGGATATCGTTCTGCTTAGCCAGTTCTTCTACTACACGCGAGTCTACCACGCCAGTCGACGTAAGTTTCGGTGAAGGGGTTCTGATACAATTCATCTTCATGTTGTAGATTTGATGACCGGGTCGACGATCGTGGTTCCCGTGTTCCTGTTCGGCTTCTTCGGGATTTCGCAGTTTTGGCTACCGTCAAGCGTGTCGATGATCCAAGCACCAGCGGAAACCTACTCGATCCACAGAAGGTTGGTAACCATAAAAGACATGCATGCAAAGAGTCCGTTTAGACTTCTTTCCGCGGATGATCCTGTACAGATGCCGCCGATTTTCGAGAGCTACAGCGATGTGGTGAGTTTAGCAACGTACTAGCGTCTCGCGTGCGCAAACGCGCAAGCAGCGCCGCTAGCGGGCTTTCACATGCAGTACATAGAGATGGAGTACGAATATGGAGGGGATGTTGAGTAGACGATGATGAAGGAGAAAAATGGCGTTGGAGCAGATGCAGTTGGAGCAGCATGGAGTTGGGAGAAGAACTGAGCAAGTGTACGGTGTAGATGGAGCAGTATGGAGATTAAGGAGGAGTACTAGCATTTAATGGGCCGCCCGCTACGCGGGCGGCCGTGTGGCTTTCACCTTAAGACGACTTCAATTTGCGAATCTTGCGCAGAACAGTTTTGACTTGTTGAACCTAATCGACCTTAGCTTTGCATCAGCATTCGAACTAAGACAACTTTTCGAGAAGGTTTCAACCTTAACTTGACAGAGGTTTTTTCCAGTTCAGCATCTTTGTCCTTTCCCTTGTGTGGACCGACGATTACACTAGTCACTTTATTTAGCGTACCCTAGGCACTCACAGTATATACTGACGTTAGCTTACACTGCCTCTACCCAGCTCCTGTCCAGCTCATCGTGCACTGCTCATTTTGAGCTCGTGTCAAGCGGAGCTTTCACTGCTCACCCTTAGCTCCTACCAATCGGAACTTGCACTGCTCCTCAGCTCATGTCAAGCGAAACTTGCAACTCTTTTCTGTGAACTTCTGTCAAGCGGAGCTTTCACTGCTCCCACTGAGCTCCTGTCAAGCGGGGTTTGCTATGCTCACTCTGAGCTCCTGCCAAGCGAAGCTTTCACTGCTCACTGAGCTTCTGTCAAGCGGAGCTTGCACTGCTCACACTGAGCTCCTGTCAAGCGGGGTTTGCTATGCTGATTAGTCGCAACTGCTAAGCGTAGCTTGCACTGCTCCTCAGCTCATGTCAAGCGGAGCTTGCACAGTTCCTCAGCTTCTGTCATGCGGAGCTTGCACTGCTCATTAGTTCGCACACTATGTGAACGCATGACAAAAGGCGAAGTTAAGGAACCTACTGAAACGATACCCGATTCGGTACCTTACTTAAACTGAGAACTCAAATGGCACTCTTGTTACGCTCAGCACACACTGATAGTTCTGAATTTGCGGCGATTAGCCCTGCTCTCAGTGGTAGCTGTGCACTCCATTTGGGCTTAGTTTACCCTGCTCATTCGAACTCCTGTGTCGCTCCTGGGCGCTTAGCTCAGACCGATGCCACTGCTAACACTGAAGTCCTGTAGCGCTTATCTTGCCTCGCACTGCTAATTATCATTCCTAATTCCTGTGGCACTCCTGTGTCGCTTAGCTCACAATGTTAAAAACTCCTGTGGCGCTTAGCTCACGCTGCTAATTGTGCAATATTGTGGCGTACAGGCTGCTGAACCTTCTGCATCGCTGCTAATGCTGAACCTTCGGTGGCACTAATGTGGCGCTTAGCTTACACTGATAATTTTGAACTTCTGTGGCACTTGCTAATTCTGGACCCCTGTGGCACTTTGTGGCGCTTATCTGACACTGTCAATTGTGAACTCCTGTGGAACTCTCGTGACGCTTAGCTAAAAGTGCTAACTCTAAACTCTTGTGACACTCGTGTGGCGCATAGCTCGCAATGCTAATTTTGACATCCGGTGGCGTTTAGCTCACTCTGACAGGTCTGAACCCCTGTAGCGCTTAGCTCACAGTGCTAACTCTAAACTACTGTGGCACTCGTGTGGCGCTTAGCTCACAATGCTAATTGTGAACTCCTGTGGTGCTAATCTCGCACTGCTAACACTGAACTCCTGTGGCGCTTGGCTCACACTGCTAATTCTGAAACCAATCCTAGTTATACCATGGCGCAGGTCGAACTTTTTGCCACTGTGGCGCATCTCCAACTTTTTGCTTCTGTAGCACATGTCGCACTTTTAGCTCCTGTGGCGCATGTCGACCTTTTAGCTCCTGTAGCGCATGTCCAACTTTTAGCTCCAGTGGCACGGGTCAAACTTTTAGCTCCTGTGGCACAGGTCGAACTTTTAGCTCCTGTGGCACGGGTCGAACTTTTAGCTCCTGTGCCACACGTCAAATGTTTAGCTCCTGCGGCACAGGTCCAACTTATAGCTCCTGTGGCACAGGCCGAACTTTTAGCTCCTGTGGCACAGGTCGATCTTCTAGCTCCTGTGGGACAGGTCAAACTTTTAGCTCCTGTGCTACGTGTCGAACATTTAGCTACTGTACCACACGTCAAGCTTTTAGCACCTGTGGCACATGTCAAACTTTTAGCTTATGTGGCACCCCTCAAACTTTTAGCTCATGTGGCACGCTCCCTCGCACACCTACTGTAAGTTACTGTAATGGGCGCGCACAGGAACTTACTGTAATTTGGACCGCCTTTACAGTTACAGTAACGGTACAGTAGCAGTCCTATGGAAGCACGCGCTTCCTTCCACCCATACAGTAACTTACTGTAACGGGGCGGCCGCAGGAGCGGATCGCGCATTTACTGTAGTCAGGCGGGGCGGCATAACTTTGTCGCCGCTCGTCGTAGCGAAAAAAAAGAGCAGATTCGGAATCAGCGCGTCAAACTACCTTCTTAGCGATTTTCAGGCCGATTGGAGCACTTTGAAATTTTTCCGCCCCACTTTTCGGGGCGGGGCGGACGGGCGGGGCGGCCGCCCCAAAAATGAAACCCGGGATTTTGTAGCGCCCTCCAAGGCGGACCCGCCTGCGAAAAAATTATAACTCTACGCACAAGGGCGACCGAGAAAACTTCTGTTCCACATCAATGGGACATTTCGGGAGTTACTGAATTAAGGGTGTTTAATGGATTTGGGGCAGAATGGCTATGTGCATAATTGAGTTGGAGGAGGAATGGAGACGGAAAGGGCTGGTGGATACTGGCCCGGAATGCAGATGGAGCGGTATGGAGCCCAAGATGGAGTAGGACGGAGATGGAGGAGGATGGAGTTGGAGCAGGATAGATTTGGGAGAGGAATGGAAATGTAGCAAGATGGAGATGGAGCAGGACGGGGATGAAGGTGGAGTAGGACGGAGATGGAGGAGGACAGACTTGGGCCAGGATGGAGTGGGAGAATGATGGATTTGGAAGACGAATGTAGATGGAAGATGGAATATGATGGAGATTACTTAGCATAGAGTTAGACGAGAATGGAGTTGGGGCAGGATGGAGAAGGATCTGACGGAGTTAGATGAGGATGGTGGTGCAGGTGGAAATGAGGAACGGAATGGAGATGGAGCTGGAGCAGGATAGTGATCTAGTGTGATGGAGAATGAAGATTGACGGATTTGGAAAAGGAATCTACCTAGATGGAAAGACGAATCTCGATGGAGAATGATGGACCAAGGACCGCAGCCGAAGGCGGCCCCACATAGGCTGGGAGAAGGTCAAAATACCTGGGTCCACATGAGCCCATGAGAATTCGAAACTTCTCGCGGTTACACCAGCGCTTTAGTTTATAGTGATCGGAGACTGGACAACTTTCCTAATGCGACTGTCGGTTTAGGTCGGGTACGCAATAGGCTCCGTTGCCGCCCTCTGCTACTTCGCTGGCCGCATTCCACAGCTCCTTCGCAACTACTACCGAAAGTCGTGCGAAGGACTGTCGCTAGCCATGTTCTACATCATCGTGCTGGCGAACCTCACCTACGGACTCTCCGTGATCCTCGAGTCCACTGGGTGGATCTACTTGCTGCGGCACTTCCCGTGGCTTGCGGGAAGTCTCGGATGCTGCTTCTTCGACGTGATCATGATCGGCCAGTACTATTACTACGAGCGGAAGAATGCGTCAGGGGCGAGGTTCGAGGAGAGCGAAGGGCTCCTGGAGGAAGGAGAGGACGACTAACATTGTTAGCTTTTATCCTATCGTGTGTATGTCTTCGTGTTCTAACATATACGGCCAACCCGCAGCCTCTCTCTAGTCGTTCATAGGAGTCAGGTTTTCTTGGCTAAAGTGCACTAGTTTGATCCAAAAAAGGCTTGCGGGTCAGGCAACTAACAGAAAATGAAACATCGTTTTGCTTTGTCTGTGAATTGAGACGCATCCATTTTGGCATTGTTCTTGTCTTCCTTGCAAACGGGAATAAACCAGTTCTAACCAGCAGTGACATTTGATTGTAGTAACAGTTCGCTGTTTGGGGACTTGTCATGAGGCGGACAAGTCAAGCTAGAAGCCTGTCAATGATCAAATACCTAGCAACTCAACTTCTACTAAAACTACGGGGCTTGACATAGGTAAAGTGGCTCGGCAAAGCTCTTTATTGCTGGTACTTGAACTTGGACACACAAATCGGTTCAGGCGTTAGATCATGACGGTTTTCGTTTGACTCTAAACATACTGTGTTAGGTATGTCATGATTAGTCCAAGAAACCCAAAAGCAGATATCTCGGAAACTTACTCTGTCGAAGATGCCGGCTGGTGGTCCCGACAAACGGCTGGAGAACGAGCAACAACCGCTTCGAGTGAGCGGGACAAAGAGACATTTTCGGCGCGACGATATCTTTCGACGAACTTTTCGCGCCCTAAATTTGCCACTGCTGAAACACAATAACAAACGTGAATCCCACCAGCCGCGCCGGGTGTCGTCACATGGAGAAGCATGAAGCCTACCGCGAGGTCTCGGGTGACCTGCATAATCGCGCCCATATTGTTCTAAAAACATCCAAGTTATGGGAGGCCATGAGGGCCTGAAGGGTCGCCTACGATTTCTTTGCAGTACATCGGAGCCGAGAATA
This sequence comes from Aphelenchus avenae, assembly GCA_020875895.1. NCBI lineage: Eukaryota > Metazoa > Nematoda > Chromadorea > Rhabditida > Aphelenchidae > Aphelenchus > Aphelenchus avenae. The sequence continues at coordinate 529,507 of JNEY01000024.1, read as the reverse complement.
TGGTGATCAAGCGACGACGGCAGAAGAAGCTGCATCCGTCTAGCTGGACCTGCTGGAAGTTGTTAGTATCGACTGGACTCACTTAAAACGCGCTTACGTGAGCACGCACGATGATGTCCACTTTGAGGCGCTCGCACGTTTGAGCAACGACGTCTTCGCCAAAGTAGCAGCTGACACTGCGTTCTGTGTTGGGTCCGAATCCTTGGAAGGAGGGCACGGGTGACGGGTCGGCCCAAAGCAGGTCGCATGCCTGAAAAGTGACTGTTGTCAGTTTAATGGGTCATGTCTTTCAAACCAGCGGGTGCTGTGTCGGGTCCGCCAGTGGCCGCTTAATCTAAGGGTTTCCATCAGCAACGCATAAAGCAACCTGTCCACTTACTTGCAGAATGTCGTCCAAGGAGTTCAAATGTCTGCTTAACCCGCCGTGCATGCAAAGGATCCTGAACGAGACGAGGCATAGCGTACAGAAGTGACTAGACAGTTACGTACCGTCCTCCAACCAAGGCGGCCAGTGGCATGTATGCGAAGAGATCGTTCAGCGCGTTCCAAAGCCTGGGTGCCTGATCCGCAAACCTCTCTATCAATTCGTCCTGAAAAGAGCACGGTAAAGAAAATGTCCAACACGCACAAGTTGCTTGAATGTAACGTACGTATAGTCCGTATTCGCGATTCACTGGCGCAGCTTCGTGGTTTCCTTAAAGTGGATCTGGTTCATAACTGACACAACCGCTTACCTCGAAGAAGGTAGAACATCTTGGGAAAGGCGAGCTTGTGGACGAGTAAGCAGCAGATGCACTCGAGCGAATTGAGCCCACGATCGACGTAGTCTGAAACAGATTAGCGCGCGTTGACGAGTGTCCTCTGTATATCCACTACCGCCAAGAAAGAGGAAACGTCGCTTAACGGTCCCGGTCTGCCCCTTTGAACCGCACATTGTAAAAATTCGGTGTAGGTCTGCGTACTAAACTACC
>JNEY01000024.1:394616-528435 GCA_020875895.1 Aphelenchus avenae | reverse complement strand
CCGAGTACCGAGGTCTTAGGAGAGATGTGGGTGCGCGCCGTCACTTTGTTCCCATCCGGGACATCGCAGAGTTTGAAAACCTAAACGCATTGCTGTACTTCGGATATGATCTGAATTCGCATCCAACCTTCTGGATCGTATCAATCGGCATCCGAATGCTTCTGCTCGAGCGAAATGTCGACAGTTTGCCCTTCACTCGAGACCGGCGTCCACCACTGCTTCCGCTGGATTCATTCGCGTAATCGTGACGACCTGGTGATTTCGAGGCGACTGAGGCGTCGGAGGGAAGCTGGTTCTCGTAGCGCGGCTGGTTGACATACGAGTGCATGCAGAGGTCGGTTTGTCCACCGGGTTCCTCAGCTGGCACACAAGTGGCGGTGAGTTTCTTCTGCGACGACGAAACCCGCGGCTTCAGCATTTCAATGCGTGTTTCGGGGCCTAGACGAAATGGTTTAATGCTCGTCAATAGCCGATACGTACTGATTCTCTTCGAGCTGATGAGCCGCGATGCGTCCGGGCTTACTCGCTGTTTGACTAAAGTTCGACTGTCGATGGAGACCAATGAGGGTACTGACATACTCTGACCGTAGTGTCCGTTCAGTTCCTGTTCGCCTGATGCTATCTCGCCGCTCAGCCTTACTAAAGAAGAATGATGCGTTGGCATGCACGGAGTCGTCGATAACCAAATGGGTTGGTTATCGACGATGATTCACTTACTGACTGACGATCCTAAGCTCCCTAAATTCGTCTGCGTGCGAAGAAAGCGAATGTAGCGCCAGAGGCAGCGGTAGCCGCGAGCGAGGTACGCAAGGAGGCTCCAGAATACAAGCAGCGGTACCAACGTAAAGGTCAGGAACTGTCCCAAGCGCGTGCTCCGATATCCCCGTGAGAACAACCGTTCCAACTCCAAGTATACGGTGACGCCTGACCAAAGAGCCATTTGCAGGAGGAAACCGATCTATAACACCGAACACACGTAGCTGAGGAAACCTTCAGCTTACCTGGATAATGATTGAAATGGTGACGAAGATAAAGGGCGAGCACCCGAACGTCGAACAGCAGCCAGCCTTTTTGTTGTAGAGGTCCTGCGCCCAGCGAAGGCCTAGCAGGCCCAAGATACAGCTGAAAATCGTTGATTTAGGAATGTACTGTACTAGTTTGAGCATGATAAGTGGATATTCGTCTTTACCTGACCACAAGAAGCAGTGTACTGGCGAGCATCACGAAACGAGCGCTTGTGCTGACGACAGCTGCATGAACGTTGATAACGGTGAGTCTGTCTTGCATGAGCTGTAGCCCTTCCGAAATTCCGCTCACGTTAAGCAGGAGCAGCGGTGGGCGGCTGGAGGCCGGGCAGGAATTGCCGACGGAGGCGCCATAGAGCATAGCTTGCAGCATAGCGATGAGGATCACGATTAGTTGGAGCCAAATAAAGAATGTCTAAACCGATGATCGTGAGTATCACACGACCAAAAGAGTACATTGGTCGATGAAGGGTCGTACTCGACTATAGCGAATGGCTATGCAACTGCACAAGTTATCTTTATTTTGAAAGTTTTGGTACTACTTGCAAAACCAGTCGTCCGATTAAGCGCCAGCTGTACCGCATTTTAAGTCGGTTATGAGTAACGTAAAGAGACCTTAGCGCGCATGAGGCCGAAGAGCCATCGGTAATCCAGGTGCCGGCGGTACTCGCAACGGCTGGACCTCGAAGCAGGTGACCATCGGCCGCTCCTCCCCGCGTATGTGCAACAGCCCATCTAAAGCGACTTAAGCCAGTGACGACAAAGACAACGACGAGGTAGACGACTCACAGACATATCGGAAGGCTGCACTTTTTTAGGACTGTCGAAAGACGCAGCATGTATCTGCGGGTTTTTGAACATCACAGTTCATGCCACACGGGGTCATTTGATCTGCTTTGTCACAGCGCTCAGAATACAACTAGTGGTCGCTATAGAACTCTACTAGGGCCATTATACGTGAATTTGAGCGGTCTTAAGCCAACTAGAGAACACGAGAAGGTTGCCTGCAGCCCAGCGACCATCCGTAAACAAGTGATGCACTCACAACGGTCACGCTATTAAGCTGGGACCTAGCGCCTGCAATGTTTTGACTTCCGCGCTGCACGAGTCACCGACGGACGACGNTCTTCGAGCTGATGAGCCGCGATGCCTCCGGGCTTACTCGCTGTTTGACTAAAGTTCGAACGTCGATGGAGACCAATGAGGGTACTGACATACTCTGACCGTAGTGTCCGTTCAATTCCTGTTCGCCTGATGCTATCTCGCCGCTCAGCCTTACTAAAGAAAGAATGATGCGTTAGCATGCACGGAGTCGTCGATAACTATATGGGTTGGTTATCGACGATAATTCACTTACTGACTGACGATCCTGAGCGCCCTAAGTTCGTCTGCATGTGAAGAAAGCGAATGTAGCGCCAGAGACAGCGGTAGCCGCGAGCGAGGTACGCAAGTAGGCTCCAGAATACAAGCAGCGATATCAACGTAAAGGTCAGGAACTGTCCCAAGCGCGCGCTCCGATATCCCCGTGAAAACAACCGTTCCAACTCCAAGTAAACGGTGACGCCTGACCAAAGAGCCATTTGCAGGAGGAAACCGACCTAGAACACCGAACACACGTAGCTGAGGAAACCTTCAGCTTACCTGGATAATCATTGAAATGGTGACGAAGATAAAGGGCGAGCACCCGAACGTCCAGCAACAGCCACCCTTTTTGTTGTAGAGGTCCTGCGCCCAGCGAAGGCCTAGCAGGCCCAAGATACAACTGAAAATCGTTGGTTCAGGAATGAGGAATGTACTAGGTAGTTTGAACATGATAAGTTGGGACTTAGACTTACCTGACCACCAGAAGCAGTGTGCTGGCGAGCATCACGAAACGAGCGCTTGTGCTGACGACAGCTGCAGGAACGTTGATAACGGTGAGCCTGTCTTGCATGAGCTGTAGCCCTTCCGAAATTCCGCTCACGTTAAGCAGGAGCAGCGGTGGGCGGCTGGAGGCCGGGCAGGAATTGCCGACGGAGGCGCCATAGAGCATAGCTTGCAGCATAGCGATGAGTATCACGATTAGTTGGAGCCAAATAAAGAATGTCTAAACCGATGATCGTGAGTATCACACGACCAGAAGAGTAACACTGTCGACGAAGGGTCGCAACTATAGCGAATGGCTACGCAACTGGATAAGTTATCACTAATTTTGACAGTTTTGGTACTACTTGCAAACCAGTCGTCCGATTAAGTGCCAGCTGTACCGCATTTTAAGTCGGTATGAGAAACGTAAAGAGACCTTAGCGCGCATGAGGCCGAAGAGCCATCGGTAATCCATATGCCGGCGGTAATCGCAACGGCTGGACCTCGAAGCAGGTGACCATCGGCCGCTTCTCCCCGCGTATGTGCAACAGCCCATCTAAAGCGACGTAAGCCAGTGACGGCAAAGACAGAGACGATTCGCAGACATTATCGGAAGACTGCACTTTTTGAGGAATGTAGAAAGACGCAGCATGTATCTGCGGGTTTTTGAACATCACAGTCCATGCCACACGGGGTCATTTGATCTGCTTTGTCACTGCGCTCAGAATACAACTAGTGGTCGGTATAGAACTCTACTAGGGCCATTATACGGTGAATTTAAGCGGTCTTAGGCCAACTAGAGAATACGACAAGGCTGCCTGCAGCCCAACGACCGTCAGTAAACAAGTGATGCAGTCACAACGGTCACACTATTAAGCTGCGACCTAGCGCCTGTAATGTTTTGACTTCCGCGCTGCACGAGTCACCGACCGACTATGACGGCTGGCTGACCGACGGCGGATGTTTGGGTAAAAAATGCGCGCCAAAGAGTGCGTGAAAAATCATTCAAAGTTGTTTACGACGCAGCAAAACGTCGTGAAGCACACATAGAGATGTGATGTCGACGCCTAGGGCATGTAAACGAAGCTTGAACATTACTGAGTCTTAGAATGCCAGCATCAGGGCAGAATCTTAGAACGCAGGTCACTCGACTGCTATCCGAGGATCCGCCTTTAGTCTCTCTTAGAACGAATACCATACGCGGTCATGCTGCTGAAAATCGTGCAAACAAGTAGGTTCATAAGATTTTCTGCTAGATGTCTGTGTTTATGCTGCTCAAATAACGCAGGAACAAAAATACTGGCACTTTGGAAATCGTGGAAACTGTGGAATGGCAGGGAGGGTGATTGCGTCCGATGTGGCAGGCTTGCGGAATGTTGGCATGGGTTGGACCGATTATCTCCTTCCAAGTCGCTGGTTAATGAAGGGTGAGCACTGGACAACGCACGACATGTCCTAAGCAAGAAGTAAGTAACCGGTATATGGGCTAGTCCCTTGCCTGTCTGATGTCAGCGAGCAGGAAGTTATCAAGGAGGTTGTTGCAGTTCAGCACGCGTACCGCTCGGCACTTAGGCTAAAGAAGGGGGTTGAGAAGGACAATCTACAAGGTGTACTAGTGTGGGTTGGAACGTACTCCTTCTGCGGTGCAAGTGCATTTAACGCATGGAGACTTGAGCTTTGTGGCGCCTCGCGGCACCTGGTCGTTACCGATGAAGCAGACGGCTAAAACGGAAAGTTAGAACCCAGAAACCGAAACGGAGCTGCAGTTTGTACTCACGTCGATCCATCCACTTGGCGAGGTTCAGGCGAGGAAAGTCTGCGCATGGCACTTGTGCGTTGCTGTAACAAGGAGTGTGAAGCGTACCGAAGCACACCACATTTAAGCCTATCAGGGCATGCTGCATTCTACAAAGTTCACTTACGCTAGGTTATCGGGCATGTTGAACACGTCCGGCTGGATCTTGGTGAGGAACTTGCTGTTTTGGCAGAGAATGGTACCCAGACGCATTTTTCGAATTTCCGCGAGTTGTTCTGATTTAAACTGGAGATCAAACGGTCGTACTAAGATCGGTACCTTGAGTAAACTTCGTCTCGGGGATATTGTTCTCGTAGTAAAAGCGATCACATTTCTTCAACCGCTGAAATTGTTCTGCGATGATGCCTAAAGCCGTATTGTAAAGCCTCCTTAAATATTGTTGCAGAGCATACAGGCCATCGTAGGCGGCATAAGGGCACCGGGCATTGGCCGTTCGGAGAATAGTCCCGGGAAGAGGTCGATATCATTGACGTCGTCGTATACGCTTTGCAGCGCTGCGATGGACTGAGGATCCATTTCAGTTGAGAGGTCAGCGAAAGTCTTAGCCCTCGGTAGGCCGCAGTGTTCTCTGAAAGACAATCGTTTGTTCTGTACACAAAAAATCTTTCAGGTATCAGTACTGCTAAGGACTGCATCACAGATTAAGTACTTGAGCAGCCCACCTCAAGTCGTTGTACGGCTGGACTCCATGGTCGCGTGCTCTGAGAATGTTCAGTGCTATAAGGTCGAGGCCCGATTTGGGTACGTTCCGAATAGCGAAAAGGTGGTTTCGAAGCGCGTTCGTTATGTGACGGTCGAATGCCATGCTCGGCGTTGCGAGAAGTCCTACCAGAAGCGTATCGATTCCACCTAAGGTTACTATTTGTACGGAATGCGAGCAGGATACTGCTAACCAGATTTTTCGTCGTACACAGCCTCCATGTGGTTGAAGTTTTCGACGAGATCGACCGGTTCAGTGTAATTTCGGTAGGTTGTTGTCATCCGCGGGAACATGCGTCTCACCAGCGTGTGCCCGAACCGGAAAGCAGCAGTCGCAAAGGGGTGACTAATTGATGCGTCACATGTGGCATCGTAGCCTAAACGACGACATTAACCTGCAGTCCACGAACCACAATGTACCTGTGTAGTAGCCGCTTTGTTGAGGAATTAGCTCGTACTTCGCCGCCACTTGCCGCCCGACCAGCTTCTGCATGTACTCGTTGTACACAATGTGCTGGAAGATTGCCCCAATGATCTTACGCGTCTCCTAAAAGCGACTGTCATTCTCGGTTCTCATTCGGCCAGCACCTGGTACAGACGCTCGTCGTCCCACAGCGGGTTCAGGATCTCCAGCTGTCGCGCTATCCGGTTGTGCTCGCGGAGGAAGATGGTGTGCATGGTGGTCAAGCCGGGCTGGTGACTGTTCCGCTCGTCGCCCGCAACGAAGCACGGGTACTGAGGTTTCCCGCGACAGTCCTGCTCCTGATCGCCTTGCGGTAAGGCTTCGCTAAAATCAACACGTATAAACTGGTTTAGCATGAGCCGACTTACGGGTTGAATGCACCGAGGATGGTGAAGTTTAAGCGACCCCCAGTGAAGAGTCGCAACTCGGCTGCTTCGCATACCGTCGACCCGTAGAAGGCGCTGCCGTCAATGAATGCTGTCAACTGAATAGAAGGGCCGTTACGGTAGAAGTATATAGCCCACCTGATTTAGTTGATTGCGGTAGCCCAGATTCAGCTAAAATACAAGGTTCTTTCCTACGGCACCAGAACATCCACGACTATAGACTACCTGTCCTAGCAGGGACCGTACGAAGGGCAAACATCTGCGCTCGCCGTCCTCGTTGTGCGTTGGGAAGTGCGGATCGCCTTCTGGGACGTACAGCGGCATGCAGTGTTCGGAGATCTTGTAGGGTGAGTCGCATCTCGTGCAGTTTATGATCTGGTTGTCGGGGCCTAAACTGGGCATCGATTAAAAGGGTTTGCTTCAAACCGCCTACCTCGATGCACAGGAGAGTGTGTTACCTCGTGGTCCAGGAGTTGTCTGAAAGAATGAAGGTTTTTTGCCTCCAAAGTCGAATAACGCATACCCGAACTGCATAACCATGTGCGTAAATTTCGCATGGTCAAAAGGCAGGTCAATATGCATGGTGTTGGAGATTATGCGCGGCGAAGGAAGTGGCGTACCGCGCTTCGTCGTATTACGCGGGGCGTTTATTCCTGCAATCGGTACTCGTAAGCAAGTCGGCCATTACGAGAAACAGACCATCATCGTACACTGGCTTCAGCAAGTGTCTTAGCGGTCCAAACGCATTGCCGTAGTGTGGAAACCGAACGTTGTTGCACCATCCGCTGGGCGTGCGGTAGGGACTAGTATGGTCGCATGGCAAGTCCTTCGGTAGGCACTTCTCGACAGTGCCCTCTTCGCCGAGGAAGGGAACAATGTTGCCAACGAATCTAAATTGTTCGGATTGAGTGTGTTTCCTTCACGCAAGTCGGTATAATGTCTTACGTGCTAACATCGACCTGAGGCAGCATTCGTTGGAGAGATTCCACATCGAGCGGGTTCGAATGGCCGCCATCTACTCGGTTGGTGTCGATCAGGTCGGATTCGCTAGATTCAGTGCTTGGTTAAACGTTGTCATTTACGCCACAAACCTTGACATGAGATACCGAGTGGCTTCCAGTAGCACTTCCGCCATTCGAGACACCCTGCGTGCTTCGGGCTTCGGCCTCATCATCTTTGAGTATGAGAAGAGCGGGTCCCCTTTGTGGAATTGACCTTGGTCTAGAACATGATACCGGTAAGCTCGACCCCCGACTTTACAATCCACTGACTCTTCTTAATGTTTTCTCGTTCTCGCTGGTAGCGCTCCTCCACCGAGCGGAGTCCAATTTGCAGTGCCTTTCGGACAGTGTTCTCCGTTATGGGCATTTGCACCTGCGACTCGACGTCCTTCCATGCTCCGTAGTTCGGACTTGCCAACATGCTTGAGTTACAATGCACAGGGAAGTTACTAAAACAGTCAAGTGAAGTGAGCTGAAATATTATTTTCGAGTACATCGAAAGGTATACTTACTCGTAAAGATCTGCCGCAGAGAATGCATGCGGTTGAACGCTGCCGAGGTCCGTATTGTCACAGACGATCTGGGCCATGCTCGACTTTCGTATCTCAGTCAGCTGCTCTTCCGTGAATGCCCAGGGCCCGATCGTGTTCTCGTACCAGTACCGATCTCCTCTCTTGGTCTAAGCATGGACGTTTAGAACTTTATTTCATTAGAGCTGAATCTTGCTAACCTTTTGGAACTGCAGCGAGAGTACACAGCCAAAGGTTGGCCCAGCCAGAGATCCCTTCACTGGCTTCTCAGCTAAGCCCAGAATGAACAAGTCGACGTCTTCCACGCTCTTGAAGTGTCGTTTGAGGATGGGAATGATGCGATCCGGTTCTGCAAGGTCCGATGCTAGTTGTTCGAAGGTCGAGACCTAAAATCAACAAAAGCATGATTGATTTGATGACTTGATGCGCAGACTTTTGTTCCACCGCAGCGCTCGCGCCATGCTGTATAGGATGGAATTCCGTGATCTCGACCAGTCTGCAGGATCAGAGCTGCGAGATCGAGACCTGAAAAAGGTGTCCAGGGTAAAGGTGGATCATTTTGCTAAGTGACCGAAGCCACATACCAAGATTGGCGTTGTTGCGGAAGAGCTTCTCCCGGAACTCCATTGTCATGTGAAGACCGACCGGCTGCACTGGCTGGCGGATCAGGTACCTGTACGACTATGTTAGTTGCGTCCAAAGGAGTACGTATACCTACCTTAGAACACCGTCAATTTTATCGTTGAAAAGAAGACTAGACGGCTCGTTAAGATACTCGCTCAGAGGCCGGTCCATGAACCTAAAATTAAAAAAGCGACTATGATACCCTGTATAGGCATTTACCTGAACCCATCGCTTTTGTACTGCGCCAGACGAGAGTCAAACATGGTGAAGAAGAACTTAAGCCCGATCTTATTTAGCTGTGGAGTCCACGGCATCCTACCTGTCCCACTGCCGCCGCATAGGAGTTCAGCACGGTGGGTTCGATACGCATGTCGTACGTGTCGCCGGTAGACGCGCCTACAGGTGGCTGGTGCGGATCGAGGCCGTACCTCTTCCAGGTTTCGCGGCCCACCAGAAGGGGCAGGAACTCGTTGTAGGTAACGTGTTGCATTTGCGCGATCACGATCCGTCGCGACTCTTGGAAGAGCTGCTCATCCGTCCAATGTTTGTTGAGATCCTGAACATGCTTGCATTAGACACAAAATGTGGCCGTGTTCGTACCAGGAGCTTGTTGGCTACACTGTTGTGCTGACGAATCCACAGTGCGTGAAGGGCCGTAAGCGACGGCAGGAAGTTGACATGCTCACTGCCGCTAACGAAGCAAGATCCCAATGCCGAGTTAGCGCACTGAGGAGAAAGCGCACGTTCGAGCAGGTCCATAGTTGGCGGAAGTTCCTGGCCCGTGACGGAGTCAATGGTCGTCAACAGTCTGCCTAAAGGAAAAGGTTTCAATGGTGCCTACGTCGATGACGAAGGTTTGACCATACCATCATGGAAACTTCGAAGCAGCCGCATGCGTTCGTATGTGCTCCCGTAGATTGTGCTGCCGTCAAGGAAGCTCGTTGCCTGGTTCGCTTGTTCTCGAGGTCCAAGCTGGCAGGTCACCTTCGGTGCAGCCATGGTCCTTGCGTAGTCAATGCAATCGACGAAGCCACCATATCTCGGATCGTCCTTGCTAACGGAGATCGGCGCACATTCTGGGTGATGGGCTCCGGCCTCGCTACAGCATGGCAGAGGAAACTGCTTTCCATCTAAGCGTAGAGCTTTTAGGTCGTCCGGAAACTACATATTTTGGTTTTAACGTTTTTTACATAGATTTTACATAGTTTTTTTTAACAAGCATTCTTGTAGAACGCAGAAGTACTCCACTAATATTTTTGAAATGATTCTCGACAAGTAGTTTGGCACTTTGTCTACGCATAGTCTGCGCTTGCTTGTAAGTAAGCAACCCACCAGTAAACAGCTGAGCACTCCCGATATGGGCGAGATCGGTGAAGACAAAAAATGCCCAGTGCGAAGTCAGTGCGACAACTTGGCTCATCGCCTTGGATGGTTCACGGAACAGAAGGTTCGACAGAAGTCGCGGGTTCGGCAACGCTGAGCCGTCCACCGATGAAAGCCGTAACTCGGATACACCTGAAATAGAACTCCTACTTACAATAGCAACTGGCCGGCACAGTCAGTAAAATGCACTAAAGCCATACCGTCCCCATAGTCAGCAGGAATGAATCGCTGGAACGGCTCGTAGGTTCCGCCCCAGCGACGGTTGTAGACGTTGTTGCACAGCCCGTCCACCCTCCGATACATGTGTTCGTGATCGCATTGCGTGGTAGGCTTGTCGTACAGGCAAATCCCGTCCACCAGTTCCGCACCTTTACGTAGCACTTCGAACGACTCAGTGTCGAAGTTGCGTCTGAGAGAAATTCAATGAGGTTTCAAGTGGCTAAATAGAAGGCATACTTCTTCAATCGTTCCGTCGCTGCTACTGAGATTAGCGCCGAGAAAGCTCGTTCCCGTGCCGTTCGGTCGGACAGCGTGTGCACAGCCCAGAACTTCTTTGCTTGCATCATTTTCTCAACGGCGTCTAGAGGGCTACGTTTGTATCGGACTGAACTCCTATGTCGCTCTTACTAAGCTGGTGCGCCATTTGGTCCTCCGTGTCATTGTACAGCTTATCCACGAGGTTTATCGCAGTGTCAATTTCTTTCGTTAGCTCGTCTGAAAGGCCCGTAGCGTTTAACGGCTTACGGGTCATTAACCTACCGATGTTGTGATTCGGCGGATCACTTTGTAGCGCCCACTCCGGTAACCTGCTCTTGGCGTAGGAGAAGTGGACATTCGCCGCGAGCAGGAAGAGCGTTGCAAACCGTAGAGTCTCGGCGGACCATTGCCATCTTTTGCGTCGGTTCATACCTCAACGGGGACGAATGAAGAACTGACATGTATAAGCTACGCGATGCGCGCGTTTTGCCCAGCAGCTGATTAAGCGATTGTCATACGCGCATGGGCAGTTGTCAACATGGAACAACGGACAAATTTAACAATGGGCTGTTGGCGACAGTAGTCAGGAAAGTCCGTTTGTGTGAGGCTCGCGAAGACATGCAAAAAGCAATCATTTGCTGCGAAGGACAAACAAAAAGTATAATAGCGCCTGTCAAACAACGTGGAAACGGTGGGAATAACAAGAAAGATCCGCGGACTTCTGAGTTTGGAACGCGTCCAAAGAGCGAGAGCGGCACTCAGAATTCGTTCCCACAAAAGCACGAGTCTTTTGCAAATAACCGATGGGTTTGATACGTGATGAATTCCAAGTTAACGACGCGTGAAATAAGGTAGCTCTTTGGCGGCTGGCTCAGATTCTGCGGGATAGACTAAGCCAATCGGGCATGGAATTTGAAGATATCCATTCAGCTATGGAATAAAGCGGATAATTTACGGAATGTGATAATAAGCCTGATTTGAGAAACCTAATACCGCTACGCGTACAAGTTAGTAGGCAACGGAAAGCGGCCAACGGGATAATTCCAGACGCTATCCAAGGCAGCATAGCTAGCATCACGCGTTCGTGTTCAGCCGACTCTAATGGTGTACGGACAGTTAGTACAAACGGTTTTAACCCACGAATGCACGACTAGTGCCAGCGATGTGGCAGGCCGTTACGCAATTTTCATTGTCCCTATGCGCAAACAAAGGCACGCCAAATGAACGTACAAGCTATGGCCGGCGTCGCAAGACAGCTGAGTGCATTCACGTTAGGCAATGGTGCAACGACTGTCGTCGCAGCTGCGCAGACTCATGCATGTAGCCCTAGTGCCTCGGCCGGGAACATATGTACCTTAAGGCCGTTGGAGGAAATCAAGCTTGGTGAATTGGTGATCGTTGGATATAGCGGTGTGTTGTGATGTGCTTAGAGTGCAATCTACACCCAAAAGGAAAGGCTACGACACGGAGCCTTCACTTTCATGAACTCTTTCAACGGAAATGAGTCGCACGAGGGAACGCGTAAACCGGGGTCGAACAATACGTCGAGTGGGCCTCAAGGGCCACGTCTAAGGATGGACGAACCGGGTCAGTCCATGCTGGTTGCAAGTGCGTACAAACAATGCGAGCTGGCAATGCGCCACGCCGGCATGGGTTCTTAGGTTGTGTGGATGCTTTCACTCTCTCGTTGTCGTTACTAGACATTCATGCGAAGGCCCATCTTTGAAAGACTAAGGTCTAGTTCAGAATGACACGGCTGGCGAATCAAAGGTCCAGACTAGCCTTAATCATAACGGATGGGCAAACAGAGAGTGATTTGCGTCATTGTTTTAGCACCCATACACCGAATGCACATTCTCTGAAGCGCACAGACGACGTGCTTCAGACGCCACGCAGGCAACGGTACAGGAGTTCAGGATGGCCGACTGGACCTGTAGCGCTCTGAGGATCCGGGGCAAAAGGGAAAGTGCGAAGATCGAACAGGAATATAAGCCGCCGTCAGGGAAGCGTCAATCAAATTACGGTTGCGGTCAGTGATCTGTTATTTTTCCTCCGATCTCACTTTCTTCGGCAGCTCTCCGGTCAACGTCGCCAGCCGGTCGCGGAACCCTCCTTCCTGACTTTCCGCCTGCCAGCGGATTAGACATTGTCAACCGATCCGTCACCGGCGGCGTTGCACTGTTCGAATTTCCTCCATATTTTCTTCTGTCTTCGGGGATTCTGACCCACTTTTTTCTCTGCGTTCTCTTCAGCGCCACAACGCTGTCCGCGCCGCTCTGCGCGTCATTTGTCCGTGGCGTAACATCTTCACAACTACATGTTCGACACGCTGGCTTTCACTCGACGCCGCTATCCCATCGTCCATTGCGCATATCCGCCGCATAATGCAGGGTTTTTCTGTAGCGAGATGGACAATGGGCGACAACCTGGCGACAATGCACGTACAGGGGCCGGCGGTGTTTGATCCGAAGCCCCGTGGCTATAGCGCTAGCGTACCGTTGTAATGTGGCACCAACGCGGACTCGTTGGCTAGCAATAAATTTAATGAGTATGAGATAATACAGCTACTGTTGAGATCGTCGTCACGGCAAAAGGTTGCTTGATTGTACACTGGCTAGCAGTCCGGGGCGATTCCCAGTACGGCACAGGCAAGTGTCGTACCGTTAACGCTGTCCGCATGAAGGGCCAGCGATCGACCCACGACGACCGGATTTCCATCGGCCGAGGATGCATACGGCCATGTCAACGTCTCGTTTACGCTTAGCGGCTTGTCTTCCAGCGGTCGCAGTATGACGGCAAGCGGTTGGTACTGAGTAGCGGATGAACTTAGTGCGCGACCGATGCGTTCGCATCCGACCATTGTGTTGCCGGCAAATTCGTGTAGAACGACGACGTAATCCGTCGGTATCCGATCGCCGTCCCTTAGTCGTGGTTCACTGATATGTCCGCTTAGCTGCAATGGACCACTTTAGGTACGGGAGAGTACATGCCGCATGTAGAACAGGGCGTGTCTGGCTTACATGGAACGTATGATCGCCCATAGGCCGCGCTGTAAAACTGCCAAGTAGCTCGCCTTTCTTGGCGAAGAGCGTAGCTGTGGCCATTGACTGATTGCATTGCTGCTGCAGGTCAGTGCCGTTCAATGACAACGGCTCGTCTCGGCTTTCGGCCGTAATCGCAGCGATTATCGCTGCCGATGTGTTGGAACCAGCTAGAAGTAGCGTTTAGTTTCCAATGTTTCCTCAAAGGGGTTACCCTCTATGGCGCATTCTGAGACCGCGATGCACGGTGCGTTCAGGTCCTCGCTGGCTTTGATGAAGCCCTTCGCGCAGAAACACCCCGGTTTGCACACCTTTGGACAGCTCTGCTCGCTGAACTCGGTCTCGTTTCTGCCACAAAAGTCGGTACACGACGGACCACATTCCTGCCAGGATGCGTTTGGATCGAGACACGTACACATGTTTGCGGAAGTGTTGTTGCTTGAGCGAGGACAGCACTTCTGAACAGAATGTTGTCATCGCGTGCGTCACTCAGTGCGTATGATACCTGGTTGAAGCCGCACTCCAGGTCGTTATCGCATTCACGTCCGTCCGTATCAAGGGAATTCAGGGGACAAGATATGGGTGACGGTTCTGAAACATGCTAATCAGCTCAAAATTCGGCACTGTCATGGATACTTGGCGAGATGATGCTTCGAACGGTAGGATCCACGCTTAAGCTGTCTTGGCCGCTTCCTAACGTCGGACATGCTGAACTAACGACGCATCCCGAGTTTTGCCAATTCGAGGCGTTCTCGAAGACATATCCTAAAGTGTCAATTTTCAACCGCCACTGCATAGGCCACATTGTCTGCACAGCACAATGCTGCAAACTAACCGTTTTTGCAGAAGCACCCGGATACGCATGGAGTGCAAACGCGAAGCTCAGGATTGTCGCATCCGAGAGGACAGGCTGAGGCACATGTACGGTATTCCTTCAACGGATCGGAACATTTGCGAGTTGTAGACTTTGCTGGGCACTCGTCTTGTAGAACACAGGATGAGTTCAGGTCTTCCGGATCCAGTAGGACGTACGGTGGCCTGCACTCGCACCCTTCATGGCAATCGGTCGGCATGCAGAACGGAAGCGAGCGGCCACAGCTTCTCGCACACCTAAATATACGAAGTGTTTGAAAATAGTGCCTAAAAACATTGTGTTGTAATTTCCGCGACGTACATTCTGGACGCACACGTCGACCAGACCTTCCTCGGATCGTTGCACCTCGAAATTTGTACTGTGTGGGGACTCGGTTTGGGCCCATACGGAGACGAGTGTGCAGGCGGTGGCGGACAATGCTGTGGAAGAATACACGGCGATTCGATATCGCTGGCGTCTCGGAGCACATACGGAGCTCGACAGAAGCAGCCAGCGACGCACTGTGTCGGGCAGTTGGGGTCCGGTTGCTTAGCGGTACAGGAAGCTAAACGAAGATGTCGGATCGCACGAGTTGTACGTAAGTGCAAAAGCTTAACAAAATTACCAGGACAAGAGCTGCCACATGTCAAGAAGTTCTTTAACGGGTCAGAACAGCGATGCAGTGGCGGTTGAGATATGCTGGGAAGCAATGCGCCGTAGGGGTGGTTGTGCATCTGTCCTTGTGGTTGCTGGTAATGTGATCCAGTCGGTCCGACGAACATTGGGCACTCGGCAGGTAGAATGCACCTAAAGCTCTGTGTGTACATGCGTTTAATCACTACACTAACCTGGACCGAAATACGTCAGTTACATCCTCCACAACGTAGGGAACCCTGCAGAAGCATCCGGGTACGCACTGGTCATTCGCGCAATGAGGCTGCATTCGCGAGGCACAAGTGACTGGGCACGAGCTTCCGCACTGCTGATATTCCCTTAGCGGGTCCAAACAAACCTTCGATGACGTTGATGGCGAAGGACGTATGGAGTCGGCTAAAGCACCGAACCTCCGCACGCCGAGTTCACCTAAGTGATAAGCTGGCTAAGTGCCTACGTTTGGTTACAAATCCTCCGTTTCCGATTTCAAGTGAATCCGACTGAAGCTGAGTGTAGGGCTTGTTCGGCGTGCGTTGCTTTGGCAGAGCATATGCTGCTGCCGAAGTGCGCGCTGCGCTATTGTCGGCGCAGGTTAAGCGTTCAGCAGGCAAGCGTGCACCGGGTTGACGCTCGCCAAACTGCGTCACGCACCAACAGTCGTTTGTGCCACTCATGCACTGCTTAGACAGATAATAGCGACCGTCGTCAGAACACTGCGGGATGTGGATCCCAAGGACTTCCTCGGCCGGCACTTCGTTGACGATTTGCTTTCGTCGCTGATTGCACGCTAAACGGTCATGAGAATCTTTATGCGACCGCTGGCGGTTAGGTGGAAAAACGATTAAAAAGACGTACATGCGCAGCATTTGCCTTCGGCACAGATCTGGAAGAAAATATTAAGAGCTCATGATTCTGAACAACTCTACCTCATCGTGGAAAATGCAGTCCGCATCTACTTTACACAAGCGCAGCCACGATGAACCATCGGGGCATCTCGGAAGGTGGTCGTTCTCACTCTCAGCACCTTTTCTTAAGTTGCCGTAACCTACGCCCAATTTGAAACTAGTATTAGGATACCGTAAGAACTACCGTAAGCTGAAGGCGACATTGAATAGTGCGGACAGCAGAATCCATCGTTGCACTTCTCCTGCGAGAAGCAGTCTCCATCCGATCGACAGCGGTAGTACGTGAAACGATTGCCCGAGCAGCGACGGCACGTACCTTGTACTTCGCATATCCCTAAAAATACCGGCTTTCATCGACATATACCACGAAAGTCTGATAAGCATCTGTCTCATCTTTCACAATGCCCTACTCGAATTTGAACAACCGTGACCCTACAAGCTCACTACAGTCTAGCAGGGTTCGCATTCGGAAAGAAAATTCACGTTCGGTTCTTTGAGCAGCTGAAAGCCAACGCCCAGCAGGAAACGCCCCTGCATTTGGTTTGTTAAACGGTCCCGAAAAATAGTGGAGATAGGTATTTCGCTAAACACAGTTTGGTCACTCTGTTCAACAAAACGTTCATTCCTGACAGCCTTCGTCATGCGGATCTAGCCGTGAAACGANAGCAGCCAGCGACGCACTGTGTCGGACAGTTGGGGTCCGGTTGCTTAGCGATACAGGAAGCTAAATGAAGATGTCGGATCGCACGAGTTGTACGCAAGTGCAAAAGCTTAACAAAATTACCAGGACAAGAGCTGCCACATGTCAAGAAGTTCTTTAACGGGTCAGAACAGCGATGCAGTGGCGGTTGAGATATGCTGGGAAGCAATGCGCCGTAGGGGTTGTTGTGCATTTGCCCTTGTGGTTGCTGGTAATGAGACCCAGTTGGTCCGACAAACATTGGACACTCGGCAGGTAGAATGCACCTAAAGCTCCGTGTGTACAAGCGTTTAATCACTACACTAACCTGGACCGAAATACGTCAGTTACGTCCTCGACAACGTAGGGAACCCTGCAGAAGCATCCTGGTACGCACTGGTCATTCGCGCAATGAGGCTGCATTCGCGAGGCACATGTGACTGGGCACGAGCTTCCGCACTGCTGGTATTCTCTTAGCGGGTCCAAACAAACCTTCGATGACGTTGATGGTGAAGGGCGTATGGAGTCGGCTAAAGCACCGAACATCCGCACGCCGAGTTCATTAAGTGGTAAGCTGGATAAGTGCCTACGTTTGGTTACAAATCCTCCGTTTCCGATTTCAAGTGAATCCGACTGAAGCTGAGTGTAAGGCTTGTTTGGCGTACGCTGCTTTGGCAGAGCATATGTTGCTGCCGAAGCGCGCGCTGCGCTATTGTCGGTGCAGGTTAAGCGTTCAGCAGGCAAGCGTGCACCGGGTTGACGCTCGCCAAACTGCGTCACGCACCAACAGTCGTTTGTGCCACTCATGCACTGTTTAGATAGATAATAGCGACCGTCGTCAGAACACTGCGGGATGTGGATCCCAAGGACTTCCTCGGCCGGAACTTCGTTGACGATTTGCTTTCGACGCTGATTGCACGCTAAACAATCAGCATAAACTTTGCGCTACCGCTGGCGGGTAGGTGGAAAAAATATTAAAGGACGTACATGCACAGCATTTGCCTTCGGCACAGATCTGGAAGAAACTACGGTCAAGAGCTCATGATTCTGAGCAACTCTACCTACCTCATCATGGAAAATGCAGTCTGCATCTACTTTACACAAGCGCAGCCACGATGAACCATCGGGGCATCTCGGAAGGTGGTCGTTCTCACTCTCAGCACCTTTTCTCAAGCTGCCGTAACCTACACACAAGTTGAAATTAGAATTACGAGTATAGAACTACCGTAAGCCTCTGAAGAAGGCGACATTGAATAGTGCGGACAGCAAAATCCATCGTTACACTTCTCCTGCGAGAAGCAGTCTCCATCCGATCGACAGCGGTAGTACGTGAAACGATTGCCCGAGCAGCGACGGCACGTACCTTGTACCTCGCATATCCCTAAGAGTATCTGCTTTTATCGACATATACCGCGAAAGTCTGCTGAGCATCTGTTGCTAATTATTTCTCTTTACCTATCTCCTACGACGTTGAACAACCATGCCCTACAAGCTCACAACAGGCTAGCAGAGTTCGCATTCGGAAAGTAAGTTCACGTCCGGTTCTTTGAGCAGCTGAAAGCCAACGCCTAGCGGGAAACGCCCATGCATTTAGTTTGTTAAACGGTCCCGAAAAATGGTGGAGAAAAATATTTCGCTACACACCGCTTGGTCACTCTGTTCAACAAAGCGTTCATTCCTGACAGGCTTCGCCATACGGATCTAGCCGTACATGGCGCACCAGACCTTAAACGATTTCTGAACATGCGAACATGCGGACTTCAGGGAGTTTATGCCTCATAAAGAAGTCTGAACTCAGCGTTTCGAACTGTTGGCAAACGTACTTTCAGCAGCTGAATAGCGGTAAAGGTAAGCAAGAGTAAGCAATACGGGCAACAGCGGCTGCCAAAACATTGGGTATGACCAGGCGCAATAACTTTTAGCGACAGTTAGGCACGGTTTGCATGTGGCGACGGCGAACTGCAGGAATGTATCAATGCCGTTGTAGGAGACCTTGGACGGGCAGCTGCGGGCGCGGCTGGTGACTCTTTAGAGGTCGCGTCACGGAGGTTAGGAATTGGCGACTGGATGAATGCGTGGGGACTCACTCGGCTGCCGGTAAAATCCTGGAACGATACCGAAAGACCTTGGCCGTGGGGTCGCGCAACGTGGGATCGTCTCCACGGGAGCTGCGGCTCTCATTTGTCGGAAGACCTACCTGGCAAAGTGGGCTACGCGGCATAAAGGAGTCGTGACCTTGGCACACGAACCTTAAAACTTTTATGTCGGCAGAATGACGCACACCTCATTGTCCGACGCTTGCCTGTTGCGCCACTGAGGGATTAGTTGCGGACGCAAAGCGTTGTCGTATACGCATAAACAACTTTGCATCATGACATAAAAACTTTATGCGCAGACCTGAATACTTGAAAGTGTAAGGAGACCGCCCTAGGCAATCAACAAGTTTCGCACTAGCCTGCAGACACATGTATTCCGCAATGGTGTCTAGCATGCCAAGGCTATTTGCTAGATAGAAACAAAAAGCGAAGAAGAGTCAGGCTCCGCAGTTTGTTTACAGTTACGTTCGTTCCGATGCTATCCATCATTCAGTCTTCGTCATGCTAGACGTTGGCGTTATTTCAGTCCTA
This sequence comes from Aphelenchus avenae, assembly GCA_020875895.1. Lineage (NCBI taxonomy): Eukaryota > Metazoa > Nematoda > Chromadorea > Rhabditida > Aphelenchidae > Aphelenchus > Aphelenchus avenae. The sequence continues at coordinate 509,427 of JNEY01000024.1, read as the reverse complement.
AGTTTAAAGATGAAGGTTGCATGTGCCAAGTGAAGTTGTTTTCACTAGCACCATTTTTTCCCAAACGGTACGCTCCTCCTGTCACCGGAAGCGGCTCCTTGGACCCACCCCTTACCGGGCAGGAACGCTTCGAGAATACCTGCATTGGTCCCGCGTCGACGGTCTATTTTGAGAAATGAGTTGCGGGAACGGCCGTGCTCAGTTATGGTTTCGCTTTACAGCGAATGACGAAACGTGAAGACCGCTCAAGGTGATGTACCGACTCATCGGTGCATCTTTCAAGAACGCTTCGGTCTTTGCGAATTTTAAAGATCTTCTGCGACAGCCGTTCGCCCATCATTCACTGCGTTTACAAGGAACCCGATGGCCAGAATGCTGAAACAATTACGTGGATCGTCAAGCCTAGTAGCGCTACTTTTACTGCTATGCATCGGCATTGTTACCGGAGGTATGCTAAACATGACGTAGGGCCAATCTCTTGTTCAGCGCATGATTGCGTTGCGGGCAGTGTAAATCAGCACGCTGTTGCTTAAAAGCGGCCAAGTTTGTTGCAGCAAATGAAAAGCTGGTGGAAACAGTATGCAAGCGGCAGCCAGACCTTGCAATATGCTTGGAACTAAGACCCAGACTTAATCACGCCGTTACGCACAACGTGACAGGCCATCTACACGATTTTAATCGCTCACGCCAAACGGACCCTCAGACTAGTTCGACGACCGCAACAGATGCTACAAGGGTATGTGCGACCATACCTACATTCAGGAAACAGTTACTACTCGAGGAACGGATTAATTGTTGTTTAGGTGGAACTGACCAGTGGAGAAGCCAAGGAACTTGAGCGGCTACAGATGCGAAAGGGCGGTTCGACACCCGTCACGGCTCCGAGGGTATTATTGTCACAACACGAAATCCCTACTATAGCCGTGCGTATAGGTCGAACTAAGCAGTGTAGAAGCTGGCGAACTCGATCGAATTCAAAGCAACCGTCGTACAAGCGAACTTGAAAAAGAATTGGTAAGCACATGCTCCGTACAGTAGTAATGGCAGGTATACAGATCGAATTCACGGAGGCAGAGGAAGCGGAACTCGACAAGGCAACCGGGCGAGTTGCTGTTCCGGTGGTCCGGTCGAAAACGGGACGAGGAAAAGTCGCATACTGTGACCGCTACAAGTCGCATTTCGCCTACTACTGCATAGAGAAGGTCTATCGGCAAAAGCGAAAACAATGGACCATCTGTCGGTGTTCTGCCCAACCTTTCGCAAGAACTGTCAACCCGAGGCGGAAGAAGTGAATCGAAACCCCTTCCATCGCTTCCGGCCAAGAACGTCACCCGACTTTCCGGACGTCGCAAAGACCGAGGTAACCAATATCCATCGCAGAATGTGGGCTTATCGAGTTGTCAGTAAGCATTCCAGTGGTGGTAGTGGTGGAAATCTTCTTTCATTTTATTCAGTTGTGATACCAGGGTAAGCAAGGTCAGTTGATGAAAGGGTTGAGTACTTGTCTAGGCAGATTGCTCGTCCGCTAGTTCCTTGAGAAGCGCTCTGTAGTCCGCGAAGATCTCTTCGGCACAAGCGATGATCCCAGAGAGCGTTGTCAGTGGTCGGACGGTCGAACCATCGCTGGCGTTGGTGATGAAGGCGTAAAGGTCCTCGGAATGGAGGGCTCGCAAGCGCATGTCGCTCCAAGCTCGCTCTAAACCGCACCAGTTATTCGGTACATCGCATGGCCGGCATACCCTTGGACACTGTCTGTGTATTTCCCGCCTCGGAGACGTCGCTTTCCGCAGACCCGCAGATCGCATCCACCGTATCGGAGCTCAGCCCTTTGACATGATCGGCCAGAACTACGTCGTTGGGAAGGCTGCGCAGGCCGCTAGCAGCAGATTTCGGGCGAACGATGGGATCGGTCCAGGCGCGTTCGATGCTAACCGGCTCCAGCGACAGGGACTTCACATCGTCAACGGTTTCTTCTAGAAACGTCGCTTGAAACTAGTGTTGCTTGAAGGCACAAGCTTACCTTCAGTACGAGCAGTCGACTGCTGGAAGCGAGTAGTGGTGCTCAGGTCCGTCGACTCCGCACTAGTGGTGGGTAGCTCACCGACGTCACCGAAGAGCGACGTATCCGATTCCTTCGACGCCGTACTGCAATCGATTTGTTGAACGGGTTTTCCTGCCAGCCACGGCTTGTACGGAATAACCGCCATGCCAAAGTGACCGTCGAGTATTCTGGTTGTCTCTAAATATTTCCCAGATGAACGGTAGCATGAAGATAACGTGTTTACCCTTGCTCAGAGTGCCAGGTTGCGGTGAGCGGAAGAGGCCAGTGAGGCAGTAGTCAGTTGACTCGGCTGAAGTGCCGGCGTTCGGGCTTGACGGTGGTGCCACGTGCGTCGACGGGTCAGCGATGATAGTCTTCTTCACGGAGAGCAGTCGAAGGTCGGCCACCGCAAGATGGACAGGCTTAGGCTTCGGCCCAAGCCCAACAACAGCGGCGCTCTCGGGTTCGTTGGCGTTGACGCCATCGGTGACGCGGTTCGATTGGGCAGAGCCGTTGAAAGACATCGAAGAGGGACGATGAAGCGTGACGAGCTGACAGATACGGGGTCAGTGAAGCAGCCGATGCCTAGATGGTGTGATGCCTTCAGCGTGCTGCTTTTATGTGTTCCTAGGCACCCCAAAGCGATACGCAAATTGCGCTTTTTGCCCACAACAAAGCCACGTTCGGCATACTGCCGACAGAAGTAACCACAGCCGTTTAGCATCAGGTGAGAACGGAGCATGCCCTGGAGGAGCAGAAGAGACTTCACCCGTGCACACCCGACTGCGATCACCGAGTGTGGAAGCATTGTACGCAGGAGTGCAAATGCGACTACCTCTATCCTTCTGTCCAGCGATTCTGCAATCCGCCTCCGCTGCCCTTGTTTCTCAACACTTGCAGTGCGTGCCTATTCGCAGTGAATGCTACGAACTCTTACTGGTTTCAGGACTGTGGTACTACGGGTGCCCGAAGTACGAGCAATACCACTATTCGTCTCAGTTTGTGTACTCCAAGGCGGAGAAAGGAAAAGTGATACGTAAGCACCGCGAACATTCGTGTTGCTTCTCAATCATGTCGTTTAGCGGGCATCGCAACTGCAAGGAACAACTACTATGGTCCTCACTATGGCCAGGCGTATTCATCGAGCACCTACTACCCTGAAATGCACTCCTATCCGCTGACTATGCGCGATGAGTCGATTACCAGCGGATAGAGCGGAGGTGCTAAGACGTTCTTCCATAACGAAGCGACGGGTCGTCCGCGAATGCCCTGTATGATTACGCATTGTAGCTTAGCAATATGTACTGACTTTATTGTATCTCTCCCCGTATATATGAGTGTTGTGTCCCATTTATTTGGCTTTCTTGTGAGTTCTAACAAGCGTTAATGTTTGCAATTTGTAAAAATACATCCTGTGTAAACGCGTAGAGTAGCTTGGAAGTTGCTGGAGAGTTAGTGTTGCTTTACGCACGTCCGGCAATTGTCTCACTCAATGCTAACGTAATTCTCATTTAGTGAAGCGTGAACGTGTTGCCAGGCTGCTCAGATCAAATTCGGCCTGGGGAGGCGTGGAACCGGCTTGGGGAGGCGAACAGTGCATTTTTTTCATGCCTGGGGAGGCGAAATTTTGTCGACCTTTTTTTGCACGTTCTCTGCTAATCAGTTCTCTTTGACCTTTAAAGCATATATCCTAGTCGTATAGAGCTTATTTCGCTATTTTCCGGTTGAAAGTATGAACTTTTTTTACCGTCGCAGGCGAATTTCGAGCATTATCGCAGTGTTTCCCGTACGGACGAGGTAGTAAACCCCCCGTATACGACTACAACTGTTTTTCACCAATTTTATAGACGTTTCTATTGAAAACACTTTTTTGCTGTACAAAACAGCCCGCCGTGGTCGCCGAAAGCGCAGTTTGGTGAACTGATTTCGTAATTTGCGAGGTGGACATGTACGTTTTCGGTACGCCGCGGGCTAATTTGGAGCATTTTCGCAGAGTTTCCCGTAGGGTAAAGTACGTCTTAAGCCCGCCGCAGGCGACGCCAACGGTTTTTTCGGCAATTTTTGGAGCTTTTTATTGAAAATCTCATCTGACCGACAAAAAATCTACATTTTCGCCTCCCGCGGCTTCGCCGCGGGGAGGCGAAAAAACCTCTTGGGGAGGCGAAACCTCCCCGGGGAGGCGATCTGAGCACCCTGCGTGTTGCTTAAGATTGCGTGTCAGCACTTGTGGAAGAGCATACTGACTGCCATGTTGCAAAATACGGCTATAGTGATAAAGTGATGTCGCATTAGCATGCAACACGTCGGGCACTCTTCTGCGCCGAGTTTGGGCGCTATAGTAGTGGCATGTTCGGCCTTGTCAATAGCGCTCCTTTATGCATTGCCACCCAGCTGTGGCATCTCTTGCAGGGGCACACCCATCCGAGAAATGAAATTGGTTTCCGCCCTCATTTAGTTTGCCGTGCCTCGTCGCGACCTCATAAAACTATTTCAGGCTTGATGTTACCAGAAATATCTTAGTGCTATGAATTGCGCACAGCCGTCGCTTACGAACCTGTAGGACTAAAATTGAGAAGAAATGTGAAGATGCATTCTTTTGCATCCAGGACTTATTGCGCCGAAAGCCTTGAGCATGTCAATGCGTGCATAGATTTCCGCTTGCACCCAAGACGCCGTCCTCTAGGGAATTGCAATACTACCAGCGAATCTTCCTCGTCTAACGCTCGAATACTTATCGAAAGTGCCTTGGGTACTCAGTTGTGCAACGGAGTGCGCAAGCCAGTGAGGGCTGACAAATTGACATTTGTGGTTTGTCTGAGGCATATTATGCTGCAAGCGCCTTTTGTCCCCTTAGCATAGCGATTCCTTCATCAACATTTTTAGCACACGGCGATGGACAACGGGATTCAAACGAACATTTCCCCGATATTCCAAGCAGGGCCGCGTAAGTATCTCAGCGACATGCCCATATAGTTTGTTACCATTCCACTGCAGGTATCTCCATCCTCAACATATCACCGGCAGCACTGACGGAGACAGAACTGAAACAAAGAGCGCGTAGACAAGTGGACTTAGTATCGGATCCGGCAGAGAAGCTGCGATACGGCCTTTTATCACATGGATTCGCAGGCATCAAGGAATTTGCCAGGTGCGATTCCTTGCAACGCGCCAGCATTCACTGCAACACTAAACTTGCAGGATGCTGCGTACGCACGGACCAACCGTTAGCTACGGTGATCTGACCGCAACCCTAGAGCTCCTGGACGTCAAACTACCGGAAGAAACTGTTGAGAAGGCATTCTTAAAATTCGCTAGTTCACTGGCTGCAACAGCTCCCTATGCTGTCGTCGTGAGCGCCGTAAAGGTGCCTACTCAAATGTAATCACTCTGACGTGTTTTCAAATTTAGCCGTCTCTAAATAGCATGCGTAGCGCTTTGGTGGAGAGTGCCTTTGCGAGAATCGACCGAAAAGGCAAAGGAGTCGTTACCTCCGCGGACCTGAAGGCTGTGTACGACTTCCGTAAGCACCCTCATTTTATGTCCGGAGCAAAGACGAGGGAGGAAGTTTTCCGCGACTTCCTAATAAATGGCGCATTCGACGCACATGCTGATGGAAAGGTGAGCAAGAACACCAATCGTGTACTACGATAACAACCTTGCTCACGTAGACTCCTCTTTTAGATCACCAAGGAAGACTTCGTCAACTATTATTCGGCAGTCAGCGCCGGTGTGGACGGAGACATCTACTTTGACCACATTATGCGCCATACGTGGGGCATCTAGTCCAGAAGTGTTCTTCACAATGAACTACGTAGCAAACGATTTAGACGAAAAATAAACGGCTTTTCAAGAACGGAAGCTTTGGCCTATCCTTTGTTCTCGTCTTCGGTTCTTCCAAAGGAAACTCCACGGTTGGTTCTTTCTTGTTGGTCGACGGGAAATCGACCGTCTCTTCATCATCGGCGAAGGGGTTCTTTGTTGTCGCCTCCGGTTTCGCATTCTCTTCAGGGCTGGCAGCAGTTTCCATAAGCGAAGGTAGAACCAGTTCTGCGTCGCAAAAACGTTAGCAACCCGTAAGAAAAACCCAAGCCAGCCTAGGCATACGCTTTGAACATACCCTTTGGAAAGAGAGGCTCCCCGTGGAGAGCTTCCTCATCAAGCGGAACAGCGACCACCTCCGTTTGAGGTGGTACGTGCATCGGCAATGGACGTGCCCTTAGGAGAAGGGAACCAGCTTACAAGACATTCCTTGAAACAAACTTGTATAAAGGTGGGAACGGTCGACTTGGATTGCCCTGTGGTGGATAGAACTGGCTGATGCCCAGTCGCGAACTTGTTCCTTCTTTACCGAGGGTCGGTATCTTTCCGACAAACGGAATGTTGTCGTAGGCAATGTCCACATACGAGTAGGGCGCTAAATTCAAACAGTCTCGACAAAATAGAAGAGAGGGAAGAAGCGCCAGCCGAAACCAGCGAACATATAGCACAGCGGGCAGGGCAGATCAACTTACAAAACACTGCCAACCCGGGTCCGTAAGCGGTTAGGGCATCCAAGAACTGCTGCTGAAGAAACGTTTGTGCATCAGCTCTCGCAAGAACACCTGCTAGTACAATGATGACGTACATATTGCTTCGAGCACACTCTTGGAATTGAAGTACAAGCGGAAACCGGCTGGATTTCGCACGCATTGGTGAAAGTGATAAACGGCTCCGATTTAGGCGCACATTGCAAAGCGTGCATCAAGTGAAATTTCATTGTACTATGTTTAATCAAGCTCTTCAAACGTTCAAATGTGACGTTCTTCAAAGAATAAGGTAATCCTTTACCCTCCTTCTCCTCTCTAATCCTTGTCCTGACCGCCGTGTCCCTCTCCACTCAAACTGAAATGCACAGTTTTCATGCGGTGCTGGATTTGTAAGTGTGGCTGATATAATCAGAGATTTTTTCTTTAGGGAGATTTAACCCTCATTTCGTACCCATTAAACGGTTTCTAACTGTAAGTATTGTCTTATGTGATGTCGTTACTGCCTCACTAAAGAAGGGAATGGATCTGGCGTAGTGCCCTAGAGAGCTACTTGGCGGCATTACTGCTTCTAACCACTGTTGTTACATTGTGTGTAAATCTTGTAAGGCCTAACCAGTCAATTTACAATTTAGGAAACCTAATCTATGACGGCGGAGGGACTGGAAAAGAATTTCGGTTCGCCTTATCCGGAAGAACTCGATGCGGTTCTCGACCCGATCTCGAACGGTGCCAACAGCTGCAAGTTCAGTCGTACCGGTTCGATGGTTGCAGTCAGTTCTAATGACGGACGCGTCGCTATAATGGACTACATCACCCGGGGCATCGTCAAGGTGAGGCACCAGTGCGCGTTAAACCAAGAAAACAACTTTAGTCATGGAACGCACACGTTGGCGCAGGTACATCGGTTTCGTGGTCCCGCAACAGTCGGAAACTGCTGACGGCCGCTTGTGATGGTACAGTTGCCATCTGGAATGTACTCGACACCGCAACTCCACTGGACCGATTTCAGTTTGGCTCCGGCACAAACCCTATATATGCATCGTTCAATCCCAGGTGTGTGACGAGGTCTTTGCACTCGGTCAAATAACCAGAGCTTCAGGAACGACCAGCAGATTCTCGTCTTCACAACGATGGTGGGGAACGCTGTTTGCCGTCCCCCATTCCTCTTGAATCTCAATAGCGGCGAAAAGTTTGACCTGACCTATCAGGCCATGAACGACGACGAAGCCGTCTGTGCGATGGTGTTCGACCACAGAGGGAAGTACGTCATCTGCGGAACGAACAAAGTACCGTTGCAGTATCGGTCGTCTATCGTGTGTTAACCCAACGCAATTTAGGGCCGCATCATTGTATTTGAAACAAAAGACGGCAGAGTCGTAAACGCGGTCAAGCAGCAAGCGCTAATGCAGGTACTGTACTCCACTAGCTAAGACGGGCGGGAGCTTTTGTAGCTTCTGTTGTTAAACATCCCCGTACACTGATGAAACATTTTTCGAAATACGTGCCTCAGTGCAAGACCGTCATACTTCGTCCGTTTCTGAAACTTCTTCAACGTCTTCATTCAACACCGTTTCGTCTAGATAAAAAACTTCGCAATCACACGTCGCGGAGGTTTCGTGTTAACGAACTCGCAAGGGACGATCCGCTGCTACACTCTTGATCAAATAATCAAAGCCCAAGAAGCGTCAACCATCGAGCCCCTGCAGAGATTCGTTGATATCATCAATAAGGTCTGATTGTCTAGGGTACAAGAGCGAACCGCTTATTTTAGACAACTTGGAAGTCCATCTGTGTGTCAGCTGAAGGCGACTACATTTGCGGTGCAAGTGCCAAGGCTCACACTCTTTGCATCTGGGAAAGGAATTCAGGAAACTTGATCAAAATTCTCAACGGCACGAAAGTAAGAATGATAGCAGTGCGCCTCGTTAGTATCGCTGCTTAGGGTGAACTACTTTCGGATGTACAGTGGCACCCCACACGCCCCGTGATCCTTTCGGTTGCCAACGGGCTTGTATCCGTCTGGACCCAGGTAAGCTCAGTCGTGTGAGGGTTCTTCGAAATGATCACAGGTGTTTGTGTTAGGCCCACGTGGAGAACTGGAGTGCATTCGCTCCCGACTTCACGGAGCTGGAAGAAAACACAAAGTACCACGAGAAGGAGAACGAATTGGACCTCGAGGACGAGGATGCTGACGACCAGCAGGCGGAGGTGGCAACGGTACGCTACTTGCTGTTCTGTAAGCCCATGTGGACTATCTCTGGTTAAGGCTGATGCGGAAGACGAGATCGATGTAACGTCGGTGAAGCCTCTCAACGCCTTTTGCTCGTCCGACGAAGAAGATGAGTTCGAGGACTTCTTCATTCCCATCGATCCGGAGGTGGAGCAGCCGGAGGAGAACCCATTGTATCAGTTCGGTAGGCCGTGTGCCACACTTTAGTGATAGATCCGCTTGATTCTAGAAAGGAAGGACTTTGCCGGCCACACCCAACCGAGCGGCCCTGGACGCAAGCGTCGCGCAGAGGATGCCGGCAGTCCGACGGAAGGAAGCTCTCATTCTTCCTCGCCATTCCCCTACCGTCATGGCACACGAGCCAAGAAACCTTCGCAGCGCAGCCCTTACTAACCTCACAGTGATTCTACATGCTTCTACCCGCTTAAGGCCAAAGCGATTCTTGAGCACTATACATATTCTATCACTCATCCAATTTCGATTGTATGTTAAAGCCGGATTAAACGGTGGTGTAGCGTCCATGATCAAGCTCTTAGAAACGGTAGCCAGCTAACGCTGAATATCTTCTGCCTTAGACGTCAGCTAGTAATCTCTTTGGTTTTGGTTCTCAACGATGCTGAAGCCTGGAACTACCCAGAAGAGACTTAGTCAGACTCCGACAACCAGCCGCGCCTCAGCACGGATCGCTGTTGGTGAGCCCGTTCACCGCGAAGATGCAGACGTTAAGCGCCGTCGAATGCAAGTCCAGGTCACCGTGCTGGAGCAGGACAACGCCATTACCGACCCGCACGCCGACCTCAAGTGGCACAAGGCGCTCCCGAAGTTCAACGACGAGATGGTCTACGATCAAGGCGGAAAGGCGAAGTCGCTGCAACAGGGCAAGCACCAGACGCCTTTATCCTCGGCGTCGCTCTTCGAGGTTGCCAGCAAGAAGGGGAAAAAGCTTCGGATGGAGCTCACGAAAGTGCGCATGCGGAAGAACTTCGCCCAGCAACTACAAGAGTGTGAAGCGGTCGCGCAGAAGAACGATGCGAACGCAGTGACCTACTCGAAATGTGCGGCTCCGCCTAGCAGACGTCCGCCGAAGAAGTTCTGCGCAGTGTGCGGATTTCGCTCGAAATACAATTGCACGAAGTGCGGTGCTCACTACTGCTCGTTACCATGTCGATCTACACATGCGGAAACGCGTTGTAAGAAATGGACTGCATAACATGTTTTTCATGCTCAAGTGTATCTATCTTCTTTGCTGCAATGAGGTGTCCTGCTTCGCCCAAATAAACTTTACTGAATCGTGTAGGTTACAACTTAGAACGAGCTTCCGCCAAATCTAACTTGCCTAGAAAACTCTTAGACGGCAGTCTTAACGGTTTTGGTCGATACTTTATGCCCAAGGGCGTGGCGAGACCGGCCTGGGCGGTGGGGGGGTAGGTAAGGGGGGACCCTTACCATTTTTTTCGGCGGAATTTTTACCTAAAATAGCCCGTCGCAGGCGCCGCCAACGCGATTTTTACTCTTATTTCACAACATTAAACGGAAACTTGAGCAAAAAGTGACAAAATATCACAATTTTCTGAAACAGAAAAAAATTGCCTTGGTCTCCCCTTACCCCTCGCCACGCCCTTGTTTATGCCCCATAGCAATCAGCTAACATTTGGAGGATAACATTCAGTGCGGGCCACAAAACGATTAAACGGCTCACTCGTAGCGTTAGGTGAGCTGCCACCATCAGTTGTGTACCCGAACCTTGAGATGTACCTTGAAGAACAATTCAGCTGAGTACTTAGAGCTAAAATTGTTTCAATGTGTATATGGTCCGCCGATTATTGTGCCTCGACGGCCGGTAAGACATTGAATCACTATTGCACCCTGGTACGAGCCGAACACTTGGACAAAGTGAGCGGCGGAATAAGGGGTGCGTCGCTGGCGGGAAGCGAACCGTCCATGGCCGATCCGAAGATTGCGGGCAATTCCACTGCGCTATGCGCGTAATCAGTGACCGAAGCTCTAACGTTTGGAGGAACCTGGACGAGTGGAAATGGTACTAGGAATTTATTTTGTTCCGTGCCGCTGCAGCAGATGCTGTCCGGTGTCGTGCACTACTTGTTTCGTCTTTGCGAAGCGGTTCTTCCACTATGTACAGTCAGATTGTTGTGATCGAGTAGAGGAAACGCCAACACGCGTGAACGCAAATTTTTTTACCCAGAAACGGCTTAAATATGACTGATTCGCCAAGAGCGTCATTGTACACATCAATTCGTGCGCGTTCCACCGGTCTAACCAACTCGACTTCATTTCTTCCCCATCGTCGCCATGCCAGGACGCCATCGCGAAGAAGACGGACCCGTCGACCTGCCACTGGGCAAGATCATCTCTCGGAAGTGGAAGATCACCAGCAAGCTGGTATGTCTTCGACGGCAGTCTGCATCATTTGTGCTAATCTTTAGGGAGAGGGCGGATGCGGCGCAGTTTACCTAGTCGAGGACACGAAGCATGCCACGCTGGCAGCGCTCAAAGTGGAGTCCAACAACGTGCTCGGCGGCGGCGTGCTCAAACTCGAGGCGCAGATCCTCAAACGCATGGCGGGGCGTCGCTACGTGGCGCAGTTGCTCGCAGCCGGCAAGAAGGAGAAGTACCAGTACATGGTGAGCCATCCCCTTGGTGGCCCGTGTATGTCTGTCCCGCTATGATTTCAGGTCATGACGCTGCTTGGACCGAGCCTCTCGAAACTCTTCAAGCAGTGTAATCGTCGCTTCCAGGTGTCGACCCAGATCCGCGTTGGCACGCACATCCTCTACGGCATCAAGCAGCTTCATGAGGTACGTTTTCTAGTGATTTCAGACCTCGCATACTGCAGTCATTAAATCATCCATTCAGGTTGGTTATGTGCACCGCGATATCAAACGTACGTTTGCCCACAACTAACTCTTGCCCACATGACTAGTGGAACGTTTTAGCGGCGAATCTGGCAGTGGGCTACAAGGGCAAGGAAGCACGCGTGATCCACATGCTCGACTTCGGTCTCTCCCGTGAGTACGTCATTCGCAACGGCGGCAAGCCCGAGATGCGTCGTCCCCGAGATAACACGCTGTTCCGCGGCACCACCAAGTATTGCTCCGCCAACGTGCACACGCGGGCCGAGCAGGGCCGTGCCGACGACCTTTGGTAAGCCCTTTGGGAGTCCGTTGAGTTTCGAGTTCCCGAGGTTTTAGGTCCATGATCTTCTTGCTGGTGGAAATGCGCGGCGCCTTACCGTGGGACCACATACGCGATAAGCACGAGATCGGCAAGATCAAGAACGAGACAAGCGACGAGCAGCTGCTACACAAGTGTGCGCCGAAGATGATGCGCATCGTTCAACATCTGGTGCGTAAGCCACAGGTAATCATGTAGCTTAAGCGGTTCTTTTAGCGCTCGCTCGACTACTTCAAACGGCCCGACTACGCTTTCATCTACTCCGTGTTTCGCGTAAGCATTTCGTTCTCCTCGATTTTCACCTTTCGCGTGTGTTTAGGAGATCATGGCGGATAACGGCGTCAAGCACTCGGACCCGTTCGACTGGGAGACCGACACCAACAAGGACAAGACCAGCAACACGTCGCGACGCAAAGAGCGACTCCGCACCATCAGCGAGGACCCGTCGCTGTAAGTTACTTGCTTTTGGGCGATGCTTGACAGCGTACTATTTCCCGTATTTAGGGACAAATCCCACGACGGGACCCTGGAGCACGGGGGCAAGACGGCGGCCACGAACGAAGAGTCGACCAACGCATCCGAAAAGCCGGCGGTCTCGGAGAAGGACTTCGCAAAGAACGAAATCGGCTTCTAACTCACCCGAAACCTCTATGTATAGCTAGCTTTAAACTAATAAACGCTAAAATCGACCCTGTTAGTACTTAGTATGTAAGAATCGAGGTTTTGTAAGTACTGTGACCCGATTAGCATCATCATGCGTCACTGGCCCAAATGGTGACGAAACATGATTACTTGTGCCTAACCAACTTAAGGTGTTGGTTCGTCAAATGCACTATGATAGCGACAGCGCTTTAAATAGTAAGGACAAGGCTATGTACGTCACGACGAAGTTCATGCTACACGGTTAAGATTGACATCATTCTAGAGGACTAAAGTTATGTACCTCGACTTGGCGCTTAAAGAGGTCCTTCGAGAAACTGCCGTGGCTCACAAGTATCTTTTAAGTATCCGCCGCTAGTTAACTATTTTCAGTTGCTCACTCACACTACGGCCACATAAGATTGCGGCCGCAACGCCGCAACGCCGCACNTGTCGACCCAGATCCGCGTTGGCACACACATCCTCTACGGCATCAAGCAACTTCATGAGGTATATTTTCGAGTGATTTCAGTGCAGTCCTTAAATCATCCATTCAGGTCGGTTATGTGCACCGCGATATCAAACGTACGTTTGCCCACAACTATTTCTTAAGCTCTTAAGGCCCACTTGCCCGCTTACTAGTGGGACGTTTTAGCGGCGAATCTGGCAGTGGGCTACAAGGGCAAGGAAGCGCGCGTGATCCACATGCTCGACTTCGGTCTCTCCCGTGAGTACGTCATTCGCAACGGCGGCAAACCCGAGATGCGTCGTCCCCGAGATAACACGCTGTTCCGCGGCACCACCAAGTATTGCTCCGCCAACGTGCACACGCGGGCCGAGCAGGGCCGTGCCGACGACCTTTGGTAAGTCCTGACAATGCGGTAGTCCTTTTGCGTTTTGAGTTCCCGAGGTTTTAGGTCTATGATCTTCTTGCTGGTGGAAATGCGCGGCGCCTTACCGTGGGACCACATACGCGATAAGCACGAGATCGGCAAGATCAAGAACGAGACAAGCGACGAGCAGCTGCTACACAAGTGTGCGCCGAAGATGATGCGCATCGTTGAACATCTGGTGCGTAAGCCACAGGTAATCATGTAGCTTAAGTGGTTCTTTTAGCGCACGCTCGACTACTTCAAACGGCCCGACTACGCTTTCATCTACTCCGTGTTTCGCGTAAGCGTTTCCTTCTCCTCGATTTCACGTTCCGCCTGTGTTTAGGAGATCATGGCGGATAACGGCGTCAAGCACTCGGACCCGTTCGACTGGGAGACCGACACCAACAAGGACAAGACCAGCAACACGTCGCGACGCAAAGAGCGGCTCCGCACCATCAGCGAGGACCCGTCTCTGTAAGTTACTTGCTTTCGGGAGATGCTTGCGAGCGTACTATTTTCCCGTATTTAGCGACAAATCCCACGACGGAACCCTGGAGCACGGGGGCAAGACGGCGGCCACGAACGAAGAGTCGACCAACGCATCCGAAAAGCCGGCGGTCTCGGAGAAGGACTTCGCAAAGAACGAGATCGGCTTCTAACTCACCCGAAACCTCCATGTATAGCTAGCTTTAAACTAATAAACGTTGAAATGGACCCAAAGTATTAGTTAAGTACTTAGCCGTCAACATGTATTAGCGTTGACCCGCTTAGCGTCAACATGCCTGTGCACCCTGTCACGCCAGTGACGAAACGATACTTGCGCCCGACTTAAGACGTTGGTTCGTCAAATGCACCATGATGTTCTTGGCTATTGTCCTGTACATAGGCATAAACCCACCGGGTGGTTTCAAGTAACGTGCGCATTCCAATCGTTCTTTGTACGCTGAATTATTACCTTTGCTGACGCAATCCTAGCATTGCCCAGCTTGCGAGTAAGAGCAACGAGTTGCCCATGGAGACGAGTAAAGTCAGTTTTCCTAGGTCCTTTCGGGCATTTAACAGTTCCGAAAGACATTGTTGCATTTGCTCAATTGTACCAATTCGGGCTAGATACGTCTACATAAGGCGTCACTTTGTGCGCAAGACTAGATAAAGGATAGCAACCGACTGGCATTTGTAGAATAATTGCTAGTCCTTTTGTCATTACAACAGTTTATTGCTAACCGTGAAGCCTGTTAAATCTATACGTGTACTGCCATCGTACAACATGCATAATAGCGTTTTTTCAACTAAGGAAGACCTGTGGGAAGTTTCCCGGTTGAGTACGTCACATGGGATAACTTCGTACACTTTTAGCATCCCATATTCCTTCTCGTTAGCATCCCATATTCCTTCTCGTTTTGGATGGAACTACGTTCGTGATTGAGCCATTGTAGCGCACGTTCGGCCAGTCGGAGCAGTCTTCACATATCTTGTCAGGATCGGTCCAATGTGGCGAAACTACAGAGGAGAACTACGTGTCCAAAAGTAAGTCATTACCTGGTAGCACATAACAGTGGATCGAGAGGCCTAGCAAAGGCCGTCAGATCCGCTAAGTATCCTACTTAGCTCGGGAATGGGAAGTGTAGTGCACGCACTTCCCACGAAGTCAGCAAGTTAGCTGTACTTTCACCTTTGTCATGCAATTTAAAAACTACGTGCGGTACGCTAAGCCCACCACCTCCATGCCTTCCGGTCATTACCGGTTTTGGAAAATGGTTGAAGTGCGGAAGCATCGGATTTCCCCATAATGATTGTGAAAGATTCCATTAAGAGAGCACCCGGAAGACGCAGTCCATCGAGTCCACATCTACTGACTTTTTGTGACTTCAGGGCAGACTAGACAGTTAAATAGCACATACCGAACATGCGGCGGTATTCCGAGACCGTTCCCTCAAGTCAGGGTTCCAGCAGCCCGCCAGAAGCTGTTGTACATTGCGTCGGCCGCATACAATCTTACACCCAGTAGCCAGCATGTCTGATCCGGTGCAAACATAAATGGCCGGCTTCCTGCGGACTCTACAATCTAGCAGGGATGTGAGAAACTGCATGGGACCCTGCGGCAAATGATGTCACGGGGTATTTCACCGGATTGTCGTGCTAATAGTTTGCCCATTTAAAACCAGTCGGTTTGTCCCGCAAAACCAGATCATTGTCCCACTTCGTGCCCGGAAGCTCTCACTAGTAAGCGTTATGCACATTGCTACCCTTGGTGCTTACTCTTCTTAGGGCTCTTGTATGGCGCTAGGTCCGTTAACCTTGTGCCATCTCTGTCTGCCTTCGTTTTGCAGCGTTCTGTCGTGGTAGGACTTTTAGTCAGCATGTTTCTTCTGATCAGAGCTACGGCAATGCATAGCCTTATCTGCCTATGCATTGTCTTTTAGAGACTTGAGAAATGATAGGAATGTTGTAAGCGCACCACTGAAAAAGGTCTGAAGGACACAAGGATTAGCATGGCCAACTGCGTTCTTGGCCGAAGTCTGGCTGAGCTGCGTCGTTGTTTTAGCATAAACATCGTTTTTCATGCTAAAACCACGATTTTGGGCAGAATGAAACATTTTGAAGAAACTAAAGCAACGAAACCGAGCTATGTATGTTAGACAAGGCACGGTCGTGCATTCGAAGCACTCCGTTTAGTCTAAGCTGAACAAGCTACTCATCACGTCCCGTTAAGTCCCATTACTTCTGTGATAACACTCTTTGGCCGTACCTCTAGATTACACGGATTCCGGAACAGCGGACCTTGGACGTAACATGGCGTTCGGCTGATGTTTCGAATGACTTGACCGAAGTAATTTCGCGGAGGTGTCAGCGCTAGGACAGCGGTTCTTTCCCTCGGGACACAATTCCCATTGCGTGCGGAAGACGCCCACTTGCATTATGAGACCTAGAGACAGATCGGTAGGTTACCCGGGTAACCTCGTTCTCTTTATTGTTCCTTTACCTCGTGCAGTAAACGCAGCCGGGTAATTTCGTTAAGTGAATTGGCTGCTAGCAACCTCCCATACCTCTCAATTGCTCCTAAGGGTGTGCCGCGCTAAAATAGCGTTGCACCAGCAGCCTAGCCACGTGAAGCATGTGTACTGAGCTATGACCAAGCGTGAATTCCGCTATCGTAGAGACCCAGCTTTAGCAGACCAAAGCGACAAAGGTCAAACGTCACGAGGGCCAGCCTCATCCAGAGACGCTCTTCACGTCGTAGACAATTCGGCGAATTCGGTCCGCTAAGGAGGGTTCCTGTAGGCTAGACGCGTTGGCGCAGAACGTTTTCCGGTGGAAAAGGTATCACGCAACGGCACGAAACACCTGGCTCTGTAGTCCACCTATCTAACACGCAGTCCAAGTTTCGCACACAGCGTAAGCACACGGTGCGGCGTAGACACGCTGATTGATATCGTCATACCTCTTCAAAACCACCTGCCTCTCTCTGACGCACTACATCGTTCTTGTCCTAGCAGATGGAGCTCTAAATATAGTTCTGAGCTTTTCAATCATCGCCTTCCGCTCATACTCGGTGTTACTATTGCTAACCATCTCGTTGCCCTTAATGAGATGCACCTTGCACACATTGCTCGGCATATTTACTCGCCCTGAGCGGTACTGTTGCAGGCCACCGCAAAGCCAGCCGACGGAGGGCTCCGATAATCCTTCAGCTTCTGACTTCGAGGTGACCGACAACCACAGCGGAAGCGTCGACCTCGGCCGCTGTACAACCAACTCCGAACGAGCTCATCGAGGAGACCAGGAATCACGTGGAACACAAACGAACACCACCGAAAAGAATGACGTCCGGCGACAGTGCCCCGAAGCCGACAAATGTAGGTGCCCTTTTGTAAAAGGCGAACAGGAACTCTGCCAGACACTGGATGATATTTGACGATATGAGCTTGGCATTAGATGTAAACTCATCAGTCTGCAACGTGAAAATGAGAAACATACCACTGAATGGGGTTCAGGTCATCGATACAACTTGATGAGCTAAGAGTGCTTGTGGGCCATTTCAACAGCGGCTGAGTCAAGCCTCATGGGAAAAATCACTAGCCATTCAAAAGGGCGACCAGCAACGGCTCCCATGAATGCCTATTGCTTCGACTTCCCGCCAGACGCCGGTGCATGGGATAAGCTAATTAAACGTCAAATGACCAGCGGACTCTATTCATAGGGCAGACTCTACCTGCTTCCCGACTTGGGCATGGCAGCGCAACAAAGGACTTATCTGGCACAACCCAAAACGCTCTGTGAGCACACGTGGCACGCAGCCTCTTATCCGGGTTTTATGAGACGGTTGTGTGCCTTGGAGCCCTTCCGCGTTACCCATCGCTAAGGAATCTCGTTCGCCTCATTTGATTTATTAGCTTCCATGCCAGACTGGCTTTACCCAATGGAAATTTTTACTAGGTAGCAGTGTACAAGTAAAGGATTCATTGGACTATCCGTATAACTAGTGTCGTTTGCTTTGTAATGTGCCGTAGTTGAGCGTGCCACTCATCATTATCACAAGTGCTGTTCTAGGCCGCTACCAGCATGTTCGATGCTGAGAACCGATCGGATAGGCCGGCCCCGGAGATGCCTTCCACGGACGGCATTGAATATCCACGAGCGGCGTCCTGGAGCTCGTCCACTGTCGCTGAGATCATGCGAGACACATTAGGTAGATCGCCGTAATACACCTTTGACGCTTTAGCGTTAGCGCACCGCGTGGCAGCCAAGTTCACACAATCGCACATTTAGGGCGCCAACTGTTTCGCTGCTTCCTCTATGAAGCTCTTGCGGAGGAGAACCTGCTCTTCGTCGACGAAGTGGACAAGCTCCGCAAGGAGAAGAATGTAGAGAAGATCAGAGAGGGCATCAAAGACTTGCTAGACAAATACGGGTCCTACATCAACCTGAGCAGTGTCGCCATGGGCGTAAGTGGCGCATTACGGGATGCGTGCACGCATTAGCGTCGTTTTAGAAGCTAAAGCAAGCTGTGAAGGGTGAGCATCCCGAAGTGAAGGCTCTGGAGCTAGCTCACAAGGAAATCTACAAGCTGCTCGAGAACGACCAGTTCCCGCGCTTCCGACGTTCTCGCATCTACTTGACCTTTTTGGAGAAGCTGTTGCCTCGCTCGTACGCGGAGAAGTGGACCACAAGTTTTGACGCTCTCCTGGGCAACCAGGTTAGCACTGCTTTACTCTGTATTTTTGTAGCAGCCTCTCTAAAAATAACCTACCGATGGCCTGTTATTCAAGATGATTACTTCCTTTACGATGCTTACATTCAGGTCGGTCGCCACCACTTCCGACAATTCCTCTTCAGCGTGCACGCCGAGGAGAACCTACGTTTCTGGGAGTCAGTGGTGGAGTTTCGTCAGATGAAAAACAAAAGCACTGCGATGCTCAACATGGGCCGAACCATTCAACAGCAGTACCTGCGTGAAGGAGCGCATAACGAGGTTCGTCCTCTTTTGCGCGCAGTTCTATTCAATGGTTCAGTCGAATAAAACACCAACTCCTTTAGGTGTTCCTGCCTTTCGGGATGCGCCAGCGCATCGAAAAGAAGATCCGCGAGAAGGACGTCGACGAAACACTTTTCGACGAGTCGGTCAAGCATGTCGAGCAGATCCTCAAGAATGACCCATACGTGCGGTTCCTCCAGTCCAAGGACTACAACGACCTTCTAGCGAAACTTCATTGAGTTCTAGTCTTCACCGTAGCACCCAGTTTTCGTTTTCTTATCGTCATGGCAATAAAGCAAATGATTTTTTCTACATGTCCAGGTAGCTGTTCCCATGCAAAGACGACTACAGTTATGGCTGTTGCCTGACGGGCTTTGTGCTGTTGAATGTCGGACGTTGACAAGTACTTTCACAGGTACTTGTGACTGCTAGATATTTCCTGACCATTCTGCGTATGGTATGAAGCAAGCTAGACTCGCCTTTAATCGGAGCTCCTGGAAAATAAACAAAAGGAAATTTGTGACTGCGGACGTAATCGGGATTTGGCGAACCGTTGGGACTGCGCAAATGTTTGGTGGTGTGTTGCGCATAGCTGAATAGCGGAATTTGCAGATCAACCCAATGAGTGATGACACGAAAAAGCATAAGCGACAAGCCTCATATTTGTGCAAGGTAAAATTTCTTATTCAATAGCAGCCAACACGAGAAATCACTGTGTGTTGACTAAGAGGTATCGTTACAGGTAGAGCCACGTTCATTGGTGGGTCCGACGCGTAAGAAGTACTGGTTCGTGCTCTCCGGTGACTCACCATTCCTGTACTGGTACAAGGACCCGGAGGACTTGATCTGCGCGGGTCGCATTCCGCTGTCTGGAGCTGCCTTCACCTTCGATCCTCGTCAGGCTGGCCGGTTCGAAATTCAGTAAGCTTCGTACCCTGAATCTTTCCGGAGTGAATTCCACTGTCTCCATCGGGCTTTCATGATTTTACCACTTAGTGTAAATAATGATATCTACGTGCTGGAGGCAACGAGCAATAAAGGCCGCTCCGACTGGCTGCAACAACTACAGCAAACCCGAAAGCGGTACTACGCTAAGGAACTAGAAGATGAAACGAGAAAGGTTTTGCAGCTTGTCAGG
Source organism: Aphelenchus avenae (assembly GCA_020875895.1). Taxonomy (NCBI): domain Eukaryota; kingdom Metazoa; phylum Nematoda; class Chromadorea; order Rhabditida; family Aphelenchidae; genus Aphelenchus; species Aphelenchus avenae. The sequence goes on along the minus strand of JNEY01000024.1, from coordinate 489,310 downwards.
CTTAGTTTACGTGAGCCCTTAGGAGATACCACTGCCTTCGGAAGCATCAACGTCTGCGCGCTCCACGCTCCTTCGTGAGGAAGATAGCACCGAGTCAGAGTCGGAACAAAGCGTAAGCCTTCTTCATGAATTCCTACAAATCACTCGCTGATACCTTAAGAGTCGATCTGTGTTTTACCTCGACGCGAATGGCGAGCTCAAGCTGAACAGTCTTGAGGTTCCGGAAGAAAGCCAGAACCGACGTCTCATCCAAGCAGCGGAAGACCTTCTAGCGCGTGTGACCGACGATGCCCAAAGCGTCGAAAGGAGCATCGAGGTGCCAGCAAAGAAAGCAATTCAGAAGGCGCGAGCCTCCTTTCGGTATAGAAGACACTACGTGTATATTCCAAGCCATTCCTTTAGGTTCCCATCATTCTCGAGTGGCGGTCAGCAGAAGATTCAGTGCGAGAACTGTGCTGAAGTGAGTGGAGGCAAACGTTGCAGGCTCTTAGCGTTGTTGTAGGTTATGAAAACTGCGCAAGAGCTGAGATCCCGATGCTACGAACTGACTGACGAGGTGGTAGCGAACCAACAACTGGTGAACACTTTGAAGCGCAGTGTTGTCGTTGCGTACGGGCAACGTGACGCGTTGTGAGTAATGTCATCGTGGTCGCGAGTAACCTCATCCCTTTCAGGGCAAATTTGCAAGCAAGTGCATCCGATGATGAGAAGCTGGACTTCATGCTTCAGAGGGAAAGCGCTTTAGCGAGTCTGCAGTACACGGTTTCGGAGCTACGACGGGAGATACAAAACCTGAAGGACGAAAATCGGTATGGCATCTGCGTAGACGCGGCTAAAACCTTCTATTTAAGCCGCGTCCAAACCGAAAACACGACGCTGCTGAACTCCGTGGAAGCGTACCGGGAGTCGGTTCGCACGAAGGACGAGGTCATCTGGAAAATGTGCGAGGGTCAGGATTGCTCCGAGATTAAGGCTACGGATAAGGTCGTGTCCGCTGAACCCGTTGATATCGGTACGTCTTACATACCAGCGGCGCCACGAGAACGTAATCCTAGACGTACCTGAAGGGATTTTGGTGGACTTCGGTACGCCGACGGACGAAGCGGCTAAGATGGTATTCGACGAAGCCTCCGTGGACGACATAACCGAGATGCGTGACCTCGTCGAGGGGTACCGTAACCAGAACAAATTCTTGAACAACGAAGTTCTCGGTAGCGTTTATTCAGCTTCGCATATGCGTAACTACACCGGTTTAGAACTACAAAAGATCGTTCAGTCGTTGGAGGAGCGCGAACGGAAGATAACGCGGCAGAACTTCGACATCGAAGCATATTACTACCAGCTCAAAAGTCGCTACATGATGGTGCTGAACCACTTCCGATCTGCCGAGCAGCCCAAGCGACGTAAGCTGAATAGTCAAAAGCTGGTCATGACATGTAAATTGTATGTTCAGCTCTCGAGCCATCGTTGATTCGTGAACTCATCGAGGAGGTCAGTCGTCCGCACTCGCCCATGCAACGCTTCCGCGTGTCAGCAGTGACATGCCTTGAGAGCAGTAGCGGTGAGGAAGCAGAGACTGACTCCTTGGGCTTCTACCTCGGCTCACCCGACAGCCGCAGTAGAACGCCGTCCGCGGGCCAGCAAGCCCAGGTGCTTCAGAATTCTCCGGGTAGCACCGAGTGGACGCCTACTACCGACGACTGGATGCTGAGGAAGGCGGTCGACTTGAAGAAGCGTGCCGATGACATATGGGAAAACGTTGAAACTGTAACACGAATCTCACGACACGGATTGTATACATGAAGTTCTTTCAGGAAGGCAGCAAGGAGTACATCGAGTGGCTCCAGAAATGGGACAGCTTTCTAGTCAATCACGTGCTGCAACCACTTGGACCCAACAACGGACAGCTCAAGGCTCTCGTGCGACGCGGCGTTCCGCATGCGTATCGCAGTCCGCGTTTGGAAGAGGTATGCGCATGCTGCCGACCTTTGCATTTGAAACACATGCAATGCCTTAAAGTCTCGTATCGTACCTCGTGAGCAACACACAAGCGGACACTGGCAAAGGCTACTATGAGTGTCTGCTTCGAAAGTCACAGAAAATCGAGGATAGCTCCACCGACAGCGCACTGAAGCAGGTATAGTGGCGTGTACAATGCCACCTCAAACCGTCAGTGATAGATCGACCTCGACTTGGCGCGGACGCTCCCCACGAACAAACTCTTCGACAACGAAAACACTGAGAAGGCGCAGGCGCTTCGACGAGTCCTCTACGCATTTCGGTTTCACAACAAAGCTGTCGAGTATTGCCAGGTATACTCGGTAGAACCCTAACGTGATACGCTTGAAATTTTCTGTCAGGGCTTGAACCGGCTCGCTGCCATCGGTCTTCTCTACCTGCAGGAAGCGGATGCCTTCTGGTTCCTGGTGGCATGCGTGGACCACTTGCAACCACCCGACTACTACACGCCAAGCCTGCTGGGTGCTGTTGCTGATCAAAAGGTTAAAATGCTTGCTAATAGCTCTCCAAATTAGTTACTTAGGTCCTGTGCGAGCTGGTGCAAGAGAAGCTACCTTCTCTGTGGGCTCACTTGCGGCACATGGAAGTCGAGCTTTCGTTGTTCACTCTCAGCTGGTTTCTCACCCTTTTCGTGGACGTGCTTCACCATAATGTATATCTTCCTATATTCGACGTTTTCCTACTTGAGGGGAATAAGGTTGGTCTCTCCACATGAACTACAAGCGAACCTTGCGTGTGTAAGACCCAGTAACTAATCGCTCCAGTTCAGGTGCTGTTCCGATTTGCGTTAGCGTTGCTTAAACTGTCCGAGCCAAAGATCCTGGAATGCACTTCCGTCGGTGCTGTCCACGCTTGCCTTAGCAACTTGTCCACGATTACGACTGACTTCAAAACACTTGCCAACGTAGGTCGCATGGCCGTTGCTTGTATGTACTCTCGTCGCATTTAGATTGCCTTCAACCAACTGAATCCGTTCCCGTCAAAGACGATCGAAACCAAGCGTGCACATTACTTGGCGCAATTAAAAGTAGGTTGCTCACAACTCACGTACTAATTATTCGTTACTGCTTCTAGGGTGGGCGGAATAAGTGAGCAGGGATGTCGCCAACACCGCCGAAGAATGGTGTAATGTGCTTTGCTTCACGCTGTGATAGCTTTTCCCAGGTTTTCATTACCTATTTGCCAGTTTCGAAGTGTATGCTACCTATGCTTAATCCCTCACAAGCGACCTTATCTGTTTGTACGGTTTTGACTCCGCGTGATTTGCTGCATAAATGAGCTGATATTGGCATGGGCAATCGCATTACGATCGTCTACGAACAGGACAGTATTACGATGCAGAGTAGCAATTTGCATTTACGGCATTGCTTGAGGAGGTGAAAATGCGTTTATCGCATTTCTACAAGCTGTTTGGTACTGGTGTCTCACTTTGTCGTCCCCTGCACGACAATGCCAACAGGCAACGGGAAACTACGTAAGTTGTGAGCACAGTTCGGTACACAGTTGCGCTCCTAGTAACTCGGCACCGCTCCCACGAGAATACTAACAAATCGAAGAAGAGGCGGAACTCAAGGGGCAACCGACGGCGACAACCTGGTAGTGCTGGTACGGCAGAGCCGACGCCCACGACGTCGACCACTACCGGCACAGCGCCCACGAAGACAAAGAGCAAGAGGTACGGCTTTCTTCTGTTTTGCGTTAATACTACTCTCGAGTTTAGCACCCGCCAACTGCATACACCGTCATCGCAAGGAAACGGGCGCGAAGCGCACAGTTCTCCTCGACCTAAATCGAACCCTGGCAGAAAGAAGTCGTCAGAAGAGAATCGTCGCACCAGTCGCTCACCGAAGCGTAGCCCCGCGAAGGACATCGGCAAAGGCCTAACGCCACCCGATCCGAATGACTTCGAAGCGCGGATGCAGAGCGCAATCAAGCAAGCTGTTCAGGCCGCTGACAGTGCACGCCCGCTAGCAGATGGTGCCTCGCCCGCCGTTTCGGTAAGATCCAATCTGCTGACTGTTGAAATGTGCATATAGAGAGTGTTGGTTTAGCCAGCGACGACCACGCCCGAAGACTTTGACCGAACTCAGTGGGAGAATACTCGTTGGAAGGATGAATGCCTTCAGTCCAGTGGAGGCAACACTGGAAGTACGTCAATGAAGACCACTGCTGTTCATTCACAAAATGTCGAGCTTTAGCACCGGCACAAACCCCAAATGCAGAAAGCCGAGCTGCGGGACCAACATCGACTATACTGCGCGAGGGAACTGATATGCCCGGCGAGGAGCTGCAACAGAAAGAGGAGCACGGACAACATCTCATTGCCTTCCCACGCACGTCGGTATGGTTGTGCATTGCCGAACTGGTGAGTGAGTGACCTGGGTTACGTTACCTCAGTTGTTCTGTTCACTCACAAGCCGTTTAGGTCTTGCTTCTAGTTGGTCTGGTTCTTGTGTGTGTTGCTCGCGAATGGAAAGCCTGCACCATTCTCAGCGTTTGCGCTCTCGGGCTCGACATTTGCATCGTTGGGCCGACTCTCTTCGTGCTGTGGAAATCCAAACAAGTGGCACACCTGGAACGCAACGGACACGAGGTACACTACGTCGCGCGGAAGTACAAGCTTGGAGTAAGTTCGCCATGCGAGCCGGTCATCTTTCCACGGAAGATTTAGCTTACCATCGGGCACTTTCTCCGGGTCTCCGTCTCGGCCAGTTTGCTGCCGGTTTTCGTCATCTGTGCACTCAAATCGAGCCGAACTGCCTTCTTCGCGTCATCCGCCGTTCTCGTTTTCTTCCAAGCAGGCATCGCATTAACTCAACTGATCTTTGCTGTCAAGCGTCGATTCGCAATCCGATCCATTTCCGATTAGAACAGGCCCGAAAACAAGCTGAATTGACACATATTGTACTTTTATTGGTCTTTGTCTAAGAACAATTCACGAACTTTGCTGCCGAGTCATAGGAAACACCAATAAAACGAATTGTGGTAGAAACAAAAAAAGCAACCTACAGAGTTATAAATTATGCACTTTAACAATTTACAGGCGTACGTCGTTTTTCATGAACTGCCACTAGGAAAGAGACGGCCACCGTACGTATCATAGTGAACACTTGATTCACTGACCTCAGTTGAACGTATGGTGCATGCTTTGGACAGGCAAAAAGCCATATTTCGCAGACAGCATCCAAGTCCGTCAGACATTCTTTTGATCCGCAGTCAGTTTCGACACTGGCGCTAGCTAAGAGAACGCTCCGACTGTGCAGTGCCTAGCATGAATTAAGCCACCGTTCGTCAGTTTGACTCATAGGTTCCTCAAGGCATCACAGTGTTCTACGGTCAACTAAGGTGCCCGTAAACTGTCGTAAACGTTTCTGGCCGATCACAAAAATGCGCCGGAGGCTTCCTTCTGGTCCTTTTTGCAATTTCATGAGATTTGTGGCGAATCTGTTTGGAGGGACACAACACCTCGCAGCAAGACGAGGGTTGGTACTTGGTTGATGACCTTCTTACTCATCTAGTAGGGTTGCTGCACGTGCACTTGAATGCCATCAATGTCGATGCTTGTTCAAAGCCTAACCCGACGCGTGAGCTTTAGAACATGGTTATCCGACGAGTTCGACGTGGTCGAGCAAAACCTCGATACGACGAACTTGAAGACGACGAGTGGCTTACCACCTCACCGGTCACTATTGCGGACGAGGAGGTTAACAACGACGACATGGTAGTCTCCAACATTCGCACTTCCAGCGACGACCCCATCGTAATCATTCCGGTAAGTGGGATTAAGTTCAAGTGATGTCTGGCTTGCGTCATATACAGACGAACTGTTCCAATTTACCATGGCGCGCTAGGGAATATACTGAGGCCTTGCGTGCTGACGCCCTCCTAGACCGTGAACCCGACTGAACCTGCCCGCTCCGTGAAAGAGTCTGACCGTTAGCCGGACAGCAACACGGACATCCATTGGTCTCTTTGTCGTTTTCCTGACTCAGCTTACGCAAGCTTCGTTCGCTTTGTGAACTTTCTCAGGACAGATGAGAATTATCTTGAATTGATTTTTGAGCAGGTCTTCACCGAAAGCGCATGTTAGCAAGCTGCGGCCTGCAACACGCGACGTTTTTTCCCTCGGTATTCGCCTTTAGATGAAATTGTAAGTGTGCAACTTTGCATCGTTATTATGAGGCAGTCTCCAAAATTCGGTCCATTTCTTGTGCATTTCGTGTGACGAGGGTCTTCAGCGGCTTTTTGTTTCACCACTGGCGTTTCGTTCGCTTGTAAGCGATGTCCATGTTTTTTTTGCATAGAAATTGGCGTAGACGTTCATGGACGATCGGCTGCAGTCTAGGCGTTTCTTACAACTTAATGTCTGCTGTGCCTTCATCAAGATTTTACAAGTCTTGTTACGATTAACGTGTTTGTTTTTTTAAATGAACGTTCTTGCGAATTAGGGATGTTATGCTTCCTCATCATTGCGTTTAGATGTCCGAAAGGATAGTGCCGGACGAGCGCGCGGTCCAGTTCAAGCTGGCAAAAGACAAAGTAAACCAAGCAACCGTAGCGTGTGGATCGAGCGACGTCTCGCTGGACCGACTTGATCGATATTTAAAGTACGCATGCTCTGCTGCAGCCAAACTTGCAAAACGTCTTGTTTTCAGCAAGAACGGCCTTTCACTGGAAAAGTACCGAGAACAGTTCGGCTACTCGTCAGTACCGCAAATGCTACGCATGATGCAGAATGCGGTGTCCGTTGCGGAAATGCCGACCGGCGAATTTGTCGTCTCCGCTGGTGGAAACCTTGCGGATGTCGATCTGATCAGTTGGGATGATGACGCCGCAGGTAAGAATGCCATTCTGCTTTACAACCCTTGCAATTGGGCCGTGGTAAGGAAGTCACTTCACATTTCAGAACCTTGCTTGGATCAGAACCGTCCATCTACATCAGGGACTCCGACGTATAATTCCTCTCATCGCAGTCCACTTCGGCCAGCTTTCGAGTACGGTGAAGATGCGGACCCGAAAGGGACTCTTCTTCACCTTGCTGCGGCAGTGTTCCATGGCTGCAAGCAAAGTGGTAAGCGCCTCACTGGAGCAGTAACAGCGTTATAACTCGGCCATTTAGCCGACAAGCAACTGACAGTGTCCGTCTACGACGAGGACTTGTCTGCGATCCTCCCTCCGCCGGAAGCGCATGTTTGCTCCGCGAAAGAATTGTTGGAAATTCTGACGAAGTTCTTCCGCAACACATTCAAAATTGAACGCGGTATTGCTCCACTATTTTGCAACGGTTCACATGTCTGCTTTAGCTGAGGAGGGCCCTTTCGTCATTAAGCTTCTACCGGATCTTCTCAACGACACGGTAGACGTGCCAGCCGAAATCTCATACAAGCCTTGAGTTTCAGGAGCCTACGCATCCGCCCACTGAGCTAACGGCCGCAATCGACGTGGAGACTCCTGACAGCGAGCTGCCTAGCATCGCCATCGATTTCACGAAAGACTACGAGGTAGAGCTTGGGCACATCTTCGACGACACAGCTATCTGCAAGGATCGATGCACATTCGCGCTTCACCTCCGCGCCAACCGGCAAAAGGCAGATGATCTCGAAAGAGGACTTAAGTAAGTCACCTGCTGAAATGAGCTTGCTCCACTTAGTGATGTCTCTCGAGTTTAGGCAGTACACGGAAGCGGAGAGGCGTGATCCAGATCCTCCCGTGACGAAGCTAATTGATGGCCAGCACTACCTTCTTCGCGATCCGAAAGCGACTCTCGCTCGCTGTCAAGTGACTCGCATTATTGATCACGCCCACACGCACAATCAAGTCTTCGCGCACGTAAAGTACATCGACCAGGGAACGATAACCACCGCTAACTCGAGCGTCCTCATCGAACTGCCACAGGTGTTCGCCAAGTGTCCTCCTCTTGCCATCGTCGGCTTCATCAAGATCCGACCAGACTTAAAGGTAACGCGCAGAGAAAACGCCTGGTAATAACACTGAAGATTCAGGCTCATTTGCGCAGCGAATTGGTCGGAGCTCGGGAGCGCAAAGATGTTTCCGTGAAAGCCAGGTTTAAGCGACCTGAAGACCCCGATGCAAACGAGTATGAAGTTGAGCTGACCTGCCTGCAAGAAGGAGAGTCGGAATACGTTTTGCCGAGAGATTATCTCGTGAATGCAATGCCACCACCAGAGGAGCTGGAACTAGTGCAGCCTGAGCCGCCGCCGACCTATCGCATTCCGTCGCTTGGCGGTGTGATCCGAATGCCGAGCGCTCCGGGAAATCAGTCTAATGAACGCGCCGCGGCCGCTCAGCCCATGCTCACGATCTCCACGCATGACCGCAGCGGCTCTCAGCGCCCTATTGTCTCGTCCAGCGCAAGGCTTCAGCCACAGCCACGACCGATGAGACCTGTGCCGGTACAACAAGTGCGACCCGCGTTTCAGCCACAGTCGTCGACCAACCGTCCAATTCCACCCATCCAGACCGCCAGCCGTCCGCAGCCGAGCTCGTCGCAGCCACCGCCATCTCGATTCGGACGTCCACCGACTTCCGGCGTGTCCTCAGCGAGTCAGCGTCCTCTGATGCGGGGCAATGTGCGGCCAGCTGTGGCTCTGCCAGATCGCGCTGGCACTTATGGTTCTTCTCGGCAATTGCCGGCGAACCACGGTGCCGCCGCACGGGTAAGCGCTTTTTTATCCTACACCTTCCACAATATTGTCTTTCAGCCGCCTCCTGTCACTCACACACATGCTGCCGCTTCAACGACCACCAACACTGCACGTTCGGCTCATGCGCACCCGTCCAGTTCCAGGCAGTCGGAGTCCGGCACGCTTCCGGACATTGCACGTCCCGTAGACGAGAGCTTCATCAAGGACCAAAGGCTGGGTAATGGACCTGTTAAGAAGATCTGCATGCTCTGTGGTGTAATCTGCTTGGGCATGGCGCAAGCGCGCGAGCATCTGCGTAGCAAATCTCATTTGGACAAGTACTTGGTAAGAATTTCGCTGTGCACATTTACTACCCTACAGCGTTGTCGTTTAGAAAGACTTCAGGGCGGAAATAAGCGCTAAGCTAATCGGCCAGGAGCACGTACATGACTCCTCGACCGTTCTTCAGCGTTTTTCCTACGCTTGCATGCTCTGCAGCGCAAAGTTGCGTGACGCCGCCGACGTGAAGGAACACCTGGCTAGCGAGCTGCACACCAGAGAATACTCGGTAGGGGAGGTTGGTGGAAGGTCTGTTGGTAACCGCGTCTTGTCCACTTTAGAGTCGTGATTGCGATCCTCGCAACTGGGACGCGAAGCAATTCCGGAACTGGATGCGTGAAATCGGAACAAGTCTTCTCAACAACTTGAGACACACGGTATGTGGGGCAGCTCCCCTACACCACTGAACTTTCGCTTTAGGAACTCACTGGAGCAGCTTTTGTTGCGCGCATCGCAGATGACTTTGAACGCGACCTGGGGATGTGCACCGTCGATGCCATCAGGGCCTACACACTCGTTCGCGTAAGTAAAACGGCTTCTTGTGCTTGACGCTATTTTTCGCGCTTGCTGAGCTCGTGTTTTAGAAAATGCAAAGCTACTACAGCTAGGAATCATGCACCATCCAGCGCTCTCTTCATAGCATGAGCTCTACATCCGCTTTAACGACTCGTCGTCTTTACAACCCAAGATTTTTCCAGCTGCGCTTATGCCGATTCGACCCGTTCTTTATGGCTGCACTCGGACTGACGAAAAGTCTTCCGCTACTAGCGTTGCTCATGTGCAATATTTTTCTGTCTTATTGATAATGATGTTCCCAACGCTATCCGGTTCTCGTGTACTTAACTGTATGTAACTTCACGCTGCAGCGCCGTGACGAAATAAACCAAACCGGATCACATAGGGATTACATCAGGTCTGACCCGGGCTGGTAGATCTACTAAACAGCCGGAGGATATTTACAATCAGGACATAGGCGGGTGCGTCTTCGTTCCAGTAGAATTTAAACGACTTTATGTAACGCACCGTGGGTCAGCTTCAGCTAATCATTGTCCTTTCCAAACAACCGGTTCGCTGTTTGTTGAAACGTCCGGACCAACGGCGAACCTTGGGGGATCATGTGTGACAGTGAACTCCTTGCAAGGGCGCGAGAAGCAAGGTTTTTCCGGTTCGGACTGCAATCTTATATCAAAACTTAAAGATGAGAACTGGCTGGAAATGATGTTGGCCACGTGGTTTCTGGTCAGCTTTCCTGTAAGTATGCGAACCCCATGCCAGAACTCAAAATGGCTGGCTAGTTGGTTAGGGTGTACAACGATTCGGCACTGACGTTTCGGCACTGGAACGTTTCGGCACTATAATGTTTCGGCACTGTAACGTTTCGGCACTATAACGTTTCGGCACCAACGTTTCGGCACCAATGTTTCGGCACTGAAACGTTTCGGCACTGTAATGTTTCGGCACTGTAACGTTTCGGCACTGTAGTGTTTCGGCACTGCAACGTTTCGGCACTAGAAAGTTTTGGCACTAACATCTGTTCTTATGAGTAAATTTCCGAACATCATTTGAGCTCTTATCGGTTTATTGGGCAAACACGTAATTTTTGGAAGCCGACCCTTCGGGGAAGGCCATTAGCGCTGCCGCAAATGCGAAGATCAAGCTCCCTGCCGGGGCTGTCAAAGGACTGGTTCACGTTTTCCAGCGGGTCCCTACACTCCAGGGCTTACGCATTAAAGCCGCTAAGTGAAATGCATTTTAATTAATTAATTAATGCACGACTACCAGTGGCTGTGATAAGTACGACTGCTTATGTGCGGGTGTGGTGAATAAAGCTGTTAGTGCCGAACCGTTACAGTGCCGAAACATTACAGTGCCGAAACGTTCTAGTGCCGAAACGTTGGTGCCGAAACGTTGGTGCCGAAACGTTGGTGCCGAAACGTTCAGTGCCGAAACGTTACAGTGCCGAAACGTTGGTGCCGAAACGTTGGTGCCGAATCGTTCAGTGCCGAATCATTACACACTCGTTGGTTACGTAGACGAACATGAACACTGTAGGAGCGTCGTTCGACTGCCCATCCACTAGAACTTAGCTCTCATGCACAACGTCAGTGTCAAATCGTTTATCGTGGCCGTGGTCGTGTTGAGAGTTTAGAACGAACCAGTCATAAATATCATAAGAAACATGAGATCACGCTGCCATTTCATGTTAGTCCAGGTCTGGACGCTAGTCGGTGTCAAGGACGTGAGGAAGCTCTAAAATAAGCCAGTATGATGAGGAATCTTTAACACAAGGACGCACCTTCCTGGAACAATTTCTCGATGGGACTGCCTGCGTCGTCAAGGAGCTCGGTAAGCGGGACGCACAACGTCTGGGACGACGTTCGCGAGCCGCCGATGATTCCCTGCATGCGATCATTCTTATCGAAGAATTCGGAGCCGTCGTCGTAGGCGCTGTCGGGAGTGGACCGCTTGGCGGGTGGCGAACGCAAGTCACTTTCGCCAGTCCACGGCACTAAAAACCGAGTGTATCGGTCGCGCAGAGTGACAGCTTTGCGAAGAATGTCACGCGCCGTTTGCGCGAGTCTCGTTGCTGAACGAGACTAGCACTATCCGCCCGACCGACCGCGACGCACTTACCCAGGTTACTGAAGCTGAGGGTCGAAGTGGCGGTGGCCAGCTTAAGCTCCGTGTCGCCCTCCTCGACTGCCTCTTCGGCAAGGTCAACCTTTTCCAGGTCGTGTTCGGCCAGCTCCGTATCGCTGCCCGTACAGGCACCGCTATCGGGCGAGTGCTGGTCCATCTCCTCCTTGCTTGCGCCAGAGTTCTTGCTTCGACGCCATATGTACACACCATCCTTGAATAATGGTGCTAGACGAACAGGAATGCGTACGGATAGGGTGCTCGGCACGACATCAGTGGTTCCACTCCTAGCGATGTCATTACCGAACTCCTGGCACCAACGCTAAAGAAAGTTGCGTTAGCGAAACGTGGCTGAGGATGTGGCCATTGCACGTCACCTTACCTGAACAAGGCCGACTGACACCTTGCCGTTCGGGCAGAGGTTAATGCGATTTGCTAAAGACAATGCACTATGAACCAGGAAACTGAATAGCGATACGACGAGTAGAGAACTTACGCGGCACAACAACACCATCGCTTTGCCCGTGCTTGAGTGCTTGAAGCTGCTGTAGCATTTTCACCTTCATATCGATTGTCTCTATTGAATACGCTAGTGGTTGCACATCCACCGCAACCTCGCACGAGTACGTGCCGTTCTCTAGTGCCTTCTCGTCGAGGGGTACCAGCTAAAGAAGCATTGCTAGCGACAGGACTTCCTAACGATGCGAACCTCATGCCAGTACTCGAAATGGTCGTAGTTGATGAGTGACTCGAGGAAGTTCTTCTCGACAGCAGGCTGGTTGGCTATGTAGACGCGCGTCGAGACGTGTACGGGCAAGTACGTGTACTTGCTGTCGTGCCGAAAACCGCGCAAGTGCCGGAGCACCAGGTAGAGCTTCTCGTTGAAGTACTAAAATTCTGTTGTTTGCATCGGTCAGATCTTGGTCGGTTAATCGGCTGATCTTACCGTCACGTGCACTTCGATGTTAGACGATGGTGACTGGGGACGCATGTGGTGCACTTTCACAAACACGTCCCTAACCCGACCATCGAACTCCAGCGATGCGTTGAAGCCTTCCTTCAGTGTGCCGCTAAACATAAACAATGGGAATTCGTTGCTCACGACTTGAACCTACCGCCCAAAGTTTCTGCGCTCCCATAGCCCAACCCTGTGCACCAAATCGATTGCCTTTAGCTTCCAGTTGAGAACGCTGCGCGACAGCTCATCCACGGCTTCCTTGTCGATTGGCCCGTTCAGATGCAGATCCGCCATAAGAGAAGCTTCATTCAAGGCGTCGCTAAACCAGCGATGCAGCGAAAAACGCTGTCTCTAGCGCGGTATAGTACCACTTACTTACCTTCTGCCAAACGCTGCAGGCGTGGACGATGGTGAAACAAGCGAATCGGGTTCCGCAAGCATCTAAAAACACTAAGCATAAGCCTCGGTACAGTTCCAGTTTTTTGGACACCTTAAACTCGCGTCGCGATTATAAGGACAGTTACTATTTTGGCATACTGGGAAATTTGTTAGCTAAGTTCTTTGGAAAACATGTTTACCATCAATAATGTATCCGTCATCGCACAATTAAGACTCGAAAACGTGAATGGCAAACGACCTGATGGGACCGCTCACTAAGATGGGACCTCACACGAACAAAGCAGGGTTGTGCATCGTCTTTTCCCTACGTCGCGCCGACGGCACCGTCACAAGCGCTCTCTGATTTCGCGTTTATCGCGCCGACTGTGAAAATACGGCCCTTGAGAGGATGCAGCAGGCAAGTTTCTCAGGGGAGAGTGGGAGGACGGAACTGGCTTGGGTTGCAAGCGTTGACTGACTGATCGGAAAGATAAGTCATACAATTGAAAAGAGAAGCATAATAAACAAACACGTCGATGGCATACTGGCTCAACTTAGAATCAGGAAATATCAAGACGGAATGGGGGACATATCCAACTTAAAATCACGCATTACAAAGCTGCAGAGAAAAATGTCCATGGCACTCAATGACTCATACGTCATGACACGTCATTACAGGGTAAAAAGCAAGCCTTATCGTTATCGCTGGTGGCAGTACGCCCGCCCGTGCAACGCCCTTGAGCTCAAAATGAGCAATTGTTTCGTTTATCAGTTCGTTTACCCATGCTTAGTGACTTTTACGCTCCAACTCACACACGCGGTTCCGACTAGTAAGCCTGTTCTTGAAACAGCGTACTGAGCTGGTTTCAGATTTACCGGCCAGGGCCCCGTATGCTTAGGATGAAGCTCTTTGACTTCAGCATGATTCCCAGGAACTCTGGTCTGCTTTTGTTGTGCACCACTATCCGTCTTATGCGGGTATGGCTATTTCGCGTTCAGTCAGAGTTCCGGTCGCGACGATCGGTGCTCTTCTGACAAGTATCACACGGGGCTAGGTGACACCTACAGAGACGGACATCATGAAGAAGCAGTCAACCTGTTTAAGAGCACCACCAGTTTAGCGAGCGCTGTGTGCAACTCTGGTAGGCATTGCACTTTGTTAGCTAAGAATACCAGCCCAACCCATTTGTTAGATAGACTTCAAGGCGAACAGTAAAGTTTTATTTAACGCAATAACATTAAGAGTGCCGTAAGCGTAGACCCGAGTATTTGTGAAGCTTGCGCCTCTCCTACAGATAAACGGAGGAATGGGACTGCGATAAGAGAGATTCATCCTTCGTCGACGGCGACTCTAGAACACTATCCTTCTTCGCGTATGGAGACGGTGCCTGCGACTCGTTCGAATCCACTTCTTTAAGGCCTGAATTTGGAAGTTAGCAACACACAATCGGTGAATAACTAAATAACTTACTCGTGGGTTTGTTTGAAGTTTGTGCCCCAGGCTGACCACCTTTCTTCCGTTGCTGCGTTTTTCCCGAGTTGCTTCCGTTCCTCGGAGCTTCCTTCGCAGCGTACGGCCAGTACCCTGCGATTCGACCTCCGGCCGCTTTAAACGGCAAGCGCATCGCGATGAAGGAAGAAAGAAACTAAAACACGGCTTGCACGCTAACACCACTTTGTAGAATGGTATCCATCGTATGAGCTGAAGAAGCAACAAATAGACCTACCTGGAAGAGAGCAAGTAGTAATAGGCACACGCCGGCCGCAGTGCTGCCTCCAGAGGCCAAGGCGAAGACGGACCATCCCAGTTCAGTGGCGCCCAGTAAGATGGACAATACAGCAAACGTGTAGATGAATGCTGGAACATCGTGTGCGTGTATGCCATCGAATTTGACGCTCCAAACTTACTTGTTTCCTCGGAGTATGCGCCTTGGTAGCCAGGAGCAGCAAACAGCAGCTGCGTTATTCCGATAAGAAGCACAAAGTGAAGGTGGTATTCGACGGCGTATCCGAGAAGGACACACGTGGCGAGAAGGGCGAAAACAGCGAAGTGAATGGACAGCATCACGGTAAGGATCGTTGGACCTGCGGCATGGCTGATTTTCCTAAAACAGAACTGCTTAGACCACAGACGTAATTGGCCCGAAAAGCTTACTCTTTGTTTGCCTCGACGTCAGGCTCGGCTGGCATCGCAAAAAGAGCTTGGGGTAACGAACTTGAGAGTGCTTCATTGCTGCGTATGGTGGTTATTCAGTAAACGCGTACGTTAATTTTGTTATGTTCCATGAATGTCCTCATCTCCTGTACCCAGCGCATGTGTTTAATTATGTTGCTGATGAGTCCTATTTCCAGGTGATTCAGCTGTTCACGTAATCGTTACTCATATGCCTGCCTTTTCTCATAGGCTAGGGGACTTGCTAATAAGTCAAGGTTGACTTGCAAGAATAGCGCGGCAAAAACATTACCATGTCAAAATCATCGCGTCAGGACCAATCGATTTTGAGCTCACATGACCTGGCTTCGCTATGCGCAAGTCTGGCTGGCAACGCATGTGTGTTGTTTTGGCTTTAACATTACCCATTTCCAGTCCAGTACACATACTATTGAAGGCCGAACGCATGCGCTACATACTGAGCAAGGACGCGGCAACCATGCTTCTAAATGCTTATCGTGTTTAGCAAATGGACGAGCTCGATCACAACGGCTTGGTGGACAATAGCAGCAAGCAAGACTTGGCCGAGATGGCTTCTGCGGCGATCAGTCGTGGGCGTGGGCTCGAACACGCGATGGACCATGCCTCAGGCAGCGGTGTCGGCATCTCGCATGAGCACGGCCAGGAGCCCTGGGTGCTGGACGACAAAATGAAGAAAATGCTCATGGACCTGCAGCGCCACTGGCTGCAAGACTACCAGAACTCCCGCGAAAAGATGCTTGTCGAGATTACCGAAAAGGTTCGTCCGTTCCCAAGTGAATTGGCCAGTTAACGCATTTAGCTTCACCAAGAATTCCTGGCCGACCAGCAGAAAATTCGCACCGATTTGTTGACGCAGTTCAAGGACGAACTTGACCAAACTCGGTAGGCTCCTTAGCAGGCCTTTATCATTTACTTTACTTGTTCGCAGCCAAGAAATCGAGGCGAAGTACAACGAAACGCTGCGGCAGGAGATCGCGAAGCAGACG
The DNA here is from genome assembly GCA_020875895.1 of Aphelenchus avenae. Classification (NCBI taxonomy): domain Eukaryota; kingdom Metazoa; phylum Nematoda; class Chromadorea; order Rhabditida; family Aphelenchidae; genus Aphelenchus; species Aphelenchus avenae. The sequence continues at coordinate 473,155 of JNEY01000024.1, read as the reverse complement.
GAGAAGCATCGCAAGGAGATCTCGAGCATCAAGAAGAAGCAGTGGTGCTGGCAGTGCGAATTGGAAGCGATCTATCACTGCTGCTGGAACACGAGCTACTGCAGCGTCGAGTGTCAGCAGAGCCACTGGCCAACACATCGACGATTTTGCCGACGCAAGAAGGCCGGCGGGGGTGCTCCCGGCGGCGCCGGTCAATGATCTCAGACATGCCAAACGCAAAAACTGTACATGTGCATCTCTTCGATGCTGCTACATTTAGCTAGCATTCCACTGTATGAACCCTTTCTGTGTATTTAAGACGTGTCAACGAGTGTTGTCAATAACCGTCCGGTCCACCCCATAAACTCGATCAATTCGATCAGGAATGTCGAGCAGAATTGCAAGGACACTAAGGCGGTCATGGCTATGCGGGTATCACACAATTCGATGATAAGTTTATTCGTGCATTGAGTGATCAGTGACAAGCGCGTGAAGAAGGAAGGTGTTAGCGGTCGGTGACTCGAAGCACAATCCGTTCTCCGTCGTAGTCTTTGTCATAGTGGACGCTGAAGTGAATGCCGTCGCCAATCCGGGTGTCGACAGGGAAGGCCCAAAGTCCCCATCCTAGTGCAGAGCGGAAGTTGTTCAGTTTCCCCCAGTTGTAGAGTTCCTTCGCTTGACCCCTAAATTTTACGTAGGTAAGCAACGCACTAAGCAAGGTAGTGAATCGAACTTTACCTGTACTTTGGTATCTTCGTCTGCTCGCAGGTCGTTTCGTTCAGTACCATAAGCTCAATGTGATATTTGAGCAGCTGAAAGCCGAGGACGAAGTAGGGCACTTGAAACGACAAGCAAGACAGGATCAGGCCGAAGCTGGTGTAGTCATGCTTGTTGTCGATAAAGCAGCGGACCAAGCCTTCGATACTTGTGAGGATAGACCTGCAACAGATGGGTACGAATAACTTGCACCAGAAGTGTCCTACCAAGCGACCAGAAGAAGCCCGTAGCCGAGCATGAGGACGTAGTGCTTGTAATTGCTATGCGAGACGCACTTGTTGATCCACGGACAGTGATGGTCGAATTTCGGGACGCACGTGCCGCAACACGAACAATGGTGGCACCGATCCGGCTTCATGAGCTCGCAAATGTAGCAGTATCTAAACCGTGAGACCTCTACAGACGGCACAACGCTAGCTAGTACCTAACGCGACAATGAATGTCGGTTTCGACGAAGTGAAGCCCTCGTTTTTCCGCTACTGCATCCAGTATGACCTTCTGCTGGTGGATTTGCTCGGAGGTCGATCGGTCCGCGTGGTATCTGCCTTCCTCGAAGTGCGTTACGTCTTTGAGCTGCTTGTCCGTCTCTTCGTCCAACTAAAACACCTTGGTAAGTGCACGAATGGACTTTCGCGCTTACGTAATAGATTTCAGGTATTCGTTCAGGTGATGTCCGTAGCGCTTGAGTGAGTGACCACAACGTAAAGAACAGGAGCCAGTTGTAGACGGATAGGTAGACGCAGCTCTGCGCCGGATTCAACAAGTTCCGCCCACATAGATGGCAGGAGTAAACGTAGTAACTAGATCTGTCTATCGTGACTTTCATGAAACGAAGGAGACTTACGAATAGGCCACGCACAGCAGCTGCAGAACGAGGAACGCATTCAGCATCAAGTGAAGAAAGAATCCGCGAACAGGGTTGCGCAGCCGGTACTCCCGCACAAAGACGTAAATCGGCGTGTACCAGGCCATGCGGAGCGAGGGCCAGAGCTAGCAATATGGGTAAACGTTGCCAAGTTGGAGATAGTTATACTGAGCGCCGCTAGTTTGCATATCTTGTATGCTTGTTTTCCTAAGCTCATTATCGCACGCATCGGACCAGTGGAACCGTTTATTCGAGTCAAATAATTAGGAAGCTGCACCGCGGCTATGAGTGTCTCAAGGGAGTCTATTGCCATCAGAGGAGATCAATGTCACGTAGGTATGTGGTTAGGATCGTGTCCTTCACGGCGGCAAACACGAACTCGATGTTCTTGGTATCTGAAACGAGGGTGAGTTAGCATAGAGGCCATACCGTTGGGTCAGAAAGACCTTTAGGTCGGCCTAGAGATGTAGAAGCAGTCAGAGAACTCAAGAAGAATGGCGTTCAACAAAAATAGTACCCGCATGCTATGGGTTGCCAATCATATCAAGGTGTACTCCTTGAGGTTGTTCATGAGGATGGTGTCCTTTACTGCCATGAACACGATCTGTATGTTTTCCGTGTCTGAAACATGCCCTTAAGGCGGTACAGGATGGGGTGTGCTTTGGCGGATCACCACAATACAAATAACTTCGAGATAAGTGGGTGTCTGGTTGCGACAAGTCTTACCAGTAGCACACGTGTAATGAGAGTAGATTATTTTCTCGCGGTCCGGATTAAGCTCGGCAAACATCCGAAGAATGAACTCCCGCGCAGCGATCTCATCTCGATCAGGACCTGGGTGAGAGTTTGCCACTAATCACTGGATGGAAGCCTACCTTCATATTCCGGGAAGTAGTCGCCCAAGTGAGAGTACATAATTTTCTCCGCGAATAGGTCCTTCTTGTTGAGGAAGAGCATCACCGACGTACCACCGAAGTACGGACACTCTAAGATCGTACGAAAGAGGGCCTTCGACTCTTCCATTCGGTTCTAAGTGCAGTATTGTCTGCTCTGAGTACTTGACGAGGCACAAACCTCGGTACTGCTTTCGCCCAGAGTCTGGTCGTACTCCGAAAGTGCCGCAACGAACATGATTGAAGTGACATTTTCAAAGCAGTGGATCCACTTCCTAAATCGTCACGAATGTACCCAGCGAAGCGCTAACGTTTGTGGTACCTTCGCTCAGAGCGTTGGCCGCCCACATCAACCATCCTAAAGAAAGAAGTATATAAGGATTTATCTAAAACCACACGAACCTGAAAATCACTTGCTGCATGTCGAACGTGTACTCGATGATACCGGTAGTAGGCACACGCACGCGGAGTATATCCTGCTCAGTTGGAACGTAGTCTTGAGTGGCAAGGCGGCGCACATCCGACAGGTAGCTAAAGAATTAGTTCTACTATTGTAAGGAAGAGCCGGGTAGTTACAAGCAACTATTATCCCGAAACCCACTATTTAGCCGAGTCGGTGAGTTGATATTCTCGACGCCGATCGTACGCCTCCTGGATGCCTGAATCCTCCCACAAGTCGGCGATGTAAGACACGAAGGGCTCTTCCAATGACGTCACGTGTTCGTAGTCGATTGCTTGAATCACTTGGGCCTTCTCCTACAGAATTTAACACATGTGGTTAGCGGTTCTGAGGCTGCTCTACCTGCGACGCCTCTTCCGCGAACGTTATGCTGAGGATGTCGGTCGCATGTATCAGTGCCTGCATGGCCATGAATACGTTCTGGTGAACAAGTCGCGCGTGCTGCCGCTTGTCCTCCATGGAGTACCCTTGTCCATGGATGATACGCATCTGTTTAATGAACGTTGACTTTCCCGATTCGCCAGTACCTAAACGGCAGGTCCGGTGTCCGCTCGTTATGGCGCGGACGTACCGAGAAGTAGAAGCTTTAGCTCACGTCTGGCCGCTTTCCGGTCGCGCTGTAGCATTCGTTCGATCTCCTTGTGAATGCGTCGGTTCTCGCGTGCATCCTCACTCATACAACAAGTGAACGTGCTGGGTGGTGCGGTCGTCCAGCCCATGACGAAGACGTCAACGGGTAAAGATGGACGACTAGACGTCGATCCCTTTCAGCGTCCAGGGGCGGTAGCTCGACCGACGATTTGCCTGTAGTGGCCGATCGCAGGTGCGGATGCAAACCGGCTACTGCGAGGTATTGGCGGCGCGGACGGTTTGCAAAAGGATGGGATTTCTTGCTGGCTTGCCTTGATGAGCGCTTCGGGCGATTTCCGGAATGCGAACTGAGGGAGACAATTGACTCCCGACGAACGATGCGGCAAATTGCACGCAGCAATAATTTGGCCGCACCGGAACCGGTGAATATGCCCTCCTTCTGCTTCGCGGACGAATTCTTCAGAGTGTTGCTGCAAGCTTCGGTAGTGGTGTGCAAGGTTTCGAGATCACCACGTGGAAGGAGGTCGCGTAGGCTATTAGCGAGAACCGATTCGAGCGTGGTAGTGTCGATTGGGGAATAACTGGACGGATGGAGAGTGAAACTTCTTATGCGAGTGGCGGCACAGTTCGTTGCCATACACGAACTAGAGGCAAGCTGAAGTTGCTGGGACGAAGCTCGTGCCCGACGAAGAAATGGGGCTAAACGTTAGTACAAGTCATTAAAGCTTACATTGACTGGAAAATTAGCACGTTGAACGTTCAAACAAAGCTCTAATTAAAGCTTCACCCGACGATTACCGGATCGGAGAATATAGGTAATAAATACTTCTATACGCACCCTGTGCACTAGTCTGTGTTTTCCTTTAAGACGCATATTGCGATTTCAGTGAGCTAATCACGTGAGTCCCTCAACGACGGCAGCCAAGAGTTTCAGCGGCACAAGCAAGCCTGCGAGAAACGTTAATGTCGATTTGAGGACGAGACTGGCTAGCCGGGCGGCAGCACCCTCATGCACCCAACAATCTCTAATCCACTGCGGAGTCACGTTCGGAATGAGCAGCGACGCGCCGCTAAAGGCCGAAGAATGAATAGGGCCAAGTGCACACGAAAGGGAAAAAACACGCTCAACCAACAGATGGTGTTGCAGCACATCACCCTACTGTGCTAGTGGGATGACGCTACCTTAGGATTAGACACATCAACCTCAACCAGTTTAGTAAACGGCTCGAGGACTTATTATTATTTTTATTTTTAGGAGATCTTTTTGCGCGAGGGATATTTTGTAAGTGATATCATAAGCCTAGCATAGACTTTATACGCGCCAAGAGTGCGGAAATTTCAGCCGAATAAGTATACTACTCGGGGAATTTAGCTTGGACCTAGGCACGCCAAAGGCATGGGATTCTCAGCCTGCATAGTAACTGTGCACACTGAACTTGCGACGTAGTCATGCTAAGCTCTCATACATTCCACAAGCATAGGAATATGTGCCAGCTGAACCATTTGATTCAATTCGTTTATTAGGAATGTTTATAGTCGGTCAGTTAGAAAGGCATGCGGCGACAGTACTTGCGCTAATCAGCATGTGCGAAAAGGTCCGTCACTGCGGCCTTCGCTGGCGGAGTTTCTTTTGGCGCGAGCACTTTGAGTAGACTTTCGAAGTCGGGGCGCTGCTCCGGGTCCTGCGTGAAGCAGAGGCCGATGACCTTATGGGCCAGCTCAGGTGCGTCAGTAGGGAGAGTCATAGGCTTCTCGTTGGAGAGGATCTGCAATTGAGAACTGTATGAAGTGAAGATGAAGTGTGCTACCTACCTTCGTCTTGGCTTCTTCGTTGCTTTTGCCGGGGAACGGGTCGTTCTTGCAGTTGTCGAAGATCTCCCACATAAGCACGCCGAAGGACCACACATCAGATTTGGTGGAGAACTCTCCCTTAATGCTATTACATTCAACCCAAGCGCTCGCGGGCCACACGTACCTTGCGAAGAGTTTCCGGAGCCAGCCAGCGGATCGGCATGTGCTTCAGCTTGTCCAACTTGAGCACCGACTTGTCTGCTACGGAGAGGCCAAAGTCGCTCAGCTTCACTTCGTCGTTAGGTCCCAGCAAGCAATTTCTTGCTGCAATGTCGCGCTAAACAAGGAGCTCTTAAGCCAGCGCATCATGGCGAACTTAGGTACATGAATGACAGCTCTTTTGGCCAAGTAGCACATTCCGCGGCAAGCGTCGGTGGCGAACTGCATCATCTTCTCACTGCTTATCGGCGGATTTGCGTCCTTGAACTTCGACTTCTGAAAGGTCACTATGGCTGCTAACACCTGGTTTAAGAGCCTACTAGGCTGCCACCAGGGCACAGCTCCAGCACGACTAGGACGGGTTCTGTAACAGCGACTGTTATACAGGAACATCTCGGGCTGAACGAACCTTGTTGCGGCGCTACCCCGAGCAAGCGTACGACGTTCTTGTGGTCGAACCTAGAAAGCTCTACGATTAGTCACATTTGGGCAGAACACACCTTCGCATTATCTTGGCCTCTTTGATGAATTCGAGACGCTGCCTAAAACATTTCGATGAGATTGTATCGCATGCTGTACATTGGACGTACTTCTTATTCAGCGTCTTCTTGAGTTTCTTGATGGCCACGTCGACCGTCTCGCCGCATCGGATAAGCGTCCCGAGGAAGACCTCACCTAAATCGCAGTGTACGATGCTTAACCGCATCGCGTAAGCACGTAAAACAGCGCTCACCAAATGCTCCACCGCCGAGTCGCTTGCCGATGGTGATGTGCTCGTGGAGCAGGTAGTAATCTGGGCGCGGAACGTGCTTCACCAGGATAGTGCCTAAACCAACGCATGCCTCTGCTAAAGGTCAAAGAAACCAACCTTCTTTCTGGACCGGACGACCCGATTCGACGTGTTCGCTGATGAGCTCGGAGATGGACTTCTTGCGGAGTGACTTGACGAACCATTCCTGGGTTGAGTTGTCGTAGTTGATCAGCATGTGGCGAATGCGGCCCTTGTTCATCACCGACACGGAGAAGCGTGGCTTGAACGCGACGTCCGTCTTGCGCACGAGAAAGCTGCCGTCATCCGTCAAGAGCTCTTCTAAACGAGGAGGTTCATGGGCAGAGTGATTCGAATTACCGATCTCCTCTCGAGGCATCAGGCCTAAAAGATGCGGTTTGATTTCGTCCGAACGACTTAACGTACTTACCATGATACCACGGTTCGTGAATTAGCAGCTTGGCGACTTCGTCGATTAATTTGGGATCGAGGTCGTCGTTCTTTGCCTTGGCCGCCTTCCGAACTTCGCTAGGCTGAAGCGTCGATTCGGTCTGAGCGGCCAGCGTCTTCTGCTCTGGTTCCTTTGACTTGCCGTCCTCTCTACGACGAACTCATGTTGAATGCGTGGTATGCTTTAAAGGTAGTACTAACTTGTTTTCCCTGTTGCTGCCACCCTTTGACGGTGTCGGAGGAACCGACCCTAAACACGGCCAATGACGGCTGGCACTAAACTCGCAATAAGTTCGACGTACCCTCAGTTGTTCCAGAAGTGCGGTCGGTTGCGGTGGCGACATCTCCCTTCTTCTTCCTAAAGCATGTTGACCGTTTGGGGGCAGTCACTCGGTGCATACCGTTTGCCTTTGACGGTGCCCTCCTCCTTCGTCGCCTCCTTGTCCTTCACATCTCGGCGTTTAGTACGAGCCTTAATTCACGAGCATAAGCATGAACTACTTAAAACAGACCAACCGTTCTCTGGGTGTTTTCTGTAGGCTTCTCTTCCTTGGTTTCCTCCAACGTTGGGCCCTCCTGAAACGTATGAACACAACCTATGGTCCAAGACAAACCACAGTGAGTAACGTTAACGAGAGCTCACCTGAGACTGCTTGCGCCTATTCCTGCTTTTCTTCCTAAAAGGCTTGGTTAGGCACATTACAACATTAGTAGCCAGGGCATAGTCGAAGGCTACAGAATCAACACAGTTCACACAACATCCCTACAGAAAGAACGCCACTGGGACAGAAAAACCACAGACCAGGGTAAGGAAAACATACCCTGGCATGATGGCTAACGGACGAGGTCGACTGGACGACGAGACTGGATGAACGCCGAGAGCAGACGAATGTAGCGTAGGAAATTAAACGTCTTTCGTGAAACACATGCTTTTATAGATATTTCGTCACATGACGCGTGCATGCAAATCTTTTTTCCCGAAGAAGCCATTGCCTATGCTGAGCAATTTGGGCTTTGCTACGAGCTGTTCAAATTATGGCTAACGATGTTCCATTTTACAAGTCGACATGGTACAAGACGTAGTGACCAGTACAATGAAGCAATCAACTAGTGACGCATTCAATCAACGATGGTACTCATCCGTGGACGAGCCAACTGATCTGGGTTTCTATTTAACACTCAACTAGTAGCAGCTTGAACTCGGCGAAGTACTGCGTTATCCGATCGACGCAGGCTGATCGAGACTCTGTCAAGTCTCTTTGATCAGCATTGACACGCGAAGCAAAGCCCACTTTCATTTTACTTAGTCTCAACTCGCCCTTTTCAGTCATTGTCGCAGTGCCTCCTACTTCTTCTCCTCCTCACCTTCAAACTCCAGGACGGTCTTAATAGTAGCAGTCTAACTGATGCTGATGTACGCCAAAGATGCATACGCAAGTTAAAAACACTGTATTATTAAGTCACATTCTTATTATGCATCTACTACACAAGTGAACGTGATTCCACAAAGAGGATGGTACGGAATACACTTTTTTCCATTAACGTACGTTGGTGGCGGGAATCCATAGAGGCAGGGTCTCGGAAGTTCGCCTAAGGCGTCAGCAGTTAACTACAACATCGTTTCGGGCAGCTTACCTTCTGGGAAGGTCACCGAGTCTATTGTTATACCCGGCCTCATTCCGTTTGCGACGCCGACTGGTTGCGCTGACGACTGCGCCGATTGAAGAGGGCCAACGTCGGTCTGAGTTGAGACACCAGCCGTGTTCACAAAGTTGCCCGAACTTGCAGTGTTCTGCTCAGCGAGAGGCACCAGTGACTGCTGCGATGTAGAGAAGACATTCTTCTCGTATGCACTAGGGGAACCGCTCTTGGAATCCACATCGCTAGCGGTGATTTGATGTGGCTGATATTGCGCCTAAAGCACTTTAATCTTTCGTATGTGACTGTGATCTCTCACCAGCCCGTGTGCTCGAGGACGGGCTTGCAAAGCCCCGGCAGTGACCGCATTCGAGTCCTGACTCACGGGCAGCGGCTGTGGTTGCGCCTGCTGGAAGTGCTGGAAATGGGAGGGCATCACGAACATGGGGTGCATCTGATGCTCGGGAAAGGTGCCGGCGCACAGTTTTAGAACGAGGAAGAATGCTATTCTTTGCGCTAGTTCCAGCGACATGATGATGACTAAAACTTCGAATATCCGAAATAAAGCCTGACTGAGCTTGCCGATCAAGAAAGTGTCAAGCGCCGCGTTGCAGATAGCGTGAAGTGAAAAAACTAGATCTTAAAGAAGACCTTAATCTTCGCTGCTTTGTTCACGTTTCAGTGGCTCCCTGAGAAGCCGCTTCAATTGTCACGCTCTCTGGGATCATCGGAAGGCGTTTCAGGAGGGTTGAGATTCCAACCATTGTTCGCAAGTCAGTTCAACGTCTAGGGTTAACGCTTTCATAACGCTTCCTAGTACACGACCTTTTTTCAGCCGCCAACAACAGTCAACAGTCATGAAGAATGTTTTCAAATTCTCTATTACCGGTCTTTGGATAGCAAAGAAAAGTACGTAAAGTGGAGAAGTTTAAGGGGAAACAGAACAGCCTACGGCTATGAAAGTGAAAGGTGGCGCGACGTCCGCTGAAAGTGAGACCCAGGCGTGACCATGAGCTCACCGCAATTAAGTGACCTGTCGCCAACGTCCGAAAGGGTGACCCAATTTCCATCATAATAATCTTTCAGTGCACGCCGAGGGAAAACTTGCAGAAACCTGCAGGCGTACACATTGCGACTCCTTAAATACGACGGAAGCGTGTCTTCCCTAACTGCCTACAAACAACCGGTATAACGCTTCGCAAGTCCTTGAAAACATTTACTGTACAAAAGAGCGCAACGTAAGTAGAACGAAGAGTTGTAGCAGAGAATTATGAAAGAGCAACACGTTCACAATATCATTCTGAGTAATTTAGTATGACCAAGTGAGATTTAACCGTACGAAAGAGTTACAACAGTCTCAAGACCAGATAGATATGCGAACACCGACAGTGCACCGGAAGGGAACAAATTAATCAGCGTTTGATATGGTCGATGATCTCGATGTCGCTGTCGTCCTCGTCGTCCGCTGCTGAGCCATTGCGAGGTTGCGCTTCCTCGGTGCCCGGCATTGCGCGTTCCGGCAGCAGGCCCTTCGGAACGTCCTGCATCTTGCAGAAGTGTTTCACATCTGAAACCGAGAGTGTACAGCCATCGGAAATGTATGGGTTTAAGCGAACCGAGAGGTCGGTCGGGGTCCCGAGCCAGACGATCGTTGACGGTCATCAGCGTGGGCACGAGCTTCCCCATGTACGTGCGAACCTTGTTGGTCACTAAAATCAAGCCGCTAAGAAGTGAATTCCTCGTGCTGGATCCTACCGACGACACAATCAGCGCAGCGATACTGGCGATTGGTGGTGGTCCCCTGAGTGAAGCTGTCCACTTCGTCGAACTTGAACACATGGCCGCAATAGAAATCGCTTCTACAACACCGATGTTAGCGCAAATATGAACTAGAACTGGCGAAAGACAAACTGCTCACTTGTAATAAATAGACTTCTCTTGCGGTTTCTTCGGGTCGCGCACCGCAACACCGAACTTCGGGACGTCTGACAAGAACTCCTCCTGCGACATCGATGGTGGTTGCGCCGAGCTGTGGCCACCAGGCTCCGGAGTGTCGTTCATTGTGTCTGCAGGCGGGGTGGTAGCGTCTGGAACTTCCTGAAGCGCACCAAAAGTATGCTTTCGCCTTGTTGCCAATCGTAGATCGTACCTCCTTTAGCTGGATGTTCGCTTGGATGGCTTGCAGTAAGGCCTCGTTTGCGTTACCAATGTTGTCGAGCTCGCCCGCATCTGCGTGAAGTGGCGGCTGCGCAGCACTGCCCACGCTCAACGGTCGCGACGCTACGCTTCCCGCGGAGGTGGACGGTCTGACGACACTGGACGTCCTCTTGGCCGGTGTTCCACTCTTGCTAGGCGATGGCGCCGGACGCTTCGTGACCTTGTTGACTACCGGGGGTACATCCGGCACTGTGGTCTCAGCTCCCACGTTTTTGCCGCCTTGGCAGAGGTGATCGGTAACTCCGGGCGGGTAGTCCGGGTCTCGCTCTGAGATCTCCCCGTCCTCGACCATAATCGCTGGACCTCGGCGGCGCCGACCCTCGGCAGCGTTCTGTCGGTTGATGATTTCGCGGCAAGCGACGCAGTAGAATTTTGATTTCCCCGTTGGCTTGACCTGTCCCTTGTAGGTGTAGGTAACACCTAAATCTTGTCATGAACTGAGCCACATGAGCAAAACCTGTACCAGGATGACGGGCGCTGGCGTAGGTGAATGTCTTCTGCGTGGCATCGGTGTAATTAGGCGGACCGAACTTAACACCGGTGCGTTTCTTCGGAATTCCTCGGACTGCAGCAGAGCTACGTCGACGTTTTCCCGGACGCAGAGTGACCGTTCCAGGTGATTGCGGCTCGTCCCGCGCACTGGTCTCCTGAGCGGTCGGCTGTGCGGAGCTACGGCCCGGTAAGCAGATGTGAGGTGCATCTTCGGGGTCCTGTTGGACGAACCGACCGCTTTTGACGTACACCAGTGTGCGTCCTAGAGAAATGCATCAGCTGCCACGTCGTGCATCGTGCATCATGACGGTTCGACAACTAACGTACCGCCTGCAATTTTGCACTGCTTGCATTCGTAGAACCTCATTCCATCGCTGCCGTCACCAGTGCCTGTGCCAGAGATGTGTTGGAAGTTGAAGATAAAGTTTGGGTGAGTGCGCTCCGAGCGGAAATTTATCATTCGCCAGTTGGTGCCCTCGAATGGAACCACGCCGAAGTGTTCCATCGGAGCTTCTTGTGACCGATGAGCGGACTCGTTGAGGCAAATGTGTGCGCGGTCTGAAACTAAGCAGCATTTTCTTTTCTCAACGACGATACGTACTCTGAGGCAGGTCCGGGTTGGTTGTGATGACGCCGTCCGTGACGGTCAGCGTGCCAATGTTCTCGTTATTGGGGCATGCCTGACTCTCGTTTACTAAAGTAGAACCATAACCCTTACTATATTGAATACCAAGAAGCAATACGCGCAAACCAAGTGCATTGATGCCGACCAAAGAACGTATTGTTTGTGATATGGGACCTATCGCTTATCAGTCACGATAAGCTCACCCACGAACCTGAGATGCACTGCAGACACTTGAAGAATTTGCGTCGTTGTCGACCCGCCCTGTACGGCGACAAATGTGAATTGTTTGTTGTGCACCGAACTCTGCAAAACTGACAACCATTATGCTAACGAGTAGAGGGCACTGTACCTCGTAGGTGACAATTTCATGACCGTCTCGCAATGAAATTTGTGCTGGACCGTACTCCGCTACTCTGAAGTTGTCCGTGGATTGCAGCTCTCTTAGCGAGCCCTCGAGACGCTGCTCTGTCTTCTAAAAAAGGATTTACAACCTTTTATCCCGCATGTCTAGTTGTTTGTTATCATGCTACTAGTTCTTACAACGGTAGCGCGATGGGCGGGAGCGGTGCTGGCGCTACTGGCGGCTCTCTGTCCGTTACTAGATGTGGGCGTCTGCACGGTGTTTTGTGCGTCCGGATGTCGTACCGGCGCCAGCGTGCTCCCCGCAGCTCTTCGCTGCGGTCCGTAGACGTCAGTGTCGACGTCACTTGCTGGTGCTCCTTTGATGTGCATTTACAGGGAACTAAAGTGAAGTGCGTTATCACACGCATGACATGCTACGTGAGGCCACAGTTGTCTTTTGCAGCCGCGTGTTCGGTCAATTCCGCAAAAAAGATTGCAATCAATAAACCGTGAAAATAGGTTTGGATGCTTAACTCTGATAGCCTCGATGCGCTGAATGAAAATGGGTCGCGCGATAACGGCTGACCGCCAGTTCGCTGTCGCTAAGGGTCTGTCGGCCGACAAGTGGAAATAGTGGCAGGGGCAAGTAGTCACAAAGAGTTCCAAAGAGCTAGCTGTTCTGCATGCCCTTCTCCGTTGCATAGTTAGCGACAACTGCAGAGGTAGTTCAAGGCATGGAAAAGTGAACAATAACTCGTAGCCCGACAGGGACCGCTACTGGCTTATGCAAAGCATGGTAGCGTCCCGTTTGTCGGGGTTTCAGACCCAGATATTGGCTGATGGCTTAGCATACACGAACTTTCATAGGGCCCAACCGTCACTTCTTTGTTCAATGCAATACGCCGACTATATTAAAACTATGCTTCGTCCATAGAGCATCCGAAACGAGTAGGGAAATCTCGTTCTTTATGAAACTAAAACATGCATGCACAGACGTAATATGGAGAAGTTCGTCTAAGGCAGGCTCATTAGAATTCTTTAAAAAAGGCGCTCTTCCTTTTGACGTGGAAACGTATGACACATGCGATTAAGACTCGGTCATAGGGTAAGTCAGAACAAGAAATGTAGGTGAAGAACGGAGTTAGACGGTTGGTCGTCTTCCAGTTAGTTGAAGGCATCCGGGAGAGTGAGCGGTTCCTTGTGCGGCTCGTCGGTGGGCGACACCAGAAGCCGCGTCTGCAAGATGACGAGGTCGCCGAACAGTTCCTCGTCTTCCTTCAGGAACTCGGCGTAGACGGACAGTCGCTCGGAGGTCTGAGTCAACTCGTTCAGCTGGGCACGAAGCGTAGACAGCTGAAACTTTGCATGCCAGTGTTAACATATTAGGAAGTGACTTCGATACTCACCTTGAACTTGTCGTTGGTGTTCATGGTGCACAAAACCGCAAACTCGGGAAAATCCCAGAACGTGCGGGGTAGGTCGATGAGTTCGTCCTGGTCGACGGTGGCTCTGCGTCCCTCGTCCACGAAGTCCACTCGGACACGACCGTCGTCGTAGAGGTCCACCACTTGGCAGCGTGATAGCCCTTGAGGGCTTTGGTGCAGGTAGTACCCATCCGTCTCGATGTAATCCGGAGGCAGCTCTGGGTCGACGCGGAGGACCGCCTCGTATTCCCTAAAACCGCTAGTGAGAATCGCGGGACTTTTAGTGTTCGTTAGCTGATTTTGGGTCGGGCATTGTTTCATTGGCGAGCTTCGATTTGAACAAATAATTTATCATACAATATCCCACTACTTTGGTTGCGTTGTACATAGCTAGCTACTCGAACAAAACAAACAAACACCTACTTGAGCATTTGGCACATATCCTCGAACTTGTCGTCGTACTCCGCAAGACGAAGAGCAAATACGCAGCCGTTGGTCGCATCTTCGGGGTCGACGAAGGTGACGTGGACCTGGTCCAACTTTCCGGTGCCGTATTCGATGTCCTCAGGGTCCACTAAGGTCGCGACGCTGGACTCCTGGAGGATCATGCTGACGTTTTCGACCTGTAAGGTTATTTAGCTCCAAGACTGTGCATGGATACTTACCGTTTCATCGATTTTGTCCAGCGGTCCAAGGTAGTCCTCCTGTGACGTAATTACCATCTCTCCTTTTCGTTCTAAAGCAGAATGTCAGTGTACCAAAGTGGAAGAAAACTGAACATGCTTACCACACTCCACGTCGAAGGCGTCCTCGAAGAAGACCTTCAGAAGTTGTACCAGTTCCACGGGCGTGCAGTGCTCGGCCAGTAGCTCCGGAAAGACTTTGGGAAGCTTCCGGTCGTACATATCCAACCGGATACCGGTGTTGTCGGCCTTCTCTGCAATGAAAGCTTGAGCTCAAGCGTTAGGCAACCAGAGTCTTTACCATTACGCTTGCACAACTCGAAGACGACGCTACCGATGGTCACGATAAGAGCAACATTCTCCGGCACCCCCATGAGCCCCGGCAAGATGCAGTAATAGTCCGCGGATGATTCCGTTTCCGGATAACGATCCGACTCCCCGTCGGCTTGCTCCGCGAAGTCCGCCATCGTTCCCGATGCACTTGCCATCGCCGTCGTCTGCGACGGTGTGTAGCCGTTAGGCCACGTGTGCATGTCCAGCATTTCTAAACTCCAACAAACGATGAACTCCAATGAAGAACGCGGTTACCTCTGGCATGCGGCACGAGTATGATGAAGACGTCGCTGCGAATCTCCGACTTAAATATGGGTGGGTCCACGTGGCCAAGGATCGAGACGGTGGTTTTCCATCCATCGTGCACGCCGAGTACTTCCCGAAGCTGAAGTAATGCGAGTGTTAACAAAATGTTTAGTGTGCACTACCGAGCGAGCGATCGCAAGCGACTCGTTGTACTTCTGCAGGTACTCGTTGCGCAAATCAGTCATGGCCATCTTGCCGCCATGGGCTTCCACGATCTCGACAAAGCGGTAGATCTTCGGCTAAAGGTGGATATCAGACAAGGAAGTGGCAAAGTTTCGGGGAGTGTGTAATGCTTAAAACATACGCGTCCGTTTGCTTCGTACGCACTGAGGGCCTCGTGGCTTGACGTCGTTGACAAGACAGAGGCCGGCGAGCTGGGACGCTGGAGAAGCGGCTGAGTGGCAAACGGCGCGTACGGCTGCGAAGGCGGATTGGAACACAGTTGGGCCGGGGGCGGTGAAGTCGACGAGAAGGATCCGGTCGAAGAGTCAGCGGGACTGTGGGACGGGTCTTGCGGGACAATGTCCGAGGCACCCGGCGACTGCCCGCTCCGCACCGGTTGCAGAGCCTGACGCTGGCTGAACCTCGATCTCGGCGGTGGCGGCGCAAAGACCACTTGTCCCGCGACGATTGCTCCGGCGTCAACGGGAGCGTGGAACTGCGGCACCCATGACGGGCCAGGCTGCTCCAGTCCCGGTGGCGGGCCCATGCCGAAGTTGCCGTGCACGTTCGGGTGTGGGAAAGTCATTGACGGCTCTGAACGACGAGCTGTTTATGGTGGTTGAACTGCTATAGTAACTGCCAGGTAGCTTACCGTTGTAGAACGACATGGCGTTGAGCCTCAAGGGCTGCGGACGTTGATAGCCGTGATACTCCTGTGCGGCGCCATACATGCGCGGCGCCACTTGCGGTGGCGCAACGATGGTGCGTCGCATTCCTTGGGTCGAGAAGCGGTACGCGTTGCCCACCGGATGACTGAAGTACTGAGCTCGTCCGCGGCGGTTCTTCTTCTTTCTGCTGCTAAAGCAAAATGATTCGGTTGATGCAACAAAACAATGCTACAAAGCGTACTTGTTGTGCCCGGCGTCGATGTGCTGCGCGTTCATCGCATACGTTTCCTTGTCCTCGTCTTCGCCCACGAACGCGTACAGATGCCAGGTCATCCCTTTGCGGACCATCCTCACGTACTCCGGCATCGCCTGCAGCATTTCCTCGATACCGTTGAAGCGGTACTGCAGCATGAACTCGCTAAGAGGCTTGCTCCAGTCATCCCTGAAATTCCCGTCTCCGAAGAACCCTTACATTTACTTGACGCTCACCTGAACTTCTTCTTAAACTCGTTGAACTCGATTCCCGACGTTCCCTCGCCTTGAACGGTGGACCGGGCCTTCACACAGAGACTTTTCCATTCTTTGGCGTCAACGCCGTCGGGGGCAGGCATCTTAATACAATGGTGCAGGCTCAAAGCTTAAGGAAAGGCGAAACTCGTGGTAAATAAGTCTTCCGACAAAGCTTACTTTCAAACGCCGGTGAGTTGCTTTCTTATGAGTGAACGGATCGGCTCAAGGATTTATCTAAGAAACATAAATCACGTGTCTTGCAGAGATAGTTTGTTTAATACAATAAAACCGCGAAAAGAAGCAAAAGAAAACACGACCTCGGACCTGATTACTCAGGCCAAAGAGCGACGAATCCAATCAACACTGATTTCCAAATAAATACTTGCATCCGATCAAAAAATATACGCACAACGTTAGCTTTGAGCAGTATCGAGAATGATGCGCACCTCATGTGAGAGTGATACCACGGATGGAGCAGAACGCCAGCGACGACATTAGCATGCCAGTGGCAGATCACTGCACACAGAAAGGACTGATTCATCAAGATAAGCAGGGCAATGGCAGAGCAAAGTAGCACGGGACGTGCTAGTACGTCACTACAACAAATCAGAGTGTGCTCGCTAAAATCCTGATGCGAGAAATGTGGCAAACACTGACCGCCAAGAACAAAAAATGGTGAGGGAAATCGACGATATTAATTCACGATCTCAGAGGAGCCGCCTTCGCCTAAGCTATGCATCAATTAGTACGGTGCACAGATTGAGCACTTAAGCGTATTCTTTGGGGAAACACCTTTCAGCGCCGGCTCATGACGAACCGATTTGGAGGTCTCGTTGATAAATACGGTGGGTGTCGGTCTCGTTTCCGCACATTAACCTCAAAACGACAATGCAATTCCGTGAAGTTACAGAAATGAATTCCTGTCTTATCAGGCTTCATGCTTCTCGTGCGGCATCGCTTGAACATGCTGTAAGTGTGAATCCAATCGACATGTGGCTAGCACTGCCCGGTCGTACTAAGGGTCGGCTGCGTCATGATGCCGTGATGAATAGCCGGGGACAGTGTACGTTGGCTCAGTAGCCCACTCATCGATGACCGGGAATGGACACCCAGCTGACCTTTATTTCTTCCATTCTGACAGCTGCCACCCTTATGGTATAACCTTCCCTATAATGCCCACGCATAAATTAGGTAGACCAATGCCCTTTGACGGAAAATTTGAACAACTAACGTGAGGCTTCTCAGCCTACAGGATGCATTAAGCTTGGCTTGGACCTATCTGGGAACTATTTCGACTTAAGAGGCAAACCTAAAGATCGCAAAGGCAGACACAAAACTTGAGAATGCCGTTTTGTTCTGCACAATTGCGGACGTGTACTAACTGCTGACGATGCGCGGCACCAACAGATACAAAGTGGGGACGCAAAAAAATGCTAGTATGCGAATGGAAATTCCGCGAGAAAACGGCCGTGTACGCCCTTCAAGGGCATGCCCAGTGCAGAGTACACGCTGCTATTACGCGTTCAATTCTCGGCCTAGCATCTGCAAGAGCACTGACGAGTGGTGTTACACGAAAAGGCAGGTCATAGCTGTGGACAAGAGTGGAAGTCATGAGCGGAGAAACCATATAGTGGCACAACATCAGCTCTTTATTCTTGTGCTTATAAAGGTGGTTCGTGTTTGTTACGCAGCTCACTGAGGGACCTTCTTTCGAGTTAGCAGTTCCTCGCCCACGTAGCCATGTCGGCAGAACTTCGAAGCGTAATCCGATAGGAACTTGTCCGTGACCGAGTCCTTCTTGTACGCAAACAATGCGATGGCTTCCCGACGTTGAGCGTCGTTGAGGTACATGTCAGAGACCTAAACATGCTGCGTGCTTTAGACCCTCGGTCCAATAAAGTTACCGCAGAAGCGGAGACGCCGAGGACCTGCGCAGCCGTCGCGATAAAGAAAGCGGGGAGCTCAGCGTGGGTGATACTCTCGAAGGCGTTTGGGAACATCCCGGCGATGGTCTCGATTTCGACAAGCCCCTAAAGAAATCATGCCGGTAACTGGAGTGCCCAACGCTTGTGTGTCCTACCTGCTTGAGCACAACGAATCGGAGGTACCAGATGATGAACACGACGAGGACAGTGACGATGCAGCTGACGCCTATGGCAATGTACGCGTCGCGGACAGCGCCGATCGCGACCCACATGAGTCAAGGAGAGGGCGATTGTTGTGACAAAACCAAGGCAACGACACCTAGCTGGTCATTTATGTCTCTCGATGGGATTCGGAAATTAGCATATCCTCTAAAAAATTCCAGTAGTTAGGGACCAAGTGAGCACACTGACGGAAAAGGCCGAAAATCACCGCATCACGGAAAACTCATTTCCGTCTTGTGCCCACCGAGCAACCAACGGGCAGTACGACCGCAAAGAGAAGTCATTTTGAGACGCATGATCATCGATGCTGAACGTTTCGGCAAGAAATTCTTCTGCGTAATACGTTCTGGATCACAGAGCTTTGACGCTTGTCAGAGCTTCTTTAGATACCTAGGGCCTCTTGCATTTCGCAATTACACTGGTTCTGTTCCCAATCAACTGTGCCCACATCATTCAAAGTGCTTTCTTCAAGTCCTACCCCACTGCGTCACTGTGGTTTGGACGTTGAAAGCTTAGCCACTTGCCGCCGGCCG
Source organism: Aphelenchus avenae (assembly GCA_020875895.1). NCBI lineage: Eukaryota > Metazoa > Nematoda > Chromadorea > Rhabditida > Aphelenchidae > Aphelenchus > Aphelenchus avenae. The sequence goes on along the minus strand of JNEY01000024.1, from coordinate 454,281 downwards.
CTTTAATTTCCTTATATTAAGCGTCAGGCTGGGACTGTGAGTAAACAGTGGAACCGTGCCTGCGTAACCCGCGGGAATTGCCTACGTAGCTGGAGGGTCGGGTTGCCTGCGCGCGTGGTAGGCGGGTGGAGGTATTTTAGGTGGTTCCGTCTGTTAAACCGTCATTCTAATGAAAATGTTTGACGCTCGGACGCTTCACTAACATAATCTAAGTTGCTCGCGACAGCCGGGCCGGTACGGCAACGTCCTTCTTCCCTAAGTTCTCGTTCGGGTCCTGTGTGTCTTAAACCTTCGCTTCTTACGCGTGCACAATGGACGGCGTTGGAACACGTTTTTGACGTGTTGTGCAGCTAGCGTACTGTCTATCTTCCTCTGATTTCCTTGTACCTACTCCACGCTGTCGTTTTAGCTGCCGCTACGATGCGAATCGCAGGCACCACGTTGCATCGCGCAGGGCAGTGGCTGGTCCTTCTACTGGTTTCTCTTGCCTACGTAGCGGAGGCAGGAACTTGGCTCTCCTTCAGTACGTTAGCTTCCCGGATACGTGTACTGGAAGCAACGATGACAGTAGAAGGTTTAGGCCAGAAGACTGGAGGACTAGATGCCGACAGCAGTGTCGGTCTGCCACGCTTCGGTTCACGTATGGCGGATTTCTCCTCTGTTCCTGCCGACGGCTCAGACAAAGAGCTTATGAACCTCATCAAACTATGCAATCAGGAAGTGGTTGGTGTTTCCTACGCAGGATACGGTAACCTTCCGCACTTTAGCATAGCGTTTCCCGACGTTCCATGGCGGACCGACAAAGGCGTGCAGAAGCCGAGGCCTGTCGTGCGCTCTTCGAAGTGGTTGCGCGACGATAGCGTTGCGAGATTCTCATACCATGCTGTATTATGCCCCTGGCGCTCGACATTTTCTTTTGTCAATAAAGTACATGTTGCTTTCAAAGTACTCGATCTTTTTCTGTTCCGTCTTCTACCTTACTCACGAAGACTTAACACGTGTCGCATCGTATAAACTTTCAAGATTGCTCGAAGGCTGGCGCATTACGTTTTTACAGGGTTTCCTATTTCGCGCGTTACAAAAAGGCACCGAAACACTTGTCAATGCGTCACGGGTCTAGTGAACTTTATTTGCGTGTCTTTGCATCAACGGGTAACAAACGAAGGCACTGGTGCAAAGAGCTGACTAAGTGTTGGCACCGCTGTATGTACACACACAATAAGGCGAAGAGGAAATAGCAACCTAGGAAAGTGAGCAGCTCAACAAGAATGTGAAAGACACCGTCCTATGTGAAATACGAGTGCAGTACGTACACAACCATCTCGTAAGTGCCCATCGTAATGGCTGTATTTGGCACCGCTCGAAGCAGCTAAATCAGGACAGCGTTTCAACCGCAAAAACAGAGCATATCATGCGCCCCAAAAGCAGTTACTCACCTGGACCGTGAGCCCTCGGTAGAGTAACCGCACGCCCCCTTCTCGATAGAGCAGCTTGAACACCTTCCAGAAACCCTTGGCCCGAGAGTTCTCTTCGCGCAGCCGCGTTCTTACAACTTCTAGACGGTGTAGCATGTAGTCGAGAGACCCAATCGAAAGAGGACAAACCGTGCGGGTAGGTGATTAGTGTTGCGCAGAACTTTGCTGTTCCGCCTGCCAGCATGAAGTTGAGGAATTTGGTGTTCTCCGGTGAATACCACGAGAGATCGATCATGCTCCGGAAGTGTTCGTACAGGACGAACTGGATGATCGTCTCCGAGATGCCGACGTACGACGCAGTGACGCCCTGCAGGTGAGCAATGTTTAGGACTAAGTACATGGGCACCGCGATGCATAGCCCAAAACTAACCTTGTAGAACCCACGAATGCCCTCGTTCTTGTATATGCGTGCGATACACGTCCTTAGCGGGAAGGGTCCGTGATGGAGTTGCAGACGAGTCTTCACTAGCCACACCGGGTTTATCACAGTTGCGGTAACAAAGCCTAGAAGAATTTTACAAACATAAACGTTAGAAGGTTGCCAGAAACGCACCAGCAAATCCGGCCGAGACCATGTGAACCATCGCACTGTTCGGTACGAATATCTCGGCTTCGTTCCAAAACCGCTTGCTCGTGGAGTACGTGTAGAAGTATACCGCCCTGAAGAAAACGGTCACGCTAACAAGTCACGAAGCCAACGAACTTAGAAGGCGCAACACCGACGAGATTCGGTAGAAGACCTTTGTAAAGCGCAGCGACGCCTTCTTCACGGATGATGTCACTGAAATCTGGTCGTTACTAAGGCGAAGCGTAACGATTGCACTGACGAGACATATTTGAAGATGCCCAGTTTTGAACGAAGCTTGAACGTCTTTCGATCGGTGTGGGCAAATCGCATCGAGACGACACTCGCGGGTGTAAATGTCCGAAGGATAGAACCTGAAATTTCCTCGGATTAACCTCAACGACATAATATTTTGCCGTTACTTCTCTGGCTCAGCAGGCAGCTTGTCGTTGGCAGACGAGCCTGACGAACGATTTGAGCAACAAGTCGACGATACGAGCGTCTGACAGTCCCGTTGCCGAAGCGAGAGGAATCGGGCCCCGTAGTGCGCGGATGGCCACGCGTTTTGCTGTCGGATGTGGAGGACGTCGAGGGTGAGGTTCCGCCGCCACCGCCCGGGTCCGGGATCGAACTGTGAAAGCCGGTAGAGCTCTGGAGCCGGGTCTTGACCACCTCTAGCGGGCATGTTATCGCCGTTCCCGCAGTGCCACCGAGTGCGCCTCCAACGAAGTGAATGAGTGCCTCTCGGTCCATCTGCTACAGCTAAACTGACACACTTGTGGTTCCAGTTGTTCCAGTCAAAGAGTACGCAGCGACGGTAGACGAAATATTTAGTGACTTTCAAGTTACGCAAAATATGGCGGTGCTTTTCATTCAAAATTTAGCGGCTTAAAGGCAGACGCTGATATTAATAGTTTGCACAAGGCTATGAATGCCGAGGGCACTGTCCGGTGAGCGGCAGTGATTGAGGCGAGTGCGGACAGACGAAAAAGTGGCGGGTCAAAGAGCAAGTGACGTAAGAGCAGGCGTGCTTTACACGTGCGCCTTCGTTTTTTCTCAAGCCCGGTTGCAGCTCGGTTTCTTTCACTCATGATCTCCGAATGCACCTCATGACCAGGGTCACCCATCCAAAGTTCTTTCTTCAAAATAACGGCTATAAAACGGAATCATTGAGTACGCACCGTACAGCGGTTGGCAACGGGTCATAGATTTCGCGTTGAACTCCGTTTCCACTTTTTTATGCGACAAGGTAACTGGTTGTTACCTGAAAACTGGAACAGAAATTCACGGGGAAAGGGAACCGTAGAAAATCAACGTAGATTGCAAATTAAAAGACCTCAAGTTTGTTTCGGCACCAACTTGCCTCTAAATCGCACCTTTGGCACCATCACCAACCAAGCACCACCAAGTACAAGCAGAAAACGAGGAAATCGTTGAATAAGCACACCATTGCTAATTGCTAATAGAAGTTGGGCCCAGTAGCAAAATCCACTATAAAGTAGTTTATTGCGACAAATGCTACGACAAAGCAATCAGGGTGTCCATGTTGAGTTATGCTGCTTCCGAGTTCTCGCGTTTCAGAGAGGCGACGTGTTTTACAGTATCGTCGTCATCTTCGACCTAGACAGGATCGTCGTCATCTTCGACCTAACCAACAGTATCGTCATCATCTTCGACCTACAGAGCGCTTAGTGGCAGGTCAACACACCACCGTACCTTAATAGTCTTGCTCGGCTGCGTACGGCTAGTGCTCAACGGTCCAGGGCTTAGCGGGACGTCTTTCTCGTCGGACTTCTCCTTCTTCGACCCCTTCTTCTCGCCTAAAACGCTTGTAAACAGCGCACCTGCGAAGTAGTGTACCTTTGGACGTAGGCTTCTCGCCGCCCTCGGCGGTTTTCAGCTGGTTGGCCTTGCTCTTGACCCCCGCCTCTGGGCTGCTCTTCTTGGTTTCCTGCTTCTCGTCTAAAAACAAATTAGTGAAGACGTACAATGCCTAGAACATACTGGTTTTAGTCTCACTGCCCTTCGGGTTGTCCTTGGCCGGAGGTGCGGGTTGCTCCTTCGCTACGTTCTTCTGCGATCCACCAGCACTCTGAAATCGCGCTGGCCTATAACACGGCTAAATGCAATTGAGCATACCGCTGCAGGCGTCTGAGACGAAGCTGCAGGAGCTTTGGCCTTGGAAGTTGGCGAAGCGGTGGTGGATTCCTTGTTGGCGACCTTCTTCTTTCCGGCACATGCGAGCAGCGTGGAGGCGAGTCCAACGGTGGCGGAGCAGACGAACCCCAGAGGCACAAGATGGTTCAGCAGCTGCGGATCCATTGAAGTAATCGAGTAGCAAGAAACGAGGAGGCTGGATGAACTCCGCCAAAGGACCTCAGATACACAATATGGTCTACTACTGCTCACGTCGGTATCTCTAGCTGTTCGTATGCAAAACTTCAGTAGAAAGCTGCTAGTGCGGCTTGTGAAGCCTCTTCACGAGCGAATAGAGATGCTTTACTTGTAGCACACGTTACACTTGCTTCATGGGGCCTACTTAGTCCGCAGGTTACCGAGTAGTTGTGAACGTATTGCCCATATCCCTCAGCATGGTTTCTTTCAAAGTCTTTGTTGTCAACTGTACCATTCCTGGAGGCCAGTGCGACTTGTACAATTTGATCTTGTTGTACCCCGTTTTCAAACGTAGTGTCCGTTTGAAGCTGACAAAGGACTTTATCGGTGCCGGAAATTTCAAATTCACCCGCCTATTGTGAAAGCATACGGCTTGCATGGCATCGTCGGCTTGCCGCTTGTTCATTCAACGCGTATGTTTTGTCCTGTCTTTGCACCGGGCAGTGGAGTGTTTATTCTTTCGGTGCATCCACCGACCTTGATCTGCATGTAATTCCTTCCACTTGTCACGCAAGATACACTCGTCTGATAAGCACGAGTGAAGGTTAAGAGGTGTCGTGGACTTGTAGCGAGAAACATCTTTTTGCAGGTGTTCCGTCACAAAAATTAGTTTTCATAGCAGTGGCTAAGCGTTAAGCTCTGGTATCTCTAAACGCGATTCACCGTAAAATCGGTACGAAATAATTCACGTGCAGCCATTTTGTTAAACAACCGTCGAATTGCTTGCGAGTTTAGACCCTGATGAGCGCTCTTCCGTCGTCTCACGTTCCCATGCGCAGCCTAAAGAGGGATTCACAGTGCGATGACTCGATCCAGCCAAAGCGAGCGTCCATCGGTGAGTGAATCTAGCCACGTACTTGAAAGCCAACATAGTTGTGCTTGTTACGAAGAGTACCGCTTTGTAGGGCGTGACGGACATATTACCGTGAAACATCTCATGGCTGGCATCCTGACCACGGAAGGCGACACAGACAGCGAGGACGAGTGCCTGCCAGGAGCAACCCCGGCTGCACCTCAGATTCTCCAGACGTGCGAAGCTACCGCCGCATTGCAGAACAGAACCGTCGGCTTTCGTCACATCAATCGACCGGATACAGCTGTGCCCGCTTCTCTACATTTGAATGATGTATCAGGTCCTGTCGAAGCCGTACCCGGGACTACGCGTACCTGCACGTCCGAGGGCACGCCCCTGCAAAGCGAGAGGTATTCCGGCCAGTGATTTCTTAGAGCACATAAGTCATTCAGAAACGTTGGCGCAAGCTCTGCCCCTACTCAGTGGCCCAACCCAGAGCGGGCCAAAGCACGGTTGGTCCAGATCGTCGAAAAACTTTTCGGGACTTCTCGCGCGGTTTCCTTTCAAAGCATCCAGTCGGTTTATCGCGGTCGGTACGAAGTCCCACTTGACGACAAGGTCCGTCAAAATCTCACTGGTTAAAAGATCGCGTACCTCCTTTTAGGAAGTGCAAAAGCTGTTCGGCACCCAGCCGGCGCTGAAAGCTCTTCAGGAGCACTGTCTTGATGTGTTCGAGATTAGCCAAATGGGCAGCGACTTTGGGCTCAAAACGCACAAGAAGCACTGTGCTTCCTCGAGGTCGACGTCGGCCAGTGTTCGGATTGCTCCAGCGCCGTCTGAGGCGTCGCAACGTCAGAATATGATGAAGGGTATCCCATGCACGCTCAGTGTCAGAGATATCTCTGCGGCCTTCACGAACGATAGCGGTCGAGCCAGCAAGGTGCTACCTCCCAGAGCGTCGGAGATCCATCCGAGAAAAGGCACTCGACAGGTAAGCATGATTTCCATTTCGGCCGTTTGTGTCGCTCCATGCACAAATAACGCTACCGCTTCAGCCGACGGACATGCAACCCTACCCGCGGCCGATGTCCTGCGCTCCGTTCTTCACGCAAGCTAACACTACTGCATTGGCAACGGACGAACAGAAAATCTCTGCCCTTGCTCAACGTTCTCTCACCACTGAATCGCCAAATGGTGCTAACCGCAAGGCTCCAGTATTCAAGCCGATCGTTAGTGGGAGTACTTCACTTCCTGCCGAGATCGTAACGCCTGCACGGAACGCTACCTCTTCCTTGAAGGTACGCGTGCGTGAGTGTAGCTTTTGACATGACCATCCATTCTTAGAAAGTTCTTCCCGGTTTCAATGGGGGTTTCCGTAAAGAGCTTCAAGTTGCACGCGCGGCTTCGTCCATCGGTGTAGCGACGAGCAACAACGGTACCAGGCCGGCGCCAGTAGGCAACAATCAGCAGCCACCTGTAAGTGGCCTTCGCTACCGACTGGACTTGTAACTTCATTCATTCAGCTAAGCAACCAGTCTAACACCGCATCTGCTGGAGGCCGCTCGCAGTCGATTTTCGCGAGGCGCCCGCCGTCAGCACTGCACTTTCCCAAACCGGCGGCTATGCGAATTGTTGACAGCAGCGTGCCATGCAGTTTGGATCAGGTTGCTACTGGCGTACAGTCACCCAGCCGTCCGATTGCTGCGTGCCACGGCGTTGCTGCCACATCGCATAATACGAATACTCTTGCAAGCAGTCATGGCAGGTACTCGTCAAGTAGCATAGTGAGGATTCACCTGTTCTGCTTAGGATGTCGGTCGCTAAGGGAAGTGTCATTGGGGCTAAAGACGAAGGAAGCAATGCAACTGTACGTTCCATTGGCATGAAATTAACTGGAAGAGCTTTAGAGTCGACTCCCTAGCTCTGGGGACAAGCTGCAACACGTCCGTCATATCGTGCTCGCATTGGTACAATATCGCCATCCTTCTCCAACTCCGGTAAGTGCAAGTCAACCTTACGTAACTTCTTCCGGAGGAGCTAACCGCTCACACGTTTAGCTGACGGACGTCGTGCAAGTGCTCGAGCAAGCTTCGTCGAACGGCTGTGGCGTCAAAGACGTTCTCGGCACGAGTACGCTCGAGTTCGTGAGCACTCTCGATGGCTTAAAGATCTACGAAGAACGAGGACTGGTAAGTTTAGCGCTGGAAAGCTTGTTCAAGAGTGCGGCTTATAGGTCTTCTGCGCAGTGAACACTGAGCACTGAGGAAACGAAGTTCACCACGAAACGCATAACGCTTCGCATCCACCTGCGCAGCATGGCTGCTAATCACCGTTACACCTTTCCGTGCTTCACTTTATTTGTTGTCACTATGTCAGTTTTTGCTTGCCTGTGTGATGCTCAGGATAACCGATTGCGCAGTTCAAGCTCATTTCTGTGAGCAAAGCAAGCCTCGCAGGTTCAAGATGAGCATTCGGCAATGTTGCCTCTTTATGCTACTGTGAATAAACGTGCGGTCTACATGACACCGTCTGCACACATGACACGACATCACAGATGACTCCCGAAACTTGCCTGCATGTTCAAGCGGTCCCTTTTGTCTGGCACGAACCAGGGAAAGACTAACTATGTCCAATTGCCGTCATAATAATCTGCGCAAAAAGTAGGCTAAACGGTACCATCCAGGAAAACTACAAACACGCTCCGAGCTACCAAGGCATTTAGCTGAAGCTTAAATTACCTTTTCATAGATTAATGCCGAGAACAGAGCCGAGAACATAAAATTTGGGAAGACCGAATTAGCTGAATAAAGCTTCCAGAGATAAGAAACCGTTAGGAAGTAGTTCTTGAAGAACCATCACGTCAGATGTGTGGTATCCGTCCCAGTCTCAAATAAACTCTCTACTCTCTCCCGTGTTCTCTCGTCTACCTAGGGTGCTAGGATACGACAAGATGCATCTCCGTACTGCTAGGCCTTACTTAACTGGCGGTTTACTGTTAGCCTAACTGGCGGTGCTCGCGTTCACTCGAGAGAATTTCATTTTTACTGTTGTTTATTTCCAACAGACGCAGTACAAGCACAAGAGGACAAGAGAGCAGGGATCAGTGTCTACGAATCGGTGCTTCTTTACGAGTGAATGAGCGTGCGCAGACGTCGCTCTCTAAAAACGAAAGAAACTGTATGTCTCGGCAATGTTGTGCTTACACCAATATGGGTTGCCGGAGTCGTCGCTTGGCTTCGCGTCCTGAGGAGGCTGCGGCGGGTTAGTGCCCTGAACCAAGGGCGCAATGGCTACGGCCCGATCCGAGGGTCCTGCAGCTGGCGACGTGGGCGGTCTGTTCGGAGCCGCCGTGATCTGCGTGGCGAGCGGTCTCGGCGGAGCCTGGTCTGCTCCGATCGGGGAACGGCCGATGTCCTGCGTAGTGGTCATGTTCGTCGCCAGGTTTGAGCCTCCAGGTCCGGTGTGATCGAACACTGGTACAGGGCGATTGCCGGCCTCCACGTACTGCTTGTGGTATGCCAGGAACTTGTTGTAGAACTACAACAATTGTTGTATGCGCTACCTCTGCGAACTAGCTTACGTGGGTGGCGGCCTTCGGCTCGATCTTCTTGCGTCGCATGTACTCGCAGATCGCCGCGTAGATGTACAGATACTGGATCTCGGTCGCTACTGCTCCGCTGCGCTGGCTGCGGATTTCCTTTACGATAGCGGGCAACTAAACATCAAACATCGGCGTAACAGCAAGAATGTCGAGAAAAGCCTACCGAGCACACTTTTCCTTCCTTCAGCGTCTTCAGTGCGATGGCGAGTGCCGCGAACACGCCCGGTCGGCCGACTCCGACGGCTCCGTGGACGACTGCGGTGCCGCCCTCCGCGTCCACGGTGCGGACGACGCGCAAAAGCTGCAACGTTGTGTCAGGGGGAATGCCGCCTTCTAAATGGACCCGAATGAAGATGTCACTATCGCTACGCGCCGGCCTACCTGGCCAGTCGTAAAACACGTAGAAATATGCGCGGTGCGGCTGCTCGTCGGCGTGCGTGACTGTGACACCGTGTTTAGAGTACGCGGTGGCGTCGTTCTCCGGCGTCAGGTTCTCCTGGTGCGCGACCGTGATTGATCCGTAGGTTCTGAACGGTCAGCATGAAGACAGTTGTACGCGTCACCCAACTTACAGTGTGTCCTTCGCGCTGGGCCAATACTGTGGGCATGCGCTCCGGCCCTCGTACTTGCCTAAAGTCGTCTCGTCAAAAGGCCTGTCACTTCCGAGTGCGAGGCAACTGTTCAAACCATACCACAGAGCATGACGATGGAATGCACCTTCTCTTGCCAAACCTGAACGACGCTCGGTTAACGCACACGTCAGGCGGATCCAGTTACCATGCGCCAGAAGTCGTCGACGGTGTTGGTCTGCGGCGCTTGTGCTAGGATGAGCCGAACTCCGAGCTGACACTGCGTCGTCGTGACCCAGTTGGCATGAACTGTAAGATTGATTAGACTGGTTCACTATGATACACTCACTGTAGTCCTCCTTGGGCGGCACTTCGAAGGTGAGGCTCACTCGGGTCGCGTCCAGGCACGGAGCGCTGCCAAGTACGTTCTTCGTCGGATTGGATGCGTAGCAACGAGACGAAGTGTTTGACGGAACGTGCGCCGCCACCTCCACCCATTCCCGCTTAATCGCGGCCAGTCCTCAAAACCGAAGATGAAGAGAGCCTGGTGAAGCCGACATACCTGCACTCCTGGCGAGGCGGACGAAGTTGAGGCACGCCTTCTCCAGCAAGGGTTCCTGGGGAGCAGCCTTTGGCACATTTCGTGAGGTGCGCTTGAGCGGCTCGGCGGAGAGAAGGTTGGTGTTGACTGCTTCAGTGGAAGTCTTCTTCTAAAACGGGATGATGGTACTTGTGGAAGCAGCGTGGCATAACGAACAGATTTTCCGGGCGGTACGAAGGTCTCGCGGCTCTGCTTCGTTCCTTTCTGGTCGGCCTTGGACTTCTTGTTCTTACCCTTGCGGCCTTGGGAATTTGCGCTTTCTTCTGAAAGACACTCATAAAGAACCAACACGAAATGGAAGCTACTGGCCATGGCGGAACAGACTTACTTGAGAACGGATTGAACATTGCTGACGGAAAGTGGCTGAGCGAAGGGGCACGGCTGCGACGAAGAAGCAAGCAAACGGAGTAGAAATAACCATATTGCAAAATTGTGGCTTATGTAGCGCTCTGGCCGTCAAATTAGCATTTTTGACTAGCATTTGAACATGGTTACGACCGAGAAGAACAGTGTAGTGCATGATTCAAGCATTCAGCTTCAGCAGTCAAGCCGCACACGTGGATGTGTTGGCTGTCAGGTCCAACGGGTATTTTCACGGAATGGGGCGTCAAGTCTAGTCTTCTGGAAAGGTCTTTTCGGTCCCAAAGTAGCCAGAAACGACTTAAAATTTAGTAATAGTAAGCGCTAAGCATATACCTAAAACTGCCTCGATGCTTTCATAGCGCAGGGTACGACAAAACCACGAAAAGTGGCAGCTAGGGGGTAGTGCATCAAAACAGCCGGTAACAGCAGAATATCTATAACTACTTTATTTCTCTGCAACATTAAACTGTACTAGTTTCCCTGCTTCCGTTGCTCTAGGCACTTCTTTCCTCTGAAGTTCTTTGGACGGTCGATTCGTAGGGTCGAAGGGCGATGGGAGCTGGATGTTGTCCTTAGACTCGAAGAACGTGTAGCTGAGCAGAATGTTGTCCAGGTACTCGAGCTTCGGATCGTTGGCGTAGTCAGGATCGATGTAGAAGAAGACCGGAAGATCCACCTCTTCGCCCGGGTTGAGAATCTGCTCGTCGAAGCAGAAGCACTGGATCTTGTTGAAGTAGTAGGCGGCCTCGAAGGGCGTCAGGTTGTAGGTGCTGATCCCGACGATCGGCTTACTTGTCGGGTTCTTGGCTAAATCAGAGGTATTCAGGACGCACTCAGCTAATTATATTTGGACGTGTAGTGGGCTGGTTTTTCTCTCTTTTCGGTCGATGAACTCACCCGTAAAGAAGGCCAATGCGGTCTCTCCCGGATGCACGTAAATCTCGTCTTGCAGCGGCTTGAAGTGCCACTGCATGGACGAAGGCACGTCCGCGTTGAACTGCACGCATATTAGCCGATCGTCTACCTTCTGCATCTTCTCGATTTTTTCGAGGTCTGTTGCGACCTGAGTGAGACCCCCGAACGAGGTAGCCTCGCAGAACATTCGGTACAGCGGGATCGCGGCGAATGTGCAGCCTGAACACTGCCTGCATTATTTAATTCACTCGCGGCAGAGCGTGTTCTAAACGTACCGATTGCTATTACGACTATGCTGATAGCGTAGTACATGGCATCCCGATTTCGTCTATTTAGAGAGTCCGGATGACTGGAACTCTGCATGGGTCCCTGGGCGTAGCGCTTCTGCACGAGCAAGACGGTTTGTGTCTTTGTGGCTGAGTCCCGCATAATGTAGGCTGGTATCGTTCCCAGGTGTCGTAGGGCTACCGTCGTCTTCCGCAGTGCTGGCATCGACGATGCTAACCCGCAACACGATCGAAGCATTGCGCCGCACCGGAACAGGCAAAGCTCAGCCTAAAGTTCGTCCAGTTAAGCGTTTGCCTAATACATTGCTACGCACAATCCATTAAGTCAAAAATCAGTTAGTAACAACCCATAAAGATTTGACTTTGCTTTAGTAGAATGTCCAGGCTTGCTCCACAGAGCCGTTCGTTCCCTGCAGTTTGAATCGCGCTTGGTCCTGACACGAACCGTTTCGGAGGTTGCTATATTGCGCAACGGTAACGACTATCGATGTGAGATATTTTCAAAGCAACTCGAAATATCTTGTGGTTTTTGAACAAACACCAACTTTCCTTACAAGCTTTGAGGCAACGCTCAACCGAGATATTGTAGAACAGCATGTCGGCGAAGATTCAACCGCACTTGTTCCGCGACGAGGCCGCCAAGGCCGGCGAGGTGAGTACGCATCCACAAATGACTTGTTGCTCACCACCAATTACTCGGTCACGCTTACAGTCCGTGTTTCAGAATGAAGACGACGACCCGCTCGCAGAGGCCGGTCGTCAGAGGCAGGTTGCCACTCGTCAGAGTCAGTATCAAGCCCGCGCTCGCAAACGTCCGATTTCACCGGATCGAGTCGATCCGTTCGGTACGTTCGGCACTTACTCCATTTGTTGCACTGGTTTTGCATGAGTGGTAGCACTGTTACAAACCCTGACAAATACTTTTTTTAGTCGACCAGACGCCAGATGCTCGCGATCGCAACTTTGCTGCAGTTATGCGCGAGACTAATTTGGAACAGGAGCAGGTGAGTACATTCACTTGGCTAACCTTAGATCAGACACATGCAAAACACCGACTTTTTGGTTGAAAGGAACCAGACGTTGTTGCATTAAGAAAATATTTTTCCGTTTGCCCTGTTTCCTGCTTCCTTGTCTGCCTTAAGTAGTCCCATCTGCATGTTCTGCTATAGGCGCGAGTCAACCGTGAAATGATGGACAAATACGAGAAGGGCGAGCTACGCGCAGTTGGAGCAGCTCCGGTAAGCAACCAAGGTACGACGAGACACCGGACGTGTTGGGTGCCGGTGACGCTACTCCAGTGCACGATACAGCGGGCACTCGACCCAGGAAGCGTCTTAACATCTCTACACTTGCAGCTGAGGTACCTACACTTTCTTTAGTGACCCTATCTTCCTTTTGTTCATCCATTAACATGCCCTTTGTTAATGTGTTCATTTAGGCAAAAACGCCGAATGTCGCACGCTGGGAAGAGACGCCGGCACACATCTCCGAGGCAGATGCCACGCCTGCCTCCGGACAACAGTTCTCTCAGACTCCTACGCATCAGACACCTTCGCAGTCGTCTACCCGACGTAACCGATGGGGTGAGACGCCGAAGGAATCCGTGCGCGACGGCGGCTTGACTCCTGGCTGGGGCGCAGAGACGCCGCGCGATATCAAGGTGGACCTCCACGAACCGAAGATCGAAGACACCCCCGGAGCATCGAAGCGTCGTTCTCGCTGGGACATGTCTCCGTCTGCTACGCCTGGCGGACAAACCCCGACTGCAAATGGAGTTGTCTCTGCATCGACGCCTTCCTTCACGCCGAAGGTTCAGAATGGAGGTACGTGACGCCGACAAGTTACAGATCATACCTTGTTGTTTGTTGCAGGAATGACGCCGTCGATGCTGACACCTGGTGGCTCTACGCCGATGGGCACCGCCGCTATGGGCATGAAGACGCCAGCCCAGCCGTTCGTGCCCATGACACCGGAGCAGATGGCGATCTACAAGTGGGAGAAGGAAATCGACGACCGCAACCGGCCGCTGCCCGATGAGGAGCTCGACGCGTTGATCCCGCCCGGCTACAAGATCTTGGCACCTCCGCAGGGCTACGTCCCGCTTCGCACTCCGTCGCGAAAGCTTCTCGCTACGCCGACTCCCATGGGCGGTCTTGGTCAGGGATTCGTGATGCCCGGCACTCCCGAGAGAGGCGGTGCTGGCGAGAAGGGCGTGGGCGGTCTCCTGGACACCCAACCGAAGGACCCTGAGCTGCCTGCGCTTAAGCCGGAAGACATGCAGTACTTCGACAAGCTGCTTATGGACGTCGACGAGTCCACGCTGACTAAGGCCGAGAAGAACGAGCGCGAGATCATGACCTACCTGCTGAAGATCAAGAACGGCACTCCGCCGCAGAGGAAGTCCGGTCTCCGCAAGATCACCGAGAACGCTCGCCGACTGGGAGCCGGCCCTCTGTTCAACCAGATCCTCCCACTGCTTATGTCACCGACGCTCGAAGACCAGGAGCGGCATCTGATGGTGAAGGTCATCGACCGTATCCTCTACAAACTCGACGATCTCGTCCGCCCCTACGTGCACAAGATTCTTGTGGTTATTGAGCCGTTGCTGATCGACGAGGACTACTACGCCCGCGTTGAAGGTGTGTTTACCTATGTTCAAACTGAGGATTGAGAGCCTTCGTTATTCCAAGTGGTAACCAAGTAGCTTAGGTCGAGAGATCATCTCCAACCTGGCGAAGGCAGCCGGCCTGGCAACAATGATTTCCACCATGCGTCCTGATATCGACAACGTTGACGAGTACGTGCGCAACACCACTGCTCGTGCGTTCGCCGTCGTCGCGTCAGCACTTGGCATTCCGGCTCTGCTTCCCTTCCTTAAAGCCGTTTGCAAGAGTAAGAAGAGCTGGCAGGCCCGTCACACTGGTAAGGATTTGCTCCTCTTTTGCATCACGATTTATACTGGCCAAAAAAAACCAGACAGCCGTCTTCTTACTTCGTTCTTAAGCGAATCGTTTCAGGTATCAAAATTGTGCAACAGATCGCTATTCTCATGGGATGCGCGGTTCTGCCTCACCTCAAGTCACTTGTGGAAATCGTTGAATCCGGTCTTACCGACGAGCAGCAGAAGGTGCGCACCATTACCGCCCTCTGTCTCGCCGCTCTCGCAGAAGCATCTAGTCCGTACGGTATCGAAGCGTTCGACTCCGTCCTCAAGCCGCTCTGGAAAGGTTCGTTTCATGCTTGCTCTTCTGTTTAGTAGAAAATCTGGTATGCTGCATGTACATGCTCTTGCCAATTTCTACTTTCTTACTTACCTACTTGTTTGTAGGTATCCGAACTCATCGCGGAAAGGGCCTCGCCGCATTCCTCAAGGCCATCGGTTTCCTCATTCCACTCATGGACGCCGAGTACGCCAGCTATTACACCAAAGAAGTGATGCTGATCCTCATCCGAGAGTTCATCTCGCCCGATGAAGAAATGAAGAAGATTGTTCTAAAAGTAAGCACTTTCCGAACGTTCCGCATCGGTATTGCAAGTAAGGCCACTAGAAGTTTCTGCTGACCTACAAGTAATTTGAGTTCTAGGACGATTTGGCTCTTACGCTAGACAGATAAAGTTTTAAACGTTGTCCTTCAGGTGGTGAAGCAGTGCTGCTCTACCGACGGTGTGGAACCTCAATACATTCGCGAGGAAATTCTGACGCCGTTTTTCAGGGCGTTCTGGAACCACCGAATGGCCATGGACCGCCGCAACTACAAGCAGCTGGTGGACACCACCGTCGAGATCACACAGAAGGTACACATCATGCCCTTACTCCTTACCTAGTTAGATTAACAAGCGGTAATTTTTATGTTTCTATACTCGTCCTTAGGTTGGTGCTGTGGAGATCATTTCCCGTATCGTCGATGACCTAAAAGATGAGAACGAGTCTTACCGCAAAATGGTAATGGAGACCATCGAAAACATAATCTCGCTAATGGGTACGTCAGAAATCGATGCCCGGCTGGAGGAGCAGCTCATCGACGGCATCTTGTACGCGTTCCAGGAGCAGACTCAAGAGGTAAGCCCGAAGGGAAGATGAAAGCACTCATGACTTTAATTATAGGACGCTGTTATGCTAGACGGCTTCGGAACGGTGTGCCGCGGCCTCGGTCGTCGCACGAAGCCCTACCTCCCGCAGATCTGCGGTACGATCCTCTGGCGACTGAACAACAAGTCCGCGAAGGTCCGGCAGCAAGCCACCGACCTGGTAAGAATCGTTCATTAACCACATGCAATGCATGAATCCCTTTTAGATTGCCAAGATCGCACCGGTGATGAGCGTCTGCCAGGAGGAGAAGCTGATGGGGCACTTGGGCGTCGTGCTCTACGAGTACCTCGGTGAGGAGTACCCCGAAGTGCTTGGTTCGATCCTCGGTGCGCTTCGTGCAATCGTTGACGTCATCGGCATGACTAAGATGACGCCGCCCATCAAGGATCTCCTGCCGCGTTTGACGCCCATCCTGAAGAATCGGTAAGTTGCTTTGTTGGCTTGTCCGCTCTGGCTTATTTTCCACCTGAATAAATCGCTTTTTCAGACACGAGAAGGTCCAGGAGAACTGCATCGAGCTAGTTGGACGGATTGCGGACCGCGGCAGCGAATTCGTCTCCGCTCGCGAATGGATGCGCATCTGCTTCGAACTGTTGGAGTTGCTGAAGGCCCACAAGAAGTCCATCCGTCGTGCAGCAATCAACACCTTCGGCTACATCGCGAAGGCTATCGGACCCCACGACGTGCTCGCCACCCTCCTCAACAACCTCAAGGTGCAGGAGCGCCAGCTGCGCGTGTGCACGACGGTCGCCATCGCGATCGTGTCCGAGACGTGCGCCCCGTTCACCGTCCTTCCGGCCATCATGAACGAGTACCGCGTGCCGGAGATCAACGTGCAGAACGGTGTGCTCAAGGCGCTCTCCTTCATGTTCGAATACATCGGCGAGATGGCCAAGGACTACATCTACGCCGTCACGCCGCTGCTCGTTGACGCTCTAATGGAGCGGTAAGTAGAACAACTTACAAGGAATAAAATTTCCTGTTTGTTCTTCCTTGTGTGCTTACCAAACCGATTTAGTGATGTGGTGCATCGACAGATCGCGATTGACGCCGTCGCTCACCTTACGCTCGGCGTCTACGGCTTCGGATGCGAGGACGCACTCATGCATCTCATGAACTACGTGTGGCCGAACATGCTGGAGAACTCGGCGCACGTGATCCAGCGCTTTGTCTTCGCCTGCGATGCCATGCGCGTCTCGCTGGGCCCGATCAAGGTGATGCAGTACTGCATGCAGGCGCTTTGGCACCCCGCGAGGAAGGTCCGCGAGCCGTGCTGGAAGGTCTTCAACAACTTGATCCTCGGCTCGCAAGACGCACTCGTGGCTGGCTACCCGCGCATTGAGGATACGGACAAGAATCAGTACCTTCGTTACGAGTTGGACTACGTTCTATAAGCACTTTCCCCTGCGACTGTTGATGTGATTTGCCCTAGGCACTGCAAGTTCTCCTCCTCGACATGTTATTTATGTATAGGCCCATAAAGGACTGGTACAAAGCCAACCTCTCGAAGCAAACACCGGCATTATGCCGCTGTGAATTCGTGGCTTTGTGAAAACATTTTTGGTCCTAAATTTCGCGTAATCGAAATTCCTTGACGTTAATGCAGCGTTGTTTCGTTTTCTGTACTCGCTTAGAGAGTTCTTTCACCACGTCTATGTTACCACCGTCGTTGTGTTACGAGACCGATAAAAGGCTTGCAAAGAACCCATATGTCGTTCCCTCAGAGCACACAGATAGGAGGCAAGGCAACACGTCGCGAACACGATAAAATTTATAGGCAACCATGCAAGTCTATCCGTCAGGATTGTAAATAGCTACGACGCTGGTGCCAGTGATCATGGAACACTTCAAGTGTCTTCGCAGCAATCGGCTATTTGAGTCATCCCGGCTATACTTTGCGATAGCGGGAGTGGCGTTGGCAGAGGCCTGGCAGTAACCGAGTCTGCGTGCAGGAGTGTACACCTCGTCGATGTCGCGCATTATCAAATTCCAATGCTTGTCAAAGGCGACGAGTACGCCCTGAAATCAGTAGCTCATGAGATTGGGTGTATACGCTGATAGACTCGTTTATCTACCTGAAGGACGCGGTTGGGCCCCTCTTGAATGCGTGCATCCGACCGCAGTTTAACGTGAACTCTTGCCTTGGTTCGCAGCCAATGTGCCATTCGGTCGTAGGGGCCGCCGACGTGTCGAACGTACGTATTTCGCGGGTCCTTCGGCGGTCTGAGAGTAGGCCAATTAGTTAAACCATCGCTTGTGCAAAACACTCACTTTGGCCTCTCTAATCCGACAGTGGGCCGCCGTCCATCCTTCATAATCGCCTCGAGAGTCCTCGTCCGCACTTTCTTGGAAGGGTTCTTGCCGACCCTCGCTTCAGCGTCGCGCTTCTCCTGCTCCACTAGGTCTAGTGCTAGTAGGCGCTGCACTAGCTCCATGTCATTGTGCAACAGAGCTTTTTCGAAGTCATCGACACATGCGTAGGCAGCAGGCGCATATGGTATGTCCCAGTCCAGCGCTTTTAGTGGATCAAAGTCGATGCGAAATGGGTCCATTTCTAAAATCATTTGTTCGCGTGAGTAGAGGCAGCAGGCGCATATGGTATGGTAGCTAGGGTCTCGTTCTGATTCACGGCATTAAATTAAAAGTAGCATTCTGCAGACTGTTTATCTATTCAACCACTCTGCAGAGGTTTCGAAGAAGCTCGGATACGCATGTTTATCGCCAGTCACGATCGTACAGAGCAACCACAACAAGTGAACAACAGAGGATCATAATCAACTAGTATAGCGTAAGGGCATTTGTACAGAACTGGACCATGATAGCTCTACCAGAAGAAAGACTTGATCGAGGAGAGCCAGGACGACGAATCCTGGCCCGCATTGAGCTGGTCCTTCGTGACGATGCACTGCGTCGGATCGAAAATCTCGATGTTGTCGTCCAGGTAGGCGGGCATTTCCTTCTTCGGCTCCGCATCGCCAAGCAGCTCCTCGCGATAGAAGTTGAAGTGCTGACGTGCGCCATCTGCATCCCGCACCAGTTGCTGAATCATCTCGAAACCACAGCCGAGAATGATACGCGCCACTGCCTGAATGTAGAAACTGAATGCAAGTCCGTGGCGGCTACGGCTCCTCACCTTTGCCTCGACAGTCTCCTTGCAACGAATGAGACACTTGTTGTGCGCCGAGGACTCGAAGCAAACGCTGACGACGCCCTTCGTCTGGAGGCAGGCACGCTCGACCTTCTTGCGTTGTTCCTGAAATACGGCGACATGAGCGAGTATTATGCAACTACACAGGGACAAAATGCATGCTTCCTATGCGGAAGCGCTTAGTACGCATGACTGCATGGCATGCTGTGCCAACTTTCTTGCGTCCGCTACCGCTAGAGTGAGGTACCGCGTAGTAGGCATAAGTGAACGCATGCATGCGAAACCTCTTGGTACGCATAACTGAACGTGCATGACAGCATGCACGTTCTGCAGCATGAACGTGCATGCTGCAGACATTTTCCTAAAACTTTAATTTTCTTCTAGTTACACTCGGAAAAAAATTAAAGTTTTATCGTAATATTTATCGAGCCCACTATTTATCCAGCCCTCTCCCACTTCTCGCTAGCATCACGCCAGGTCCAAACATGTTGCGGGCCCCGCAGCAGTTTGGTTTATTATGATGGTGCATATCAGCTTACATCAGTTGGAGGATCGAAGAGGAACACCAGCTGCTTCGTTCCGGCGGAGAAGGCAAACTTTTTCTGTTGCGCTGGAGCGTTCGAAGCCCTAAAACGACTTTCCATAACATGCCGTCGCGCACAATTTAGCTACCTTAGGTCCTTGGCGGCAGAAAGTCGAGAGTAGACCACGAGCAGATTGCGGATGATTCGCGGCGGAAGTGCTTCCTCGCAAGCCTTGGAGACCGCGGCAATCACACCGTCGGCCTTGGCCAGAGACGCTGCATCGCTCGGATCTTCGGTCAGGACGAGAAGTATCTGAAATGCCAGATTTAATGTGCGTTTGGGGTCGGATGCTGTGTAACTATTTTAATCATGGTAAAATAGTTCTATGCTAGGATGCTACTGAGGCATAGCGTGATTTTGCACAAAATTCCTTTGCGTTCGTGCCTTATCGAGGTCATTGTTTTGGTCGCGTTATCTTCGTACCTTGCAAACGTATAGGGAGACCGCCGCCCGCGTATCAGCGACGAACGTGCGAATGCTCTTGATAAGGGCGGGATCCTAGATAGAGACAAGAAGTGTGATTAACCGGACTACCGCTTACCAGTATCAGAATGGTTTTGTTCTTGGACTCGCAGCAGAGCTTGTAGTAGGTCTTGAGGGCCTTCACCAGTGCCGCCTCGTTGGCGTCAACGCTGCTTTGCTCAGTAGATCCTGTCATTTTTGATGATGACCACTAAATAAAAGCGTAACCACAAGAGTTCGCGACCTCCATCGTGAAGTTCCTCATATTTTTTCTTTATGGGCACCGTCGATTCAGTGTAGGAAGTCAGCACAAGCAAATTCCAGTTGCAAGTGAAAAATTCGGGCTAGCAAGGATAGGACTGAAAGAAATGATATCGAACGATACGTTACGTAACATTTATCTTGCAAGACCTTTTATTAAAGGCTAGCCATTTCGCGCCTACCCATCTCTGCACCGTTTGCAAGCATTCGCGGTGAGAGCCTCAGTTTCTGCGATGCCATGCTTTTTGCTGCTTTGATTGATAGTCACCATTCTAAGCTTCCGAAACGTAAAGACAATCGCTTAAATGTAGGCTTTATCGGCGCACTAAAAATTAAAAATGATATGAAGAGATAACGCAAGCAAGACTATTTAAAGCAAGTGCTAGAATTAATCACCAGCAATGAAGGTTTTGAAAGATGAACCTTCCATCGTCTTTTTTACAGCGGCACTGCGGACTAGCCCACGGCCAGCCCACTTTGCTGTTCTTCACTCTTATGCAGCCATAAGCTCAGCGCTGAATTATTCTAAACTCTAAACAGACCGCTTTTCAATGTCATACGTCTATTCTGGGAAGTTTGCTGTCCTGCACATAATAAGCTTGTTGCATGCAAGCTTGCTGGCCCGCTAATTGAATTGGTAGGCGAGCTCATTACATGAACCTAACCGCTCAAGGCCGCAAGGTGTTACTGCTGACGGTAATTACTCTCAGTGGTTTTAGAGGTTAGCTTGCGCACCCTTCTGCTTACATATGGACAGGTTTCGTACGTACACCTCGCGCAAACATCGTGTGAATTTATGTTACCTTGGTACTGGTTGAACCATCTAATAAGCAAGATTTTAGCCCAATGTCCGACGAAGACGACCAAGTTCTGGGTGAAGACTACGAGGTCCAAAAGATCTTATATCATGATGTGTACGTTTTACCGTTGTCGTTTCTGACAAATGCTCATGTTGTTCTAGCGTTTGGGTGCTCAAGAAGGAGGGCACAATGGACAAGCGAAGAGAGCTCAGGCCGAATCAAGTTGTCTTCAGAGTAAGCAAACTGGGAAGGTGCGTGCTCCAACTTTAACATTTCGTTCAGGTGCGATGGGTTGGTTACGGTCCAGGCGACGACACATGGGAGCCCGCAGAGCATGTGCAGCATACGACGGTGTTCGAGGATTATTGCCAGAAACACGGCATACACGGTCAGGACCGGCTCACGTGCGAAGGACGCGTCCGCAAGGTGAACGCGGACGGATCGAAATCTGTGAAGAAAAAGAGCGTCACCAGGGATCCACCGCCGAAGAAAGTGAAGACCAAGAGGAGCCACTCTCGAAGAATCTGACGATGATTTCCTGAATTTCACGAAAAGCGGTATGCATGAACATGCGAAAGCAGGCCAATCGTGCGATTTTTAGAACGCCCTTCGACTTCCGGAATAGACATGCAGAAGAAGAAAAAGAAGAAACCCCGGACTGAGCGAGAAGGTTGGCAACTACGAGGTCTTAACCCTGTGATGGTGACCAACTTCAGGGTCTCCCTCACAAGCCAAGAAGCTTACGGTGACCAAGAGAGCGTCAATAGAGTCGGACTCCGATGGTACGTACCTCCTATGCCACTCTGTACCTTCCGCTTTTTCAGAGAGCCTTCAAAATGGGGATGCGGTTCAGATGCAGCCTTCAACAGACAAGCGTAGCCGTAGCAGTTCAGCGGACTCTCTACGTAAGTTGCCATAGTCATCGCAAGCGATGGTAGTCGCATAATTGTCCAGAGTGGTTGGTGTGTTGTTTGCTGTGAGCACCTTGATGCTTGCATTGTCTGTGCAAACCTTTGCATGTATTGCCCATGCCACGCCGCGCTTGATTGTGTGCTAAGCTGTGCCCAAGCGCTTTAGGCGCTTCGAAGGACTTATCGGTGGAGAAGCCTAAAATCACTGCGTCTGACTCGGCGAAACATGCAGACGGTTCAAGCGTTAAGAAGTTGTCATCGGCATCCTCGCACAAAGCACATCACGGTAACCATTCACGTTTGATCACACGTCGTAAATTAGTCACCCTAACACGGCTTGTAAGGCACATATTTCTTCGATGTGCACAGTTCCTTCATTTCGCCATGGCCCGATTTAGCCAAACAACAACGCGCCGACACGTCAAAGATGCCGAAGAAGTCCAAGCCGCACGACAGTTCCATTCAAGGCTTGTTGCTCAATTCTCGTTTTCCTGCTTTGCTTTGTGCCGCTTACAGTCAAATACAATTCCGGATGACTTGACGACTGATCGCTAGCACACGCTTTCAGGCTCGGAGAAGAAGAAGAGCGTCAACGGAGTGCACCAGAACAAGGAGTCCAAGAAGAGAAAGCATGAGGATGACGCAACGGGTCCGGAGAGGAAGAAGAAGCCGAAACTTAATGACGGTTGAGTCACTGTCGTTTTGTTCGGATACCTAAGCTCGTTTTTAGGGAAAGAGGCACAGTCATCTCGCGCCGATAAGTCTCTCGACAGCAGCACGAAGACACCCAAGAGCGCTCTTACCGAGAAATACCTTCAAAAGTCGGGGGACCAGTTCATGGCGGCCTTACACAAAATAGCCGAAAAGAAGAAGGAGAAGATTCATCGGCAAAAACCGCCTACGCTCCCTCTATCTAGCTCCACGGAGGTGGCGGCGAAGAACGAGCCCAGCAAGAAACAGTCGGGTAACGACTCGTTCTGGTGGGAGTAACTACCTTCAAGCTTCTAGTAGACGTCTCCAAGCCGGTGGGTGCTGGGATTGCGATTGCCACTCCAAAAGCTCCAGCAGCCACGCCAGTACAAAATGACAGAAGTATATCTGGCTCCTGCTACTTCATTGTAATACCAACCATTCAGAACCAGCGGATTCCAGTCGGCCGCAGCAGGCTGTATGTCCCTTCAGCATCGACAGCATAAATTTCGACGAGGTTAAAAGACACTACGTTCGGATACGATTACATAATAATGTTCAGCGTCCCGGAACCCCCGCCCAACGTGCCTCGCCCACAAGCGCTGTTCGTCGTCCCGCGCAAATGAACGTTCCGGGAAGAGTTGCTAGGAAAAGTAAGTATGCGGGAACCTAAAGCAACTTCGAGCCGGTCGCAGCAGGACATTCAGTGCATGTTGGTTTCAGTACACGTCTTTTTCCCTGACGAGGACGGTGTGAAGCAAGCTGTTGCGACCTTCACAAGTACACGCGAATTCGATTTCGAGGAGGGCCTGGAGTATGTCCGACGCATTGCAGAGTCGGAAGAATACGCCGAAGTAGATCAGGGAGACGAATACGTTCCCATCGTGGTAAACCCGTTTCATTTCATACAATTGGTCAATGCGTTCTTTCAGTTTGCACGCTGCCAGGCAGCTAGAGATCCCTGGTGCTCCGTACCGCGTCTGATCGAAGAGGAGGAGAAGAAGTACGGCACCAACTGGGTACGCTATGCTTGAATGTGCCAGTAACACAAGATCTATCTTATAGCCCGAGGTTGCACCGCTTCGGCCACGCTCGCTATCGGTCATGCGGGACGATGATTACACCAAATATCGCAAGAAATTCGTGGAAAAGCCGACTACGCCTCCCAAGACCAGCACTGTCGAGGAGTTCCGTCAGTTCAGCGTTGACGCGAACGGAAACTTGGTTTGTCTACACCTGCACTCGACTTTCCGTACAACGAACATTACAGCTCTGGAACAGACTGAAGCGGGCGGTGACGCAGTGCGATGTTATCGCGGTCGACAATGCCGTGCAGACTCTCTATTTGCCTCGACGACTGCCACTTTCTCGTGCGGGGGCGTTCGGGCGGTGCGTTGTTCAGTGGGCTAGCGGCGAAGGCCGGCAGGTGATTGCGGAAATGTTCACGTCGGCGGCAGCGTCTCCGATGCTTTGCGCCAATGATCATCAGCGATGCCGGTATCTGTCCGTCGCACACCAGTGGCACTAAGATCAATGTTGTAGGTTCTTGAGAAAGCTCTGGACGTCCATCCTTCCTCATGTGAGGCCGGACTTCTTGCGGGCGCTTGAAAATTCGACCGATGAGCCGCTATCTCTGCGTTGCGTCAAGTCGTCCGCTAAATGTCAGCTGGATTTTGCCATCGAAATCGGTAAGAGTTACTCTAAGAAAAACTGTAAGCAGAAACCTTACGGTCTATCTTTAGGTGTGTCGCTTGAAAGGACTACTGCTGCGGGCGAATCGGCACTATCGTACTTGCTGAAGAACTCTCTTATGGACGTTGTACGTCATATGGAACTGTTGTTTCTACTTCAAACGTGATCTTCAGGTGACGTCATTGCTTGAGCGTGGGCTGGACTGTCGAGTCGCTCTGGAGCCGTGCGCGGAACTTGCGGATCCCTCAAACTGGCCGAATGATTGGGTAAGCTTTTCTGAAGCGCTTCTACGTTCGTGGTGATCATCTCGACAGCGTGGCCCTATACTTGCATTGTAGATCCGCGAGACGATGCAACGCTACCTTCAGTTGCTGCGAGTGTCCTTTGCCAAGTGGACGATTCAACCCGACGTAGGTTTCGGCTCGATTGGATGCTACCCAGTCGAACCCATTTCCTTCGTACGCGTGTCCCGCATGCCAGCGTTTGGCGGCGCAACGGTTTGTCCGAGAATGCCCTTATCCCTATGATTTATCCTTTGCAGGACACGTTCAAGATCAAAATGTCGTACAAAGATACAAACGTTCATCATCGAAACACTGCGCAAAAGGTACGTACGCACTGCTCGTACCATTTTGCAACGTTTTTCAGGTCTTGGCCATCTACTCCGTCAAGCTGAAGCGCGCGACTTCCGTGAATGCGAACACTACCGATCCTCGTCGAGTCATTGGCACTCCAACCGTCCATTCCATGCAATGCCCTCAGGGCGAGTCCTTCTTGCATATCTCTCCCGTGCAGTAAGTTTCGTCATGTCGTACGCAGCTGAACTACTTTTGCAGGATTATCGCAAATTCCGCGGATGGCCTAGGAGAGTCGGCGAAGGAGCTGTCTTTGGTGGCTGCGCATAGGGGACGTCTCTGGATCTACGCTATACCGCCTGTGGCACTGGACGGTAAGCGACACTCTCTACATTACCGCTTTTTGCATCAACCTGTTTTAGGCAAAGACGAGGTGACGGTCTCCGCCACTCTGCACCCGCGCGCTGTGCATGAGCCGGGAGTGATTCTCTTCAGTCAGATCTGGGATGCCACCGTTCTCGGCCCATCGCATCCGGTCTTTGAAACTATTTGAGTTCAGCTTCGTAGATCAACTAATTGCTCCGTGCCTTCTTCTATCGCTTGCCATGTTCCTGCCTTGCGAAGAGATTGATCATAGCTTTAGCCCTGCTCCTGCCGCGTGCCATACCCTGCCCCTCTCTTGCCTTCTTTAGCTTTTCGTCAAAATCACTGCCACACTCCGGTCTCTAATCCGGGTTCAGCGAAAATTATAGCCCCATACACTTAAGCAGCCCTGCCTATAATCAGGTTTTTGCAGAGGTCGTATCGGCCCGCCATACTTTAAATGCCTATCGCGCTTTAATTCCTTCCTGTCCTTGCTTGAACAGTAGGGATCAACCTTGTTTAATCATTCCACCGTTGTAGTATGCGCTCAGAATAAACTGTAACCTTGTAGTAGCGACCAGCTTGCTTAGGGGGGTACCTTACAATGTGCCTAGGTCGGCCCCGTGCTCAGTACGTAAAAATAGCAAAAAAGGCTAAGCTCAACGTTATGTTTCAAGTTGCATGTTGCTATATTATTAGCAACATGGTTGCTATATACCAGCGGATCATGTGGCGGCACACATAAGGACATCATCGGCGAACGTTCCTCGTGAAGCTCTTATCGCACAGGAGTGTCACACAGTGCAATCAGTGGAGTCCGCAGTCAACAACATCAAGCGTGTCTGACTGCGAGAAACACCTGATAATTCAGTACAGCTAGGTACTCGCCCTCAGTGTCCTAAGGAAATGAACCCAAGCCGTACCTTAGCATTACTTGCACTAATCGTTCTAACATGCGCTCTTGCGGAGGATAGTGGCAAACAACGACTTTGTGGATTCAAGCTTGTCAAACACGTTTGCGTCGTATGTGGGCGTTGTGCACACTATAAGTACCCGAAGTCGGTTAAGCGTAAGTTCAGCCGTCGTGCTAGTGTCTTTTACGCCTTTTGCTTCTTTAGCTGTCGAGTTCTGCTGCGAGGTGGGCTGTACTGACAGAGAAATCATGGAGAAATGTCACGAGATATTTCCTGACGACAAGCTCTCTGCTAAATTTGCTCTATGCTGAAGTGGTCTAACTCGACACATGAGGACACGCTGGCTTTACCAACACTGCTTTGTATCGTCGCTTTTCCCAGCAGCTAGCACATCAAATACCATGTGGTATCCTCACCGAATAAACAAGCACGTAGACCCAAGGCTTCCGAGTCCCATGCCTAGTCCTTTTAGTGCCGTCTTGCAGGCTGGTTGTGAGTTGCAGGCTCCTGGTTTCGTCCTCAGAAGGCGCAAATTAGCACGTTGCCGGGGCAACCGCGGATGTGGCACGCTAGGTGCAAGGCGGAAGAGAGGGCGTGCCTTTTTCGCGCCCGAGTGCCGAGCTAATCTTCGCGGACAGTAATGTGGTCGCTGAGCGGCGGCGTTCGCTCCGGGGCAGCAGTGCGATGTTTGGCAGAGGGGGTGAAAGCCTCAGCGAAGAGGAACAAGCCGCTGGCGACCGCCGGAGCCATCAGGACGAAACGGAGAAATCCGGAAGAAACCTCGTGGACTGGCGCCATCGAGACTTCAGCCCTCAGTGGGTAGGCTCAAGCAGGTAATTTCTTAAACTTTACGGCTAAAGTTATGCGGTTTGTTTCCTGGTTTAAAGTTCCAACGGCTTCTCTAGAAGTGCTCCTCTGCCGTACCGCAACGGAAACGTCGGTGGTGCGTTCCCAGTGTCCAAGTCCCATCCGACGTCCGCTAGGAGTGACCACACGGAAAGTATTCTCCTCTCGCCACTCTCTTCACCCGACGAGTGTGGAGGGGAATCGGAGGTTTCCATGACCATACGTCGAATTATCGTCCTCACATGCTACTCTGTTTCTATGGTGTGTGCAATCCCGCTCAACACCTTCTTAACCGTTTTGGCTTTAGCTGCTTTCCGTGGCGCTGTTTTTCTTCTCGGGCGTGTACTGCCAGGTGTCCGACTGCAGCGTTACGTGGGCCGAACGGAATCGCCAGTACGCTCAGGTATGCCCGTCTTTCGCTCTTTTATGATCGCCACTATGCGTCTGGACACGTCTCGCGTACGAGTAGACAGTGGCTTTTAGATGTTGCGCGTAAATACACCGTTTAAGATCTTCCCTATGGCGGTCTCCTGCTTGATATTCTTCCTCTCTGCGACCTGGCTGGTGTCCAACTATTGCTATGTGGAATCCTCTTGCCTCAGAGAATACAGCGCTTTGGTAGGCTAATCTTTATCTCACACTTGTATATTTAAGTCGTTTCTACAGCTAACCGCTATCCTTAGGAAATGCCAACATCGGTAACGTGCTCTCTGCTAGCGGGAATAAGTGCTGTTATCGAGATACACTTCAGTTTCGACTACTCCCACATGTACTGGAGCGAACAGTGGACATTTGCTGCGGTACATTTTCTACCCACATATTTTTCGCTATAACCCATCGTCATTGCTTTACCAAGTTCGCTTTAGGCGGACGCAGTGGCTATAGCGCTGCTGCACGCGGGTATCGTGTTCGCACTCGTTTGACGACCACCTTAACGGCCACCTATTCAACGTTGCTCAAGGCCTCGTGCGTGCTAAGTACTGGTATACTTTCTGATGTTTCGTTTTCCATTCCAAGTGCATAATGAAAACCTGTGTACAAGGTACGGGATCTTGCGCATTATTGGGCAAGAAGATTTTTTGAAGGGGAGAGAATCCCACCCAACCCTTCATCATGCATAAGTTCCAAAATACTGCGTTATGACGGACCTGAAGAACGGACTAATGCTTTACTGGTGAACTTGGCACAGCCATGGCCTAGAGAAACGTGACAACAATTAACACTGGCACCATTATCAAAACAGGGACAGATAAAACACGGTCGTAGAAGAATAAGCCAGCTATGACCAATAAAGCTCTCAACAGGCACTTACACGTATGAGTGAGCATCGGTAGTAATCACAGTCGGTACGGAAAATTAAATGCAACGAAAGGTTCGTATTAGAGCTTCAGTTCAGCGTCGTTTGTCGACCCTCCGCGAGGCGTCACCCACGATTCCTTGCGAGGTTCAATGACGACCTTCTTCAAGTAGCGTTTAACAACGAGAACAATCATGATGACGGCTTGCGTCAACGTCAGTATGGAGCTGCCAAGGAATAGCGACAGCTGCAACGACAGGATTAACGTGGGTTCTATTCCGGAGCAGACAGTACCTGACCGCCGATCTGTGAGAGAAGGCCGAAGAAGCTGACGGTCTTCACGTCTTGAATGTGCTCATACTGAAGGTCGTTGTACGAAACATCCACTCGGTATTTGAACGGAAATGTTCTTTTCGGGCGGACATCCTCGAGACTTGTTTTGTCGATGGCGACGGTGTATTCCCATCGGTCACAGGGCAGAACGCACTGAAATGTTCAATCCTACTGTTGTCGCATAACGTGCCGTACGCTATGGGTAGTGTAGTTGCTGCTCTCGACGCTATTGCTGTAATTCCCGACGAGGACTTCTGGATGGCAACTAAAACTCGATCAAACCGTATAAAACTAAAAAACCGTGCGCATCACCTTGGCAAGTCTACACTCCTTAACGTGTCCATGTACGGATACGTGCATTTCAGTGGATCCTCCACGGACGACTGTAGCCACTTCTCCACGTAACATGTGTCCTTGCTACTGTTGTTGTTCGTGGAGCTGCACTTCTGCAAGATGCGTGTAGGTTTTGTCCAAAATCACAGACTTTGATTTACCTCTTCCTCTTCGAAAAGTTGCACATGTCTTGCTGTGACGCGGAATTTGACCCAGGTGCCGCTGTACATGTAGTACCGAGGAAAGGGTGCAATGTGAGGCTTCCGTTCGCCCACGTAAACGATTATTTGCTGAAACCGAGTTACGGTAGAGACGAAAAGGTCTTAACAGAGAAAAAGACCTACCTGGTCTGGGTCGTTGTGGAACTTGTTTGGTTCGTTCATAGTCACTGTGAGCTTTCCCAGTTCATCGAAGCTATCCTGCGTCAGCGTTGGAACAGTTCGGAAGCAACGACCCCGCCGTATGGTGTAGGCTGGTTCGAATATCTTAAGTGTACATCTACGCAGCAGCCATATTTTAGCGTTACCGCACAACAGTCGAGACGTTGTTCCCCCTTGTGGCACGTTTGGAAGATTTGGTGGCACTGCAATCCGTAGTTGTCAAAGAACTGAAATCACAACTCTTCTTGTCTTCATTAATTGCGGAGACGTTTACGTCGTGGAAGAACTCTTTCACAGTCCTGTTTCTGCGTACTCGATCGTAGAGCTTAACGACGCGTGATACCCGGCTTGAGTCGTTGTAAAATGGCAGCCCCATTTTCTGAAATACGCCCAGAATACCACTGGAGCTAGGAGCGATCCTACCTGGAACCCTGAGCCTCCCAGGACAAAATATGCGAGATCTTCGATATCTTGCGTATTGTTGGAGTAAAGGGATAGGTCAGCCTCCATCTTGGTCCGATTCAGCGTATCTGCGCTGGTAGGGCATACCGTTAACTGCGGAAGGAGAAGCGATTCTACCTAGACATTATATTTCCGACAGACGTTATTCACGGCTCCTTACGCTTCGTACGCTGATGCTTGTTGCGTGTGTATGCCCATTTACGTATTCATGAAGGACTCTGGAAAACGCAGAGGGATTACGACAACAAAAACACTTGAGCATACCTGTAAACGGTGTAAAGACTGACCAAAAGGCAGATGGTGACCAACGTAAACCATAGCACTCGGTACCAAGTGTGCCTGGCGTTGAGGACACTGTGAATACCGAGGTAGTCGAGGCCCGGATAGTCTTCGGCCAACGTCTTCCGGATGAGCTCTCGTTTGGACGGGGTGGATATGCTTCTGGGCCGGCTTTGGAAGGAACCATTGAAGCTGGGCACTCGTTCCTTTTCGTGCATATTGCGAGTTCGCGGCTAAAAGCGTGCGTCAATGTGGGCCATCAAACAATAATGCTTTCATCGAAATGGCAAAGACACGACGGTTTTACGACATTTTTATAAGGAATCCAAAATCGAGAGAGAACGAAGAAAACTGCGACAGCGGTAATACCTCAGAGCCCTCTAAATATATGCTTGCAGGGTGTAGTTATCTTAAGGCTGGCGGTATTGTACAGCGAAACTGGCAGATCCACAGGACGGCACGCTAACTCAAAAAGTGCACGCTACCTAGCGGAGTAAGGCAGAGCATTTATGACGACGACAACGTCAAAAAAGCGTTCATGGTGCATAACTAGGTAATCAAAGAACGCACCGAGCTAAGTTTAGCAGAGTATCTGGAATGTGCGCGAAAGTGTGAAAACCCGAGGCAACCGACACCGTGCCTCCCTTTTGCAGCCGATCGACCGCATTGTCCCTCCTATCGGGCGGCAAGTGATCCTGACGTGCGAGCGCGACCCTAACCTGCCTCCCTCACTCTAAAGGATTTCCCGCCGCGGATTATGATGGTAATGCAGTTTTCACGCCTCTTTTACTCCGACAAAACAGCCTAGTAATGCGATCTCGACTTGTTTATGCCTGCGTAACACAACATGCACGCGAATGGGATCACTGACTGACTTATGCTCGGATTATTCACCATTGACGGAACTCGCTCGAAGATTAGCGAACGCGTGCTATGATTCAACGAGCGTTCGCAAAGCGGTACGGAACATTCGGGATTCCACGCTGCAATGAGGCTAAGCTACCTTCGGCACACTAGTAAGACGATAAGGACCGCTTCGAAGAACTGACAAAACCCGAGTGTGTTACGTAGGTGTGGGTAACTGACGTCGTTCACCCTCATAAAGCATCACCTGGAACAGTGGAGAAACGACCATAGTCGCTAAGAAATCATAGGAGACGTCGTAAAAGCGTTATCAGGCGGAAGCGCTTTAGCCTTCACGTCACTTATCAGGGTCATTACGATTCTCGAATCGCATGCATGCGCGTTCAATGCGTCTTGGCAAGTTTCGTCGAGCTGCTAGTTGTAGGTGGTTGTCTACGTAAGCACGGCTTCATCAGTTCTCGCGATTTTGGAAACATGCGACGTCTGTTTAAGTTCAGCGAATGACGCGATTTAGCAGCGCGTTCGCCGCTTCCGACGTCTGACCCGAAAAGGGAGCAGGTACCCGAGACGTCCCGTCAAAAGTGAAAGTTTATCAGGCTCTCGACAATCCGAAGGTGGGTGGAAAGAAATCCGCGCGTGTCAAGTGCGAACAAAAGAATACGGAAGAAAGTGACGAGGCGAAGTCACTTTCGATAGTGTCGCCGCTAGACACCGCTTTACTCTTGGATAATTAATTTGCAACAACCCAATGTTAGTTTGTGCCTGTCATAAAGCATGTGTTATGATTAAAATTTTCCTCTTACCAAGATATTTTGTCAAATTAGTTGTGCGTTTGACTTTCACTAGTTGAGTAAAGTTATGCTTGATCCACATTGAGATAAGTGGGTTGCATTCTTTACTGCCCGGCCCCAGCAAATCGGATAATGGCCAAAAGCGCATGTCATGCGCCATAGTGGAGCAATTAGCCTCCGGGTCCCGAGTAAAACGGGATTTGCTGTCATAATAATTCACGTGAACAAAACTATATGGACAGCATGGTGCTTTAGATCCGGTAAACCACAAATGTTTTGCTTGAGAACAGTGGGCTTCTTGCTGCATACCGTTAGACTCACCCTGGCGTGCATGGCAACTGGCGACAATGGAGGAGGAACTGTGCCAGGTACGCTGGGAATCTACCTTTTTGCATGCACGTTTCGCGCACAAACACTAACATTTTAATGGGGCCGAAGCTAATGAGTGTGCCACTGCGTGCCACACCGTGACACTCACAGCACGTTTTTGCTCAATTAAATAACTCAACTTGCACGCTAATCCACTAAACAGCACCCGCACTTTAACAGTGACCACAACGACTGCTGCAGTAACAACGACCACCGTCGCAACGACGACGACGACGGCTCAGTGCGCCGCTATGGATGGGCAAGTGCTGCTGTTCACGGATCCGACATTCACCTCCGGAAGCAGTGCGTACGGCGAAGTAGCACCGACATGTACGTGTTCGCAACCAGTAGACATTACCGGTATATATTGTCCCTGTTTGAGCTACCTGCATAACATGCGCGGCGGGCAGCGAAAACTACTACCCCGACAGCGGAGAGCCTGTCATCATGGCGGTGAACGAAGTAAGTTCGACGCTTTTCGATGCTAAGCGCCGTGACAATTGTTAAGCAGATCCCTTAAAACAGCAGTAGCGTTTATAGGCCGCGATTGCTGGAGTTACTTGTACGAATATGTGCCTATGCAATAGAGCAACTGGTGTTTGCTATACGCGCGGTGCCGGCATGCCCAACGTCGTGCTCTACCCATATTGCAATGCTGGCACATGCACGGTGAGTGCGCGTACACGACACTTTTTGGATCGAGAACGTAACCAAGAAGAATCTCTAGACCTACGTGTACATCGTCGGCGATGATGCTGACTCCATCGTCGGCACTGACGGCTCGAGCTTTACAGCCGCCTCACAGATTGACACGGCATCTCCTACTCTGTCGCCATTCCCGGTCACGATGGAGGGCGTTTACCCGACGATTGATTTTGCAAGTTGCAACGGGTGCAATGTGCCACGAACGTGCGCTTAGTTGCCCACTGGAAATAGACCCGTCCCTACCTACATTCCGTGCGATAATAATAATAACCCTAATACGCTTGGACATGTAATGAACAGAACATCAGCCATCCTATGCCTGAGCTACTGTGCGACCCACTAACATGCAATGCTGGCTGTATTTATTGATGTTCTTCATCGATGTATAAATATACAGCACAGGTATCGGATAGATTTTCGGGAAACAGCAAGCCAAGCAAAAGTAAAGAAGACAAATTGGCCATCGAACGGTTCTTCACTTATTCCTCCTCTTCCTCCTCACCTGAAAGCAGAAGATAAGACCCATATAACGTGCGGGCATGGTAAAACGTTGAAAATATCGAGAAATCCTTACCTTCCTCCTCCTCACCCTCTTCCTCCTCAGCCGGCTCCTCTTCCGCTGGTGGCTCCTCCGCCGGCGGCTTGTCGTCCTGGGCCTTCTTCACCGGGCTTGCCGGGGCTCCAGCTTCCGACGGCTTGGCGCCTCCCTTCTTCGACCACTCCGGCTTGTCCGACTTCGCCTTCTGAAATGACCGTTGTCAAAAAATCGCACAAGGACAACTAGAAATAGTCCCATGATTAGAAACTAGTGAGATCACCTTTTGGACGAGGTCCTCGATGACGTTCTCCTTCTTGACGACCTTCAGCTTGGCGCGGAAGTCCTCCTTCTGTCCCGTCGGCGCGTCAGCAAGCTTCTTGAACTTGTTGTCGTACTTGGAGACCTTCTTCAGCGCGGGCTTCACGCTAAACGTACATTGTAAGCTTTTTTTCAAAGTGTATCCGATCGTACAATTTGCCTCGGAGATCGTTGACGGCAATGGTCAGCTCGTTGATCTAAACACGGGCTTGTTAAGCATCCTGTGCAGTCGGGGGTGAACGTAGTCGCAAGATTAGCTATGGCCGACGTGACAAACCTCGGAGTCCTTCTGGGCGACCTGGAAGTTGATGTCGTACTTCTCTTCCTCGAGCTTGATCATACGGGAGAAGAGGTCGTTGTAGATCTTCTCGAGCTGGTCTGAAATGGCAGAAGTTATCGTCGTACGCGAGCGATAGCGTCACACCCTTGTTCTCGATGGTGTCAACGTCCGGAATAGCGACGATCCTCGAGGACAGCACCTTCTGGCGCTCCTGCTCGGACTGCATCTGCTGCTGCTTCAGGTTCTCGGCAGCCTTTTGCATAAGCAGTTTCTGAAAAGTGCCAGCGTTCATGCAAAAAGTGATAGTGCTCGCCAATTTTGGAACATATCAGAAATGTAGGTGCTAAATAACTTACGCGGAGCTTCTTCTTGCGCTCGGGCGTGAGGAAACCCTTCTTCTTCTTCTTCTTGGCTCCGGCCTCCTCGAGGCGCTTGCGCTAAACATCATCGTTGTTTGCATCGTTGACATTCGGTCATCCAATCGGGCCCCAAGATAAGAGACGTACCACTTCGGCCTTCTTTTGCTCGCGCTCCGCGGCCTTCCGCTTGGCCTCAGAATCATCACCACCCTCACCGTCGTTCGCGGCTCCGCCATAGCGGATCTCCTCTTCGGGAAGTTCACTAAAAGAAGCAGGTATCAGCTTACGAGCTAAAATGCCAAGCAATAGTGAACCAGTATGATGGGCTAAACTTAATTTTGCTGACGATAACCCCACTTCTGTGAATGAACGACTGTGCGTTCTTAAATTAGTCCTTGGAATTAGATAGAGCGCGCTTCTTTGTGGAGCCCAATTTTGCAGGCAGTTTCGCTCATAATCACAGAGAGAACCCCCGTAAAAGAACTTCCTTAGGTATACTACGCAGCAACAAGTGTAACTTATTTACGATTACCATATGTCCTGCGAAAACATCTTCAGGCACCATAGCGTAAATGTCCTATGGCGTACACCCCACCCGCGGGGAGTTCGTGTGAGCTTGCTAATCCTACGTAACCATCGCACACAAAGGGCTTAACGTACTGCACAGCAGCAAGATAGGTCGGTACGACATGAACGTTACTTGAGTGATTAGACATTTTTCGCTACAATACTAACCTACTCACGGTAAAGCCGAACAAAGTTCTACTCCTCAAGATAATGTAATCTATCCCTACACGTTTGCATGAAAATAACTTGAAATCGCTTAGCATATATGCGAAATCAAAATAAGCGCAAAGAAACGTACCCGTAGGACGCCATCTTGCGAGGCTCTTCGGCGCTGAATGCGACTGGAAAGAGAGTCGAGGAACTACACGGGAATTCCGCGGCAGCCGTGCCCGCTGTTGTAATAGCAGGCGTTGGGCCCAAGGAGCCAGGAATAGCCGCCTACGCCACAACTGCTGCCGCCGCCGCCGATCGGATCCACCCGTGCTCGATCGCTTCAGGGTAAGTTGCCAGCTCGTGTGGCTCATCGCGTCTACGTCTGTTTTCGTCATTCTCGATCCTTCCTCGAACGTTGCCGCCTCGGCCTCTTTCTTTTGCCCAATCTCTGATGGCGATTCGGAGGACTCACTGGCAGATCAGACTTGACCTTGCCGATGAAGTGATCGGGAAGAACAAGAAAGAAATGCGACAAAAATTGGGCTCCGCTCTCAGTGGTAGCGTTTATGAGCTTTGGTCAAGAATATGCAGGGGCGCACTGGTGTGTATCTACGAGACCCTGACCAGCCAGTACATGCCACCAATAGTCGGTTAGCGAAAGTGGTTGGTTGCTTGTTACCGTCTTTTACCTTCCGGTGTTAAAGCAGACATTACGGTAGCTTAAACTTTAGGCATGATTAAAAGCTCTATCGTTACCTTCATCACACGTATGCCAGAGCGGCTGGGATTGCTAAGACTTCCGTTCGAAAATATTAGAAGATAGATCGCGGATGTCTTCACCTTTCACAAAAGCTATAACCTATGATGGATTCACCTCTTGCAAGCATGTTTCGTTGCTTCATTATTTATTCACATTAACCCGCCACAAGGCACTCGAATTTTCCGCCTGTCAAACGCGCTTGTGGCGGGGGCGGGAGCAAGCAGCCACCTGCCTCAAGACGGAGACCTGTTGAGGGATCGGCTAATCGACGCTATATGTCAGAAATCGCTTTTCGTGCTCGACAAGAACAAATCAACCGACGGACACATTTTGTGCGAAGTCTCATAATATCAGGACAAGCAAGCCAAAATTGGGCCAAGTTGAAAGGATTAAATACTCAAGCAGTGCATGGCGAGGGTTCTATCCTTTTCTTGTGATGTCACCGAGAACGACCCACCTCGAGATTACTCTTGCAGTAAGCTATAGTTAAAAATCTAGGAGCAAATGCTAAGCCATTCTTACATGACGCTTTTTCCCACCAGTTGGAATTACTGAGCCCTACTCTGCAGGATTGGCTCTCAGATTAAAGCAGAACAGAACCTAGACATTTGCCTAACCCGCCTAACAGTCTGTGCTACGACAAGCTTTTGATTTCGCTGCAAGTAAAATAGTAAAATTGGGCGCCTTGCAATACGGCTCGATTCTTAAAAGATTCTCGTCACGA
This sequence comes from Aphelenchus avenae, assembly GCA_020875895.1. Lineage (NCBI taxonomy): Eukaryota > Metazoa > Nematoda > Chromadorea > Rhabditida > Aphelenchidae > Aphelenchus > Aphelenchus avenae. The sequence continues at coordinate 417,870 of JNEY01000024.1, read as the reverse complement.
CGTCGTGCCGTAATGTGGTGCGATGCAGTATAGCAGGCAATGTTTTATTGCGTTCGTGAGAGAAAGTCAGAAAATGCACGATCGAGGTTAAATTAGGTCGGGACAAGACCAATCATTGTCTTACGCAAGGCATACGACATTCTCGTTGCTCAAGTTCCGGAGCGTTGCAACTCGGGTCACTTCCCATCTCTGCGTCGTAGCCATATCGGTGCACCCGTCTTCGTCGGGTTTGGTAGCCCTCTCCACAGTCCACTGAGCAAGGTGACCACATGGACCATCGCCCGACACGGCATGAGTTACGTGCTGAAATGAATAAAGTACTCTTTCAATATTGCAAAACCACTGAGCATGTATGCAGCATACTTACCGCACGGTCGGAGTTCACACCGCCGCTCTTGAATGAGATGTTCTGCGGGAGGACAGGGAGAGCCTCCGTTACGCGGGAATGCCTAAAATAATAGTTCGCTTTAGTAGGGAGCCCAAATGCGAACCTGGATCGTTCTTGTTCGCTGACGCTTGCCGCGTCCGCAGGTCACTGAACAACCGGCCCAAGGTGACCATTCCGAGATAGAGCACGGAACTTTATCACCGCCGTCATCAGCTGCGCCGTCGGTGTCGTCGTAGTCACGCAGCAACTGGTGTCCGGCAACTAAACTCGACAGAACCATTATATCGTTTCCGACGGATCTAAGCCTACTGATAGCGGCATTGTGCTTGTTGTAGTCGGGAATGCAGAAGTGCTTGCACTCTTCCTCTGTCTCGAACTGATTCCGATTGCCCTTGCATCCCGTGTAGATGAAGCGCTCGCAGCGTTGCGTCTTTGCGTTGAACCAGTAGCGAGGGAACGTTCCACCGCACTGACCTTCTTCCTTCTCTTCTTGGCAGATTTCTGAAAGATACAAATAAATCTAGCTGACACACCAGGATTACCTTCGGAATGTGCCACAAGCAAACGCCTGCACGAATGGATGTTGCAGGTGTCTTTCTCAACGAGATTGACGTTCGAGCATTCCTGTTCGTGCTCCGCGTAGAAGAAGAGTCGAGTTCGCACCCGCACACCGTCATCACACGATGCGCTGCACGGACTCCATTCGCTCCAGCTGGTGGTCTGACAAAGCGGGTTGGGCGTGGCGTTGCAGTCTTCACCACTTTCACCTGAAACGAACGTTCAAGCCCGGACAGGTCCATCGCAGTCAAGGGATATTACCTGTGCATTGCTCCGTTGAAGATAGCTCTACTTGTTGGCATGACCCTGCGTCCTGGGGATTCTTAAGCTGTCGCTGCCGTTGTCTGGCTCCACGGCCGCATGTTACGCTGCAGTCCGACCACGGTTCCCAGTTCGTCACCTGGCACCGCGTGTTGAAGGCTTCCGAGTTCTCGCACTCGTTGATCTTCGCGTTACAGAACTGTCGCTCGGTCACTTGCCGGTGGCAGTGGAACATTTGCGCCTTGACGGGGAACACGAAGACGCGAGATCGCATGCGGATGCCTTTACCGCAAGTGGCGGAGCAGAGCGACCACGACTCCCAGTTGCTGACCGCGCATTCGCCTAAAATTCACTTGGAGCTCTGCATCGCAGGTCAAAATTTCTAAGAGTCTCTAGACTTACGTCGGTCCTTGTATTCTTCGTCTTCGGAAGTGCTGGTAGCGTTGAACGCCTCTCGCTTGTATTCATCCTCGGCTCGGCATGTATTAGGCAGAACCGCCTTCCGCTTGATTATCAGCCGCCCAAGTGGCGGAATTTCTTCCGAACTCGGATCGTAGAACGGCATGTGCTTCGTGCTCTTTGTCGTGATTGGTGCGATAGGGATTCGAGGCTCTGCTGGGTTGTTGGGAGACTGCAACATCATTGTTCTTTTAAGGATCCCAAGAGGTTGCTATCATAGGCGCATAGGAACAAGTAAGGAATGCTACTTGCCATGTAGGTGTCGCCGTTGTCGGTACCGGCATCGAACGGTAACAAGTCGAAGGCCCGCTCCTCGACCCACGAGCAGTCAGGCAGGCAAAGGTTGATGCTCGAAACTCCGACGCACCAGTCTGGGCTTGGGCCAAACATTGCAGCCACCGAGGCGAAGTGGTGGTACCTAAGGGAAGCGGTTATTACTCTCTTACTCGTCATTTCGAGTATTCAGGCGACAGAGTGATAGGAACATGCTCAGCTGGATCAAAGAAGCAGAATGACTCACTTGTTGACGTGGAAAGCACCGTGCGTTCGGCCTTGAACTTCTGGGTACCACAATCCTTTCATCTTGATGATAGTGCGGATTTCACTGGCCTAGAAGGAAGGTTTGTAATTACATTTAGGTGCATGGCTCACATACGTTTGCCTTCATTTCGCTTTCCGCTTTGTAGGTGTTGCCCCATTCCGCGATCTCCTTCAGCCCGTCAGTTGCAACGTCACCGAAGCGCCACATGCTGTACTGCTTACTGTGACTTCCTCCGAGCATGTCCGTGAAGTGAGTCAGGTGTTCCACTAAACAAACCTATGCTAGATTCGTCATGGTGTTCAGACATGAAGAGGTCTAGATGAAAAGTTGCACAAATGCATACACGTAGGGTAATCCTTGGGATGCGTTTCCTTCGACCATATTCCAATGAACTCGATATCGTAGTCCGCTTCGTCGCATGCGCAGCATTCCGCATTCGGATCGTCTTTCGGCACGACTTTCTGGTAGCCTTCTAGAAAATAAAACCGTTACCTCTCCTAACTCTGATGACAATCATATGTTAGCGGAAAATTCCCAAGTAACAATCAACTAACCGACAACGCAGAACCGCTTAGTGAGCTCATTTGCATCTGCGTACCAGACGTTCCTCGATTGAATGACGGACGCGCGGAAAATCACGCAGTCCGTTGACGTCTCTGGTGCCCTCCACAAAACGTGCACTGACGTCTTCGGTCTCAAGTTGGCGTGCGAAACACCCGCGGACCGACAGTTTGGCGCTACTCTCGCTTCTCCTTGACCCTTTCGGCCCTAAAGGTGCATTAGCGTCGGCACGCTAACAAAACTTTGGGAATAATTTTGGTAGAGCAAAAAGTTTAGGGCACCCTAGTAGAGCTTACCTTCTTTACATCGAACTTTCCCGCCGGCTTCCCATTCTCGAACTGCCCCGTAATGCCGAATCCGCGGAAGGTTTGCACTACGTACTGGGTCTGCCAGCCGCGCAGGGCTACTTTGTAGGTCTTACCGGGAACGTACCCAGTGGGAGAAGTGTCACCCTTGTCAGAGTGACCGTTAATCTCTATGGTAAAACCATTGCTGCCTGTCGTCGGATCGCCTTTTGCCTCGTAGAGCCTTTGGTTGCATTCATATGCAGCAAACGAATAATCAAGCAGCCACGATAATTGCCCCAAGAACGTAATGGCAGTGAAGAGGTTCATTGTCCACTAATGGTCGTGTGTCTCAAAGAAGCTGCGGCCACAAGTATCCGGCTCAGGTTGTCGCCTTCACGAGCCACAAAATTGGTGCCAAATAGACAGTGCTGCGCACAACACTTTTATAAGCCAATATTATCTCCAGTGAGGAACGCTCTCCAGGTCTGCGGATCGATCAACATTACAAATTGGCGGCGATTTATCTGCTGGCCAGAGGCGACCTCCAGTCGGCAGGTCTAGCTTCCCAGGCCCAGATGTCTGTCGCATTTATTTCTCATCTGCTAATCGGTGAGCGGTGGAACCAGGGCATTTGTCAGGGCACGCAGCAGTTAAAAGTCGAAAATGTGGATATTAGGCACAGGCCATCCAGATGCGTTTATGAGTCATCGTGTTGCAGAGCAGAGCACAGCGGCAAGAACGGTTGTGATGGTCTCAAAAAGAACCGGCATACTGTCGCTACTAATTGGGGAAGGTATACATAGTTCCTGGAATTTTAAAGATACCTTTATTAGTATCCATTAACTAGGTCAGTAAACGAATTTCAAAAAAAGGTTTGCATTTTTTCTCCATACTGTCTATCCGTTTGCCCTCTTAGAATTGCTAGCTATCCTCCTAACCTTTCCGAGTGCGTATTCCCGTACAGATGACAAACAGCGACGTTCATGCCGCCAAATATCATGAGCCCAAGTGCGTATCACCAGAGGGCATTTCCACGAGCAAATCGATTCAACGCCACCCGAGGCGCCGACCTCACTGCGGGCAGCGCAGTGACGTAGCGCGATGAACGAAAATGAGTGCCGCGGCACGCTTTCCGTCCTCAGTTTGCCGGCCTCGCGCCCACGCCGCTGAGCCTGAAGAAAGAACACGCGCAGAGAGCGGGTGTTCCCGCCACGGTTCCACTCGCTTAAGACTCATCAGGCGGCAATGAGAAGAGCCCGTCACTGCAGATACAGCCAAAATTAGGTAAAGTTGGTCCTTACTTCGTCTCCTTATGTCGGAATTGTAGGACGCTTGGTTTATTTTATAGAAGGTGAAAATGAGAAAGATAAGACATCATCTTTCTGTGTTTGCCTATCTCATAATCTTTAGAACTCGCAGCCTCAAAAGCAGAGCAGCATGGCGGGTGGGATCGTCATTGACCAGGTGGACCCCGAAGACTCGTTGTTCTCGCAGGAGCAGAGCCGGGCTGGAGGAACTGATGTTCCTTGGTGGCAAAGGTTTGTCCCTCACATTTGTAAAACCCACGGTCATTAACACTATGTTTAGAAATTTCCTACTACGCCAGAGGACGCTTATTGGCACCTGGGATGGAGTCTTTCCCACCGTCATGGTCAACATTTTCGGCATTGTCGTCTTTATCCGTATGGGATGGATTGTGGTATGCTTCGTATATTCTTTTCCTGCGCTCAGACGTGTTTTAGGGAACCGCGGGAGTCTCACATGCTGTACTGCTGCTCATACTCAGCACCATCTTCTGCCTGATCACGGTGTTCTCCGCGATTGGGATCTGCGAGCGATGCAAGCTTCAGAGTGGAGGCATCTACTTTCTCATCTCACACGTGCTAGGAGGGCAGATCGGTGGAACGGTGGGGCTGCTGTACGTCTTTGGGCAGGCCACTGCCACCGGCCTAGTGGCCTACGGTTTCGGCGAAAGTATGGCACGATTGTTCCGGTCCGACAACGAGGCTGCCATCAAGCTCATTGCAGTGAGCGTGCTGATTGTGCTTACAGGTACAGTGGCCAAAACGGTAATATTTAAGAAAACACATGGTTAAGGGCTGAACACCGTTGGCTTGCGCTTCGTCATCCGCTTGCAGCTGTTGCTGCTATGCGTCCTTGCGGCTGCCGTTTTCGACTTCTTCCTTGGCTCGCTGTTCATTCGTCAATCAGGTACGGCCACAAAGGTTAAACTTTTTCTACAAAATCATTCAGAAGTTGTAATTGGTCCATACAGCAGCGAGCGGCTGTCCGCCAACATGGAACCCCACTACGTGCCGATGAACTGCACCGTGGACAGCACTACCTTCGAAACCAAGCACGAAAGCTTCTTCAGCGTCTTTGGCGTGCTTTTTGCCAACTTCCTCGGTGTCTTGGCCGGTACGCCGGAACACGGTAGCGGCGCACCAAAGCTCGTATTTAGGCGTGAACATGAGCGGTGATCTGAAGGAACCGAAGAAGAACATTCCTCAAGGAGAACTTTCCGCCATAGCTGTGAGGTAACGAACACGAAGTCAATCGTATCTAACGTGCCGTTGTTGCAGTTCCGGAGTCTGCTTCCTGATGATCCTCGCGCTAGGCGCCATTGTAGAGCGGCCGTCCCTCCTCTGCGACTATATGATCAGCGAACGCATATCCATGACGAAGGTCCTCTTCCTGAGCGGCATCTATGTCTCTTCCTTGAGTTCCATCGTCGGTTCGATGCTCGGACCGCCACGTGTTCTGCAGGGCATCGCGGCAGAGGGTCTCATACCCGCAATGGGATTCCTGGCAAAAGGGGTAGGTGTAGGTCTCGCCTATCTTAAGCCAACGACTAGTCTGCAGGAGGGACCCAATGACACTCCAGTTCGCGCATCGGTGGTTCTGTCGGCCGTCGCTGTGGTGTTCATTCTGCTCGGCAACCTGAACCAGCTCGCCATTCTCTCGACAACGCCATTCCTCATCACCTACGCCTACGTGAACTACGCGTACGTCTCGCTAGCGATGAGCAACGACCTCGAGGCACTGAACGACCAACTTCACACCATTGAGACATCCAAGTCATACGGAAGCATGGCGGACATCAAGAACGGACAAGGAAAGGCAGACACTCCGTCGGCGTCCTCGTCAAAGCACGCGCTCGATGAGCTCTTTGCAACGGAGCGCACCCGGGACACGGCACGACTGGTCGATGATAATGAAGTATCGTCGTGGTACTTCAAGTTCACGAACCGCTATGTGTCGCTCGTTGGGGTTAGTTTATTACTCGAAAGTCCCTCGTGCATACAGCTGATTCTAGGCCATTCTCAACTTCGTGTTCGTCCTTTTCATCAACCAGTGGTACGCGTTCCTGCACCTGCTAGCGTTCCTCCTCATATACTTGTACATCGGCAGCAAGTCACCAGCCATTGAACAAGGTTTGGATGTGTGAAACCGCCGCCTGTTAACCAACGTGTTTTTAGGAGTATCGTCGTTTTCGCTATTCCACATGGGCAGAACCATATGGACCAAGGCAGAATGGCTGGGAGAGATCAAGGGACCGAGCTTCATTGTCAAGGCGACTGGCCTTGACGTTAACTACGAAACCACTCGTCTCAACGACGACAACGAGGACTACAGCGCAAGGAAGCAATATCATCACGCAGAGGAAGTGCGCGACTTCGACTAGATCGTTAGGGTCAAAAGGTTATCTTCGTAGCTGCAGCCACCACGTGTGGGTTGAGATGTTGGCAAAGACCTTATTCATCCCTTAACGTTATTTCTTAGTGCCAAATTTAGTCAGTTTACGTAACTTAGGCTTCTTCAAAGATGCTGACTCACTCAAAAAAAGCTTATACTTTCGTGAAGAGCAGGCAAGCTGTTACTTTCCATATCTGATAATGTTGCGTGTACGACCATCATCATGTCATCGCTCGGCTATTTGCAGATTTGTAGATGTAATAAAGGGAACATGAAGCGCTAGTGCACTGTAGTTGGCTAGAAGGATCGGTACGAAACAATACGGCTAGCAGGATTCTACCTTTACTTGGCACAATTAAGTCAGTTAAAAGTACATTCGGATCATGCCGGATGAGAATAGCGCCGATTGCTTTTGGGGCGTCGCGGAGTTTGACGGAAAGCCCGCTGGCTATCGATCCAGATGTCCGTAAGCTTCAGGTCGGGCGCTGCTTCAGCGAAGCGGCAAAGGCGGACTTGGGCGGTGTACTGCTCACCGTTCGCTTCCAGTCCAAAGTTGACGACATTCATGCCCCTCGCTTCCTGCCCGCTTGTATCTACAAGAAGTACGGTGTAGCTGAGATATGACACTGTCAAAATGACATACGTGAACGGTCGTAGACGACGTCAAAAACTGCGGAATTATCGCGGGCTTCTTCATCGTCGCCAGACTTGGCAGTACGCAGGTCTTCTTCGGATGCTTTCCCAGGCTGAAATTGCGCTGCTTAATGCCATGTGTTTAAAAGAGACGTACTAAATTCGGTGCGCATGCAGCTCGAAACGCCTGGTCAGAACGGAAAACCAAGGGTGTTTTGGTCGTGTTAGACGGTGCCGGTGCAGATGGCGTTGCAGAGGATGTCGTATTGGCAGCGCTGCTGTCGTGACCTTCATGTGATGCCTAAATGGACGCTCTGAACATCCTTGAACCGGTTCGTATTGTTCGTACCTGCTCAAGTGTTAGTTCACTACCTGTGGCACTGCTCAGGTCGGAGCTTGATCCTGAAGAGCCGTACTGAGCGCTGGGTTTGAATGCGCGAGAAGAGTCAGTTAGCTGCGGGTCGCTACGGAATGACAACTGCGGAGTCACGTCATACGAATCAACATCGGTTTCGCCCTGGAAGAGTCCACACTTAAAGTTACCAACTACAACAAAGCAACTTACCCGTGTACTCCAGTCGTAGCTCATCCAGTCGTAGATGTAGAACAGCCGCAAGAACCGCTAGTGCAAAAATGGACAGAGACGGGACGAAAGCCAGTTCACACCATTAACTTAGGTAGCTCGAAGATTTGCATGCTGTATGCTTTGAACTTAGTTTTTCCTAAACTAGTCTGGTTCTCAGTGGAGCTTCCAGGAAACCAATCATTTTTGTTTTGACGTGATTCGTGATGCCGACCATGCTAGCAAGTTAACCCGCTTTATTCTTTCCACGGAGACAGCTTGTAGTAACCGGACAAGAAACACTGGATGGCGAATTGACATGTACAACCGCGCAGACCTAATGCAGTAAAACCCGCAAAGGAACAGATACAGGCAACGAAGCGTCAAGCGTTGACTGCGCCAGGCAACGAGCTTGCAGCCACAGTCTTTGACTGGCGCAGGCTACACATAGTATTCAATAGATTAGGTACAACGTGCTTTCAGCGGATGTCTACACGGAGCTGCAGAACGGCTGTCGGTTCCTTAGAAGGCTCTCTCGTTGGCATAGTAGAGGATGTACTGCGACGCGTAGTAGGTCAGGTTGAGAACCCAGGTCATCTTGGTGGTGTGGCGAGCGAAGTGGTTGACCAGCAGCGACGAGTCGCAGACAAGCATCAGGAAGAGGCCGAAAAAGCGGAGAAGTGCGGTCTAAAACTCGCCAGATTTAGAATTGCAACGTAAGTTGGTAGTTGATCTCGGTAAATCGTAGCTGTTGCGCGGCTTCCTAGTGAGGTGGCTTACTAGGACCCTTGCTGAATATCTCATTCTAGGCGATTAGTTCTGCGAGTCTAAACTTCTGGACCTTCTCTGCATCATTCCCCGAAAATCTATTGGTTCTCCGCGTCCATAAACCACACAAGTACACCCATTAAAATTTTTCCACACGCCACGTTTCAAATCTTATCATTTCCTGTTCCCGTAAATTCTCGGTATTGTGCTTTACAGGTTTTCCTGCCCGTGAACGGCCATGCACCGAGTGCGACCCACGTGATGCCCGGCGGTCCGCATTATGAGGGTGTGGACGCCTAGAACCAGACACATGCGGGATTGCGGAATGTGACTGCCCGTCTCTCCCGAAGTTAAGCATCGCTAATGCGGCGGGCGATCTTTGAACGCTGAGCATCTTGCACTTCCTTGTGACTAGCCAGCCGTCTCTGTTTCAGAGACCACTCTGGAGATCTCTGAGCCACTATACGCTTTTATCCGCTCAGAGTGCACGTATCCCAGGAAAACCCACTCATAAATAGACATGGACCCGATCAGGCGCTGGCCCTACCTATCTGTAAGGAAGCAATCGAGAGCGTCAGAGAGCAATACCTACCGTTTCGGCGTACGCGATCCTCGAACCGTGTTTCCAGACGGAGCCAGCGGCGATAAAACTGGCGGAGACGACAGAGATCATCAATGAGAACATGATGATCGGAACGGGCAGCGACCGGAAAAGGTCTGCGAAGATGTAGTAGAGGAAACAGCCGACGGCGATCGCGGTGAGGACGGTCAACTCCCGCCACCATTTGTTGAGTGCGCGAAGGAAGGACATCATGTAACAGGCATGTGCCAAGCTGATCAACAGTGCGCTACGCTCCATCTTGTGTGGGTACAGCGACCAGTGGTACAGGGCGGCAGCTGAAAGTCAGTGGGTTAGATTACTGGTTTATGGGCAGACAACTCTACTCTCTAAACCGTTGTAAAAGCGCGTCAGACACTCATCTACTAGTCGGCTTTCTGAAGGCCAAACTTACCGAGCATGAAGAACGAGAGGGACGTGAAGAAGCGCTTGCGGCGTGGCATCTTCGTGAACAGGGTGAGGATGCCGAGCACGATCACGGGCAGTGTGAACACGGCAGGCGCATTGTTCCGGAATCCGTCGGTCGCCATGTAGACGAACACCACCAAGGATGCGTAGACTTTCGCGGTTCGACTTAGATGTGCGGACATTGTTAGCCTAAACGTTGAAACATGTCAAGTGGATTCTCCGTTACGAAAACCTCACTGCGCGCGGCAAGGATGATAAGCATAACAGCGACTGGCACATACCAACGAGGAACGTTTGCTTTAAACGTCGCTCGCTGGGTGTTCACTAACGAAAGATCAAGAGAGAGCGCATGCAAAAACTGGCCACGCGACGTGGCTTTCAATCAAAAGATGGTTGCGAACTGAGCTGAGTCGCGTAGCTGCAAGAAAACGCCGTATAATAAGCCAAAGAAGTGCAATAAATTAGTGCAGCACCAATGATTGACTTCCGAATGACACCCGGGCCTGCAATCAGCAGAGTGTGTCGAAGAAAACTTCTAAGGAACTCTTGTGACCGAGGGCAACTGGCATGCGACAAGTAAAGTCTGAGACACTATATGTAGAACAAGACGCAGGCAGCAAGCGGCAGCAGAAGCTTTCTCGTCGAAGGCAGAGATCTTCTAGCCCCACTGGGAACAACCGTCAGAGCCGCTGAAGACGAAGCGTCGGAGTTTTTCTCTTACCAAAGAACCGTGCTAGAAGTAAACACTGAGCGAGATGATGTGGACAAATAACGTCCGTGCAAGGGATGTGCGCGCTCACGTGAATCTGAGCAATGCTATTTAGAATGGTTTTGAAATTAACGCTTGTGGAAAGTCAGCACGGTGTACGAACAGCTAGCGATGACTAGAAATGAGTGAAGAGAGAAGGGGACATCGTGGGATCAGCTAATAGTTGCACACCATGCCCCTTGTTTTCGCTAAGTTGTAGTGCTAAATGCCTATGCGAGGACAACCTTAGCTCTCCACATACTGAGTACCCTGGAGTGCACGCTACCGCTGTAAACATTTAGGCGTTGGTCAGCTTCATGATGAGCGAAGTCTCGAGTGAACACACATTTTTACGGCTGCCAGTAAGATGCAAATGATCGGAAAGCAATCGGTGATTTGCTTATAAGAGGAAACCAAAGGTGCCGGAGATAGGGAGAGATAATTTCGGACAGCGACCGGGCAGCTTAAGACGCTCAAAGGTCAAAGTAAACGGCACTCGCGAAACTGCCGGCTGGCAGGAAGAAGAAGCGGCTTAAGGTATCAACAAGCGGGGAAAGAGTGCAATGCGTCCCGGAGCCGGGCCGCCGTCTACACAATGGGAGTGGGCATCTGGGCGGCAGTAGGGAAATCACGTGAATCGGGCGGGTTCAAGGACGACATTAGCCCCAAAAAACTCGCTACAGTTTTGTTCATTCGATTCCGGTTCACTTCACGAGTACCGGAAGAAAAGAGGTTGCCCTGGAGAACAGGCTGAAATTAGTTTCGACAGAGTCCGGAAGTGTCTACTCTGGCATCTAGCGACGCGTGGAACTGGTAGTAAGTACGAAGCGGGATGTAGCCAAATTGTCTAGCGGAAATGTGCACCTCGTTTTTGTCACGGAACTCTCTCGATGCTTGCGTTTTTATGACAAAAAAATTACCCTAGAAACTTAAGCAAAGGCGGTAAACTCTTGGTCAAGCACGCGGTCCATTGGGTATGATGATGCAAATAGTGTGTCGGAGCAGCAAAGCTACTTATGGCTTTTTGTGAAAGGGCCAGCGTTTTTAGTCCTCTCCAATTTGGCGTATCACTGAGATTCAAACCATACATGAACAAATTTAGATCCGGGTTTGCCAGCATGTGGCCCTTTGGCCACAGCGTCTTAAATAGACCGAGCTCGATAAGAAGGAATTAGGGACACTCGGGGCATTAATTCGGGAACAACATTGTACGTAGAATGCACCCTCCGAATGCTCACGTTTCCTCTTCGATTTGTCTTCGAGATGCTCATTTGAGGAACAAGGTGCATTTAACGCTCTTTGGCAAAATATAATTGAGTTAACGCGGCGTGAAGTTCAAAACACGGTCAATAAGTGTCGTGCGTCGACAGGGTGACACACGTCAACACATTCTAGCCAGGTTGGTTAGTGCTTAAACGGTCTCGGGACAAAAACCACATCGATGGAACGGAGACGCTAAAGAGTCCAGTTTGAGTCCGTGACATTTTCCTCGGGAACCATGGTTTGCTCTGACGCATAAGACCGCAGCCGCGTGCACCTTGTTCCCTGCCCATCGCTACGGGGAAGGAGTAGGAAGGAAAATCAGCTGAAGCCCAAACCGCCGCCATTCGCTTTCTTTCAAGCCAGTCAGTCGGCCAGGCAGCCAGACGAACTAGACGGCTTGCCTCATCGGAGAACGCATTGATTGTTGTGTTTATTTAGCTCCCATGAATCCGCGAGCCGCGCGAAAAGCGCTATCCTTCATTTTTTGAAAAAACGATGGCCATAGTTGTTTTCGAACGAAAAGGACCATCCCAAGACCCAGGGCATTCCTGAGTCGCATTTATGATGCCTGCATATGAATGAAACAATCTCACCCACTTCCAGGAGAAAAGATTTGTAGAAGGTCATTAAAACATAAACAATAACTTCAATAACGGCAATAAGGCAGATATGAAATACGGCTGGACGGTTATGCCCCGGAGGACGCAGTGACTGTCGCCTCGTTAAAATGCGAAACGTTCATGCACGGGTTTTCTATGCCGGCTAAAATTAGCGCGATCAAAGCACACCCATGAAGACAGTACACAGGTGAGCTATAAGCTGTCACGAAACACACGTTGTGTTGCCCATCACTACGCACCAGCGGACACTGGTCATTCGAGTGATCTGTGAACCTCAAAAATGGAGCGAGCATCTCGTCGTCCGCCGCCGTCCACTATAGCAGAGGAAAAAATGTGCCGCGCTATTCAAAGAAGTGGACCGCATCGATTGTTTGTTTACTGGTCGCTCGCTCTCGGCTCTCCATACGCCTCGTAAAGTTGGACTGCGAGAAAACAATAAACAAGCAAGCCGTCCTCTCCAGCAGTGACACCTTTCGCAACAACGTTTGACTGCTTTTCTATTCAGCTACGCCCTGAATACTTGCCTGAATAGATGCATGAGACGGCGTAAGCAAAGGGGCTAAGCTCACCTGGACCACTTCTCATAACACGGGATCATACTTCAGCCTAAAATAGTAGGGCTAAGGCTTTTATGATTAATAAAAAAACCCTGTAATTTCTGTCGGATAGAGCTGACGCCACTCAGGCCCGAAATCGTATTAACCAATTAGGTGGTAAAAAACGAAGCGACGAGTCTTCAAGCACTCAACGAACAATAGGCGGCACGTGGAGCGAATTAATGCGAACATCGAACACGCCAAAGACTGATTTAACTCGACGTTCATTCGCTCCTCAGTTGATAGCGTTAAGGACGCGTAACTCGTCGACGAACTCGCAATTTGCCACAGATGGTCGCACCCAAGGTTTCGGAGACATAAGAAAGAGAAAAAAGCGGCAACTTTTTTTTAGGCGTTACCGTCAACCCTGCACAAGCGGGCCCTAGGCCCGCCGAGCCGGGCCCGGGCCTCCATTTCGGCAGAACCAGCCGGGCCCGGGCCGGGCCTGGGGTAGGCCCGGCCCGGCCCGTTTAGGCCCGGTTCAGGGTTCAAAAATTGCCACATTTTGGTCAAAATTTCAATACATTTTTGGTTAATTAGCCAAAACGTCGCTCTGACGGTGCCTGCGGCAAGCTATTTTAGGTGAAAATACTCGAATGTTGCATCTTAAACTCATTATAAGGGGCAACACTTTAGCCTATGGAATGCCTAGGATATGATCTCGTTTCTACGAAGCATAACGATGATTCCACCCACTGCGGTACGACACGGAACAATGCGGTTGGATGGATGTGGCGGAAACGGTTTGTGAAATTGCTAGTCTTGCCATAACTAGCAAGCACTTCTTACCTATGCATTCTTAGTGCTGCTTTCACTAAACATCTCCATGCCTCAACAATCTGTACAAGTTTACTTCCTTACTTATTACATGGGAACGGGTACTGGGATTTCAGTTTCTACAGCCACGTTGCTCAGTACACCAGTCGCGCAGTCGTCGAAGCTCCCCATATGATTAAGTACTGCGCGACATAGTAAGTGGACAGCACGGCGACGCGGGGATTGGGTATTTTGAAACCCACTTCCTCGAGCAGTAGCATCGAGTCGGAGAGAAAGAAGAGTGAGTAACCCGCGAAACGCATCAAATTGTTCTAGACAGTTTGCTGATAAAAATGCTCGTTCATTCGGCGTTACTTACTATTGCCCTTGGCGGTTGCTTGTGGGTGCCGTTAAAGTAGAGGGAGCCACTAACGACCCACGCGATGCAGAGAACGATTGCGTACGCCATCATGATCACAGTAGAGAGCGGCTTGATCCACAACTGCAGCATTAGGAAGAAGTGGTTCACGAAGAGTGCGTAGGTCAGTGTGATGATTCCAAGCTCTTGTGAGATCGTTTTGAGCGTGGGCGCGAAGCGAGACTAGATAGCAAACAGTACACAGAAGCGCTATGCATCCGAACCAACCATATAAAACAGATGACCGACGGCGAATGCGATAGCGCCTGGAACGAGGCCGCCTTCGTAGAGTGCCAGTAGGAAGTCGCCTAGGGCTCCGAAAGTGAGCCCCAGCGCGTAGTTGACCCTGTCCCATCCTTGCAAGTCACCGTGGCCTTTGTGCACGAGCAACCCGAGAGAGAGCACTGGTAACGTCTTTCTAAACGCAGCGCTTGAGGGAAGACTTGTCGAGAGCTCGACTTACAGAATAGGAAAGCGGAAGGAGTCCTCCTTCTCGAAGCCGTCGGTTTTGAAGTAGAAAACGCCGATTAGAAATACGTACGTAGCGAAGAGAGTGAGCGACGCCATGCGTGGGTCAGTTCAGTTAGCAAGAAGGTCAGTGTCGGTCAGCAAATCGGGACGCAGAAGTCCGCACACAATCCTAAACGAGAACCTTTCGAAGTATTCGCGAACTGAGTTGTATTTCGTGTGAACTAACTCGTCAAATAATCGTTGGATGACGACAAACGAAACAATTCAACTTCACACTACATTGTTGACTGCACCAGTGCAAAAGTTCCAGAAAAGCGGGCGAGACAAAACACAACGTTGATGATTTCTCAAGAGCACATGGAGTGAGCGTGTCCCGGCGGCGCCGAGACGCGGCACAAATACGCGCAAACAAGTCAACAAGCACGCCGTCGCGTGCGGGACAATCCTTTTGCGCCATCGAAGCCGCAATCAAAGTTCGGAAGTAACGCTATTAACCAAATACGTTTCTGAAAAAAGCACAAGATTCACGCGAACGAAGATTAACAGTGTAAAGTGAATGTGACTATTTGCGGACTTGTGAGCGAAGGTGCCCCTGCTTGTCAAAACTGTGCATGTCTTGACTTATGGATATTGCCCATACAGAACTGTGTTACAACACCATTTCGGGTAACACGCATGCAGACAAAACATTTCTCTAGAAACCATCTAGCAAGCATAGCCCCAGGTTAGCATTTGAGAGTTTTAACGGCTCTAGCGGTAAAGTCTGTAGAGTAAGCTAGCAGCACTAAAATAAGCAAGTCGATGGCTCCGTATGACGTGGGACAGCAAGACAAATGATAACATTCCGAAGCGTAAGCCGCTAGGAGGTAAGTCCTAAGTTGCGCTTGAGTGAAACGTGCAAACTTGTTTCGTCGCAAACAGGTAAGCATTTTACTTCTCGTCCAGCTTTTAAAGCGCTTTGGCCGAGCGCTCTGTAGCCGAGCCGGGCGATCAGGTCCGCTAGACTACGACCACACCTCCCACGTGGCAAGGAAAGTGCAAGAGAGTCCCCGAAAAATTACGTCAGTGCAGTGCCCGACTGTGTCTTGTCTGAGATACCGATAACCAACCTTCTTGGCCCTGAGAACGACAAAGCTAGAGACGAATTGAGTCATTTGAGCTACGCTACGAAAGTGTTGGTTGCTCCATAAAATCGGGTTTTGCTAGTTTTTTGCTCAATTGCCGAGAAGATAGTGTTCTGCAAAGCAGAATTTTACAAGTACATAGGCCTAGAGAAAAAACAAATACGTTTGATCCTTATTCGTCAGTCCTGAATGCGCACCAGTGATGCTTGAAACTCGGCCCTATGCATGGTCCTATAGGGTCGGATGACTCTAATCACACGGTCAACTGTGGTTAACTACAAGCGCGCATGTTAACTAGTTACGTTGTCAGAAGTTTTATTGTTCCAAACTAGACGCAGTGCGGACGTCAACACTCTATGGTCTGTGACAACCGTCTGTTCGAGGAAAGACGTCAATGGGCAATTGACATCCTCGTGACTGACTCTCGATGAGGGACCACACCGCATTCCTGTCCACCTCACTCACTTTCTGTGGTCGTAAATAGAGTCTTTACCGAACCAAAGTAGGTGGAAAGTTAACGCAGCTTGAGTTCCCTTCGTGCCGTAGCAGGAAAAATGATATATGGCGGTTTCGTTGTCAATGGTCGGAAGACTAAAATAGCTCTCTTAGCTAGATTAAATCGTGGGATCTGATGTATGCATGCGCTGCTGCCAGAACAAGCCGGTAGGCAAGAGGGTAGATTTGAGCTTAAGCCCGCTTTGATACTAGGAGTTAATCGAACCAGTGAACAAGTATCGGCAATGTTTATAATATCGTTTAAACACAGGGTAGATACAAGACATTGAAGTATTTTCAAAAGACTCGAACGGCTACTCAGAAGATGTTGTGGAAAGTGGGGTGCTTGCAGTTCTTGGCGCTGACTGCGTCTGTGATGTTCACAACGGCGCCTTGGAAGCGCACTTCCACGAAAATGGTATCCGAGGAGCCGGCGCAAGCGAGACGAACGCCAACGGGCTGACCTTGTTCGATTCGCTTCTTGCCGAAGCCGAGATCATCGCGGTAGCGAACGTTGTACAATCGAACTTCGTAGTCTTAACCGTATGATTTGTCAAGCTACATGATATATTCTGGAAAAAGCAGCTTACCCGTCCATTTGCCAGTACCGCTGATGAAGAGGCCTTCGTTGCCGCAGCCGCTGTACACACCGTCCACGTACTCGAGCCTGATCCGGCCGATTAGGTCTCCATCGATAGGACTGAAACGTCACTACATTGAAACCACTTCCGGCCTTTGACGGTGCACGTTACCTATAGACAACGGCTGCTCGCTCCGACTCCTCGTGAGCGTTGTACTCGTCGGTGTCGGAGGCCATCGGGCACCGCAGCTCCCAGCCGCGCACTCCGTTGTAGCGGCTGAAACAAACTACCGATACAAATGACCGAACCAGTTGGTTTGCGCTTTTTGCGCGCTATATACTGGCTAACAAAGAACTTACGTGTCGCTCTTGAATGGCTCACCGACGAGCGCATTGTTGATGTTCGTCTCGCAGATCTGTCCCGTGCACATGCCTGAACGAGTTGGTCGGATAAGGAAGGTGCTCGGAAAGTGCACTAACATTCCACCAAGTGATGAGTGGGGTCGATGGATTTGCCTTCGCGGAACAGCTCCACACGAAGGTAGTTCTGATTGCTCTGCTGCATATTGTCCAGATTGCACTCAATGTTACCGGCGACACCGATCTGGTCACCGGCCTGCACCTTCCCGCCGTACTTGCGAAGAGTGACCGAGGTAATCAGCACGTAATAGCCTAAGGTATGATAAAAATTCGACAGTGATCCGCGCGTTACTCACCTCGCCACTGCCCGGTGCCGTCGATGCGCGCGCCTTGATCTGCGCAGCTCTTTTCGTGTTCACCGCCGAACGGTTGGTGGTAGCTGATTTCGCCATCGAACGGGGCAAACACTGGCTCTTCGTGTGGACATATCAGGTCCACTGCTTCGACAAGCTGGTTGTTCTTCCTGAACAGTGAGGCAAGGATGGCGGCGTAAAATATGCACGTACCTGCGTCCTTTGTAGTGACCGCATGTGCCATCAGCACCAGGGCAGGCCTTCAGTTCATTGCGCGGGTTCGCGCTGCAGATCGTGCGCAAACAACCGAGCGAATCAACTATAATTCCTCAAAGTAGAAAATACGTAAGAAATGGCGTGGACTACGGAAAAAACTTTCTTTCATTTATATATATGTTTGTTCTATAGAGGCAACAGACGGACTGGAAGCTTAACGTACCCGACGAGAGCAGCCCGGCAAGCAGCAGAAGGTTCAAGACTAGTGTGCTCATTGTAAAAACACTGCGTGCCCTACAACAAATGGGTTAGCGGAGCGGTCACTTCCACGACGTTAGGTGCGGTCTTATCTTATCGCTCCTTTAGGAACGGTCTTAAAGTCACGATGGTCAGAGGAACGCGAGTACCACAACAACCTGCATTCAATTGAGTTCCTAAGAGAGTACTGCGGGCAAGCCAGAGGTCAAGAATGTAAATAAGAGAGGCAGTGAAATTGCGAGAACATGGTCCCATCCATCCGAAATCTGTCAGGTTTGACATGCTAACAAACATGTGTCTTCCAACCGACTACCCGTCCGCAACCGAGCGGCCAACGCGACAAGCTCCGAATGGCAAAGGGCGGCTCGCGGCATATAAAATGGGTAATGTGAGAAAATCACTTCCATATGGCACCGCTGGCCTTTCGGAATGCTAATGCCGCCTCTGCACAAGTGCCGCTGTCGCACTAAGCATCTGTCTGTGAGGCAGTGCGCACATAGATCTACGAAATCTAACATATTGCGACATCTTTTGTCCAAACTATAGAGTCCCTATGCAATTCACCACTGGTATGTATGGGCCAGTCAAGTGGTACGTTGTTTTTAATGCCGCACGCTCATATAGTCATCGCAGTGAAAAAGTCACGGTTAAGTTGGCAGTCACGAGAGAACACAGCGTACATTACACAACGGAGCCGGCGATCTTCAGCAAGCGAGCCACAGCATCCGGATTATCCTTCTGCAGTCGGGACACGCACGCATCGAACAACTGAAATTAAGAGTCGCAAATTAAACTGATGGCATTGATAGTTCGGGTTAATATCGCGAAAGGTACCTGATTGAGCTCACTCTCACGCTGATCCACTTTGTGAGTGCTCTTGTGCAGGTCCTTTCGCAGCTGCCCCAGCTCGGCGTCCATGTCCAGACTCTGCGTGAAGAACGAGCCTAGCTTCTCTGCCGTCTCGATGTCTAAGCATAACAATGATAAAGCGAAAAGTCTCCGGTGCTGTACCTTTCTCAATTTTGGTCGTCTCGTCATTGAACTCTTGTATGCGCTTNTGAGGTTGAGGTTGAAGTTTTTCGCGATTGGGGTTGAGGTTGAAGTTGAGGTTGAAGTTTTCTCGGGTTGAGGTTGAAGGTTGAGGTTGAGGTTGAAGTTATCTGAGGTATCGGGGTGAGGTTGAGGTTGAGGTTGAAGTTTTTTTGGAATCCGGAAACCCTTCTTACAACAACCAGAACAACCACAGCAAGGTAAAGAGCCACGTTTTAGGTTTTGTGAACGGTTACTGGGCATCTCACTGATGATGGCCCACCCAGTACCCTCGGTAATAGGTCGGAGATAGGGCCGAAACCTATTACCGATACGTAAGCGTAAAAACCAACCCTTCTTTTGAATGATTCCGTTGTCAAGGTTCTTATTGTTCCAAACTAGACACATTGCGGCCGTCAACGCTCTATGGTCTGTGACAACCGTCTGTTCGAGGAAAGACGTCAATGGGCAATTGACATCCTCGTGACTGACTCTCGATGAGGGACCACACCGCATTCCTGCCCACCTCACTCACTTTCTGTGGTCGTAAATAGAGTCTTTACCGAACCTAAGTAGGTGGAAAGTTAACGCGGCTTGAGCTTCCTTCGCGCCATAGCAGGATAAATGATATATGGTGGTTTCGTTGTCAATGGTCGGCAGGCTATAATAGCCCTCTTAGCTAGATTAAATCGTAGGATCTGAAGTATGCATGCGACGAGACGGGCGGCCCGAACAAGCCGGTAGGCAAGAGGGTAGACTGGAGCTTAAGTCCGCTTTGATCATAGGCCTTAATCGAACCAGTCAACAAGAAACGGCAATGTTTACTGTATAAGATCGTTTAAACACAGGGTAGATACAAAACATTGAAGTATTTTCTAAAGACTCGAACGGCTACTCAGAAGATGTTGTGGAAAGTGGGGTGCTTGCAGTTCTTGGCGCTGACTGCGTCTGTAATGTTCACAACTGCGCCTTGGAAGCGTACTTCCAGGAAAATGGTATCCGAGGAGCCGGCGCAAGCGAGACGAACGCCAACGGGCTGGCCTTGTTCGATTCGCTTCTTGCCGAAGCCGAGGTCATCGCGGTAGCGAACGTTGTACAATCGAACTTCGTAGTCTTAACCGTACGATTTGTCAGAGAAAATGAGATATGCTGGAAAAAGCAGCTTACCCGTCCATTTGCCAGTACCGCTGATGAAGAGGCCTTCGTTGCCGCAGCCGCTGTACACTCCGTCCACGTACTCGAGTCTGATCCGGCCGATTAGGTCACCATCAATAGGACTGAAACGCCACTACATTGAACCACCTCCGGCCTTTGACGGCGCATGTTACCTATAGACAACGGCTGCACGCTCCGACTCCTCGTGAGCGTTGTACTCCTCGGTGTCGGAGGCCATCGGGCACCGCAGCTCCCAAACCGCGCACTCCGTTGTAGCGGCTGAAACAAACTACCGATACACATGACCCATCTCTACACTTCCAGTTGGTTCGAGTTTTGGCGCTGTAGATACTGGCTTATAAAGAGCTTACGTGTCGCTCTTGAACGGCTCACCAACGAGCGCATTGTTGATGTTCGTCTCGCAGATCTGTCCCGTGCACATGCCTGAACGACTTGCTCGGATAAGGGACGTGCTCGGAAAGTGCACTAACAGTCCACCAAGTGATGAGTGGGGTCGATGGGTTTGCCTTCGCGGAACAGCTCCACGCGAAGGTAGTTCTGATTGCTCTGCTGCATATTGTCCAGATTGCACTCAATATTACCGGCGACACCGATCTGGTCACCGGCCTGCACCTTCCCGCCGTACTTGCGAAGAGTGACCGAGGTAATCAGCACGTAATAGCCTAAGAAAAAGTTGACAGTGATGCATCCGTGAGTTACTCACCTCGCCACTGCCCGGTGCCGTCGATGCGCGCGCCTTGATCTGCGCAGCTCTTTTCGTGTTCACCACCGAATGGTTGGTGGTAGCTGATTTCGCCATCGAACGGAGCAAAGACTGGCTCTTCGTGTGGGCATATCAGGTCCACTGCTTCGACAAGCTGGTTGTTCTTCCTGAACAGTGAGGCAAGAATGGCGGCGTACCATCGGACGTACCTGCGTCCCTTGTAGTGGCCGCATGTGCCGTCAGCACCAGGGCAGGCCTTCAGCTCATTGCGCGGGTTCGCGCTGCAGATCGTGCGCAAACAGCCAAGGGAATCAACTATAATTCCTCAGTGTATAAAATACGAAAGAAATTACATAGACCAGTACTATCTACAAAGTGAACAGAAGAACTGCAAGCTTAACGTACCCGACGAGAGCAGCCCGGCAAGCAGTAGAAGGTTCAAGAGTCGTACACTCATTGTCAAAGCACTGCTTGCCCTACAACAAATGGGTTAGCGGAGCGGCCACTGTCCACGACGTTAAGTGCGGTCTTATCTTATCGCACCTTTAGAACGGTCTTAGAGTCATGGCGGTCAGAGGAACGCGAGTACCACAACAACCTGCATTCAACTGAGTTCCTAAGAAAGTACTGAGGGGCAAGTCAGAGGTCAACAATATAAATAAGACAGGCTGTCAAAAGAAGATAGCAGTGAAATTGCGTGAACGTGCTTCCATCCGTCTTAAACTTGTCAGGTTTGACATGCTAACAAACATGTGTCCTCCAACCGACTACCCGTCCGCAACCGAGCTGCCAGCGCGACAAGGTCCCTCGAATGGCAAAGGGCCGCTCGCGGCATATAAAATGGGTAATGTGAGAAAATCGCTTCCATATGGCACCGCTGGCCTTTCGGAATGCTAATGCCGCCTCTGCACAAGTGGTACGACCAGGAAGGGAATGAGAAAATGGCTTATTAGCGGTCTCTGTCGTTGGCCAGAGCAGACACCCAGGCCTCGAATTTCGTGTTTCCAAACATTCTCTGGGTGGCACGACTACCTAGGGGATGTAGGGGAAAGGGAGACAAGAGAGTGGCATAACTTGACATTATAAGCTTCAACAGTCAAAAATTAAATTCGATGTTTCGCGCTTGTGCACAACCAGGGGTTCGGTCCCGCCTTATAGTTAATCTGAGTTTACAACGGAGTCTTACTCGTCATAGGAATGCTTGGATTGTCTTTGAATTGGATTGGAGTCATCCCTAGTCTTTTTTCTACGATACTCCTGCAATCAGTGTAAGCATGTGAGGGGTGCCATTAACGTTCGCAGTAATTCAGGGTGCACGCTGCCAATGCCAACACGCTAAGCATCTATCTGTGAGGCAGTCCGCACATAGATCTAAGGAAGCTGACATATGCAATATCCTTCGACCAAACTCTAGTGTCCCTTATGCAATTCACCACCGGTATGCATGGGTCAGCCAAGCGGTACGTCGTTTTTAATGTCGCACGCTCATAGAGGCATCGCAGTGAAAAAAGTCACGGTTAAGTTGGCAGTCACGAGAGAACACAGCGTACATTACACAACGGAGCTGGCGATCTTCATCAAGCGAGCCACAGCATCCGGATTCCCCTTCTGCAGGCGGGACACGCATGCATCGAACAACTGAAATTAAGGGTCGCAAAAAATGGATGACCTTGATATTTCAAGTTAATATCGAGGAACATACCTGATTGAGCTCACTCTCACGCTGATCCACTTTGTGAGTGCTCTCGTGCAAGTCCTTTCGCAGCTGCTCCAGCTCGGCGTCCATGTCCAGACTCTGCGCGAAGAACGAACCCAGCTTCTCTGCCGTCTCGATGTCTAAGCATAACAATGCATAAGTGAAAGCTCTCGGGTATTGTACCTTTCTCAATTTTGGTCGTCTCGTCATTGAACTCTTGTATGCGTTTCGATGCGTCTAAAAACGAACGTGAACGCATATGGACGAAGACTGGCGTGCTCTTCGGAAGACTAGGGTTCAAATTACCTTTCTTAGACTCCGAAGTGGTCCGGTCCTCTCTAACGCGTCGCCTGGCCGCCTCGAAACGCAGCTTATTCTGCTTCATCTTCTCTGTGCAACGCTCGATCATTGGCACGGATGCATAAGTGAGCTCTTTGAGAGCGTCCACGTTACTTCGAGTTTTTGCCACCGAAGTCATGCTGAAAGCATTTAGGTATTACTCTTGCGCCTAAGCATAAATGTTTGTAAAAAGACGAAGCACGCCGCGAATAAGTATGCACTGTGTCGCTGCGTCTTTTGAAGGTCCCGCCACCACAACGCCAAAATTCTGCATAAGACGCGCTAATACTTGAGCATATGACAGAGCACGAA
>JNEY01000024.1:360820-393257 GCA_020875895.1 Aphelenchus avenae | reverse complement strand
GGCTTGATGTTCTGAGGACAGCGGCTTGAAGTTCTGAGGACTGCTGCTTGAAGTTCTGAGGACTGCGGCTTGAAGTCCTGAGGACAGCGGCTTGAAGTTCTGACTGCTGCTTGAAGTTCCGAGGACTGCGGCTTGATGTTCTGAGGACTGCGGATTGGCTGTTGGAAGTTCCGAGGAAGTCCTGTTTGGAAGCATTGAATAGCCCTGCGGAAAGCATTGAGTACGCCTACTGGAAGTAGTGAACAGACCTGTTGGAAGCTCGGGGTTGATGAGCACGGGTGGAGGCGTCGAGCAGGGAGCGAAGCACCTAACAGAGGCAGAAGAGTACAGAAGAGCATCGTAGAGCGTCGAGAGAGATTAGCATAGAGCACAGAATGATGCGTCTCGCTGATTTCATTTTCTTATATAGGTGCAGTCTTGACTATGCAAATTTGACTTTTGACTGAACAGAAGCGAACAACGTTGTTCGCTGTCCGTACAGACAACTCAGGTTTAAAAGGGAGGATTTTTAGCGGAATCTGCATACGGCAAATGGTATAAACGATGGCTGTCACAGCCAAGTCATTGCGGTCTGTCGCTATGTTGGTGGTCTGTCGACTGTTTGCATGTGTTGTGCGTGTATTCATGCTGCTTGTGGTGTCGGCCAGAAGAGGCGAATGCGTCTGCGGGTTCGGCCAGAAGCGGCGAATGCGTCTGCGGGTTCGGCCAGAAGCGGCGAATGCGTCTGCGGGTTCGGCCAGAAGCGGCGAAGGCGTCGTCGGATCAGCCAGAAGCGGCGAAAGCAGGACGACGCGCCGACCGAAGGATACTCAGGTCAGTTAGAGAGGTGCGACGAGGGTCGCTTGGAGTGTCAAGGGACAGCCATGGATGACAGAGAGGTGAAGCAAGTAAGGCGACAAGGTAAGTCGGTTTTTAGGCTCGGCATTTAAGGCGATTTTTGAAGCCGAGCACGACTGACCAGGCGGGTCTGCCAGACGGGCACTATGTATTTGCCAGACGGGCACATTCAGGCCGGACGGGCGTTACACTCATGATTCAATGGATGAGACAAGTATAGCAACGTACCAAACGGGTTACTCCAGTATGGCACCAAATAGAGTAGTTGAGCCACGGATGGCTCTATATCCATCTGATATTCCAAGATCGGCCCCGTGTTGGGCAGATGGGCCAAGGCTAGGTTAGGAGTGAGCCGTCAAACCTGGAATGGCAACGTACTGAGTAGATAAGCCAAAGATGGCTCCGGATCAATCTCTCAAACCGCGGATGGCTACGTTGCATACCGCCAGGCCCAGCATGGCCCCACAGCAAGGCGTTGAGCCCAGTATAACTAGTATCGAGCATGCGAGGAGGATGATGAAGATCGAGGGTACGTGGATGGATGGAGCTGAAGGTGGATGCAGGAGTACGGAGAGGGACGGATGGGGATCAGAATGGAGCTGGATCGAAGAAGGATGGAGCGGAAGCAAAATAGAGCTGGAAAAGAAAGAAGATGAAAGAGGATGGTATGGAGAAGGATGGGCACGGAAGAATGACTCCATATCGAGCATTTGGACCGGTGACGACGCCATAACAGTCCTTTGAGCCACGAAGAGCCCTTTGTCGAGATGTCGAGCCAGTGATGGCCTCGTATCGATCTGATGAGCCAGGATCGGCCCCGATTCCTAAGGAACCAATGATGCCGCTGAACCAATCGCATGCTCACGGTAAGGCCCGTATTGCACGGTTTAATCAGGGATGTCGCCGTGACGATCCAATGAGCCACGAATGGCTTCTTCAAGCCCCGGTCGACCCAGTATTGAGCTGTTGAGACACGGATGGCTCCTGAACGAATCGAGGAGCCGCAAATGTCACCGTATTGAATTATTGGGATAAGGAGGGATCCTTAGCAACCCAGTACACCAAACCGGTCCTATATTGAGCGATTGAGGCACGGATGGTCACATATGGACCTGACGAGCCAATAAGGTTCCAGATCTAGCGTATGATCCAGGGATGGCTATGTAACGAACGGGCGATCCTCGAGCGACTCCCTATTAAGCTGTATACTCACTAATGGCTCATCGCATCCGATGACGGTCTGTAGCCACATGAGAAGCAATGGAAAGCTGGCTGTTGAGCTAAGGATGGGCCCGTACCGAGCGGATTACCCGGGAAGGTCTCCGCATTAAGTCATGGTGCCCAGGACAGTTTCATACCGAGCCAATGAGGCAGGAATGGCCACGTATTTGGTCGTCCGCCATTATGCGGATAATTTGTCTTTGGCCCCATGTGAGCCGTCAAACCAGAGATGGCTCTGTAACGTTCCGATGAGCCAATTAGGATTCCCTATCGAGCTGTTGAGCCAAGATTGACGCCTTAGCGATCTGGTGAACCAGGAACGGCCCAGTATTGTGCTGTAGAGCCATGGTTGGGCTCATAAGGTTCCGGCACAGAACCCATTGAGGTGTCGAACCACGGATGTCTCCGCAACGATCCGACGATAAGAATATTGCTCCATATCGGAATGGTCGAACAATAGTGTCACAGCATAGTGTCCCACGCGCACGTTCTGAATGAAGGGCGCGCGGAAGGCAACGTTCTGAGCAGATAGTCCAAGGATGGCTCTCTATCTATCGATCTATCAAGCCGCGGATGGCTTCGCTTCATATCGCAAGGCCTACCATGACCCCGCAGCAAAGCGTTGAGCCCAGTATAACTCGTATAGCCGGAGAGGCGGATGGTGAAGATGGATGGTCTGAGGACGTATGGAACGGAGCTGTATCGAAGAATGTGGAGCGGAAGCTGGAAAAGGAAAACAGATGGAAGAGGATGGGACGGAGAAGGGCGGGCATGGAGGAGTAACTCCATATCGAGCTATTTGTCCACGGGCGACATCATAACAGCCCGATGAGCCACGAAGGACCGTTTGTCAAAAATGTAGACCCGGTGATGGCCTCGTAACAATCTGATGAGCCAAGTCGGCTCCGATTATTGATCCTAAGGATTCAAGGATTATGTTGAACCAATCGCGTGCTCACGGTAAAGCTCGTAATGCGCTCTTGAATCACGGATGCTCGCATTATGAACCAAATAAGCCAAGAATGGCTTTCCCAAGCCCCAGTCGACCAAGGTTGAGCTGTTGAGCCACGGATGGATCCGGAACTAATCGATGAGCCGAAAACGGCACCGGATTGAGTTGTTGGGATAAGGAGGGTTCCTTAGCAACCCAGTACACCAAATGGTCCTAGATTGAGCGGTTGAACCATGGATGGCCAATAAAGACCTGGCGAGATATGAAAGGTTCCAGATCTAGCTGGTGAGCCATGGCTATGTAACCAACGGACGACCCCGAACTACTCCCTATTAAGCTGTACACTCCCTGATGGCTCATTACATCGATGAAGGTCCGTAGCAACAAGAAGCAACGGAAGGCTGGCTGTTGAGCAGTTGAGTCGAGAACTGGTCCGTAACGAGCTGGTTAGCCAGCACGGTCTCCGCATTAAGCCAATGTGGGCAGGACAGTTTCGTACCGAGCCGATCAGCCAAGAATGGCCACGCATTTAGGCATTGAACCACGGATGACGGCTGAGCCCGCCATGATCCGTAATCTGTCATTGGGCCCGAGTGAGCCGGCAGGCCCGGGATGGCTCCGTAACGTTCCGATGAGCCAAGAATGGCTCCCTATCGAGCTGTTGAGCCAAGGTTAACCCTGT
Source organism: Aphelenchus avenae (assembly GCA_020875895.1). Classification (NCBI taxonomy): domain Eukaryota; kingdom Metazoa; phylum Nematoda; class Chromadorea; order Rhabditida; family Aphelenchidae; genus Aphelenchus; species Aphelenchus avenae. The sequence goes on along the minus strand of JNEY01000024.1, from coordinate 389,565 downwards.
ACCGATCTAGTGGGTCAAGAACTGCCTCATACTGTGCCGTTGAGCCATGGATGGCCTCAGAAGGATCTGACGCAGCCCCCTTGGAGGTATCGAACCTCGGATGGCTTCGCAACGATCAGATGAGAAGATTATGGCTCCATAATCGGGATGGGATAGATGGGATCGGGATAGGGTACAACATAGGTTGTTGAACCATGCATGTCTAGAATGGATAGGACATGCACGACAACCGAACGTAGACCCAGCTCTGAAAGCGTGTATTTGCGTGCAGAGCNCCTCCGTTACGTTATGAGTGCAGTCGTGGCTCTTGGACAAGGTGAAAGTCCGTCGAGACAATTCGCTCGAGAAACTAAACGTTAATTTAGCATTCAGTCGAGAATAGTTGCAGCGTATACCTTGATGGAATTACTTCCTCGTACTTCTTCAGCTGCAGGCTTTCCGGGACCAAGGACAACACTACCAAGTAACAACAGCGCACCGAGGTGTCGGCGTGTTTTAGGATGTCAACGAGTAGTCTGACCTTCCCTTCCTAAATTGCCCGTCAAGCGCTGTCAATCTGAACTGCAGAGAATACGTGCTACGAACGTGGCTTAAGCAACACTCACCCTTGCCACCGAGCACGCAATTTCAAGTGGGCTAGCGCTACGGAAACGGAGGTAGAGCTCGGTGCTGGAGTCGGTTCTCATGACGGCATCCAAGACGAACTTCGCATTGTGTATCCGATCAATGGTGCTTTGAGGCAGCGAACTGCGGAGGGAATCTGCCAAGGTCAGCAGCCTATTGTGCATCGATACGTCTTCAGACGTGACTCGCAAGCATTCTTCAACAGCCCACGCTTTGTCGGCTACGCGTTCCTAAATCGTTCGGTGAGACCCTTAAGGCATTCTTCGAGGCAGCCTTGCCACCGAGCACGCAATTTCAAGTGGGCTAGCGCTACGGAAACGGAGGTAGAGCTCGGTGCTAGAGTCTACATGCATACCAGAACGTCAATGAGCTCATGCGTCACATCCGCACGCGAGTCCTTCCACTGCCTGCGGTAGATGACGTCTATGTCAAACTCGGGTTCCTTCTCTGCCAGCTCTATTGCCTCCTCGTACCGTCGTTGGGATAGCTAAAAGCACTCGTGATTCGCAGAATATGGCGCCGCTTTCTTACAAGTTTCTCGACATAGTCGTGCAGGCTGATTATCCTTGTGGCGTGGAGTTCGTTCCGGAAGACCACTTTCTTCTCCACTTCTTCTCTTGTCTGCCCGAAGGTAACGCTGTAGAGGAACTTGATCCAGCCGAAGAGAAAGGTCAGCGATGCGTTCAAAGCGGTACCCGCTAACGCTTCTCCACCGTGCAGGTTCAGCTAGAAAAGAGGTGCCAGTAGAATGGAGACCGCTGAGAAGAGTACCTCGCGAAGCGTAAGAAGATCTCCGTTTGAGTCGCTGCATATCGTTTTGCATCTCGTGAACTGCTCTGCGGCGCTTGAACCGACAAAAAGATGCTCCCCGCCCGTCAGCTTCATCTGTTCAACGTGCCCTTCCCTGCCAACAACAGCGACCTCCTAAATATGAGCAAATTCGAACGTGCCGACGTTGTATGTTTCTAAGGTGAGACTGTGCGAGACAAACGTACATCTAGGTTTAGCCAGACTGCCGCCATAGGCGTCACCGTCGGTGAAAACAAATAACGATGAAACACGTTGAGTATGACCAACGACGGTAGCGCGACAACGACCACATCACCGTTCGAATTGACCGCAACGGCTTTGGCAGAGTCGGAAGACATCTCTAAGGAGAGGACCACGCACTTCTTCGACGCGAGAAAAGGTAGGTTACTCGAGCAGGATTTCTGAACAAAGTCTTCATCGATTTTCACTTGTTGAGTATCTATACCTGCACGAAAGCTTGCTTTATACACTGCGTGAACGGGTAGTCGTCGACGAAACGATAAGCGGATAGGCCCAGTTCAGTTCCGTCGTCACCTTTCTGAAATTAGGAATCACACTGGCGTGTCATAAGCGCAGTACCGTTGGCGTGTAAGAGTCGTTGTACTCCGATGAGGCGACGAACGTGTTGAACTTCGGTATTACTAGGAGAGCGGCAGATGGGGATGGGCCCAAGTGAACGCTGAACGCAATCGCGAAGTCGGAGTATTTCCTAAAATCATCCGTACTGTACATGTTACATGCTGACTTCATTTGTTTTTGCTAAACTCAGAATTTAAGCCTCTGGTGATTTTAGCCATGAAGAACGAACCGTGATAGTCATGAGAGTCAATTTTGCATACTCATCGACTTGAGCCCGATTGCTATAAATAGTTCTTCGAAAGCTGTTGAGTTATTAAGGCGTCCTCAGTTCTTCTTGTGTTGTTTAACCTCCTTCTTCCATGGCAGCCAACGGTTCCGCTATCACTCCCAAGGTCGTCGTCTGCAACAGCAACTCTAGCGCTAACGGACAGAACGTCTGCGTCGCTCAAGCGTCACCTAGCCCAGTGGAGACCAACGTCGCTAAGGTCAACGACGCCATCGGCCCGTTGCCAAGTTCCACTTCGTTCGCGTCCGCTGAATCTACCGACTACTGCCTCTCCGGGCTGTTCCGCTCCAGTCGCTCGAATGCATCAAGCAACGGTAAGTCTGCCGCTGACTTAACGGACATGAACTACTCGTTTTTAGAGACGACAACTAGCTCGAGTAGCGGTCTGAAGAAAGCGTCGACCATCGCACTTGGCCCGTCGCTAGACCGAACTACCGTCTCGAACGACGTCAACGGCAAGGATTCGTGGACGCTCTTTAGTGACATCGGGGACATAACGCTCCAGAGCAGTAGTGCAGAGTTGTCGGACTACTGTCTTAGCGGTCTCTTCCGACAACCGACCATCGTCATCTCAAGCACTGGTGAGTGAGCTTTGCAATGCCAGTAAGCGAATCGATGCATTGGCGTTTCAGAAGGCACAAGCAACAGCCCCGCGTCCATGTCGTGGGAGCCGATGAGCATCGAGACCGCCTGGACTGAGCCGATCGTCCGTCCGAGGACCATGTGCCGACAGAACAGCCTGCCCAATGACGTCCGCCTGTCGGCTACCGCTGGCCCATCGTCGGTTTCCTCGGCTCCGTTGTCCAACGAAAGCGTCGGAGGAAAGCACCTCTGGACCATCTACGAGGCCGACAACCAGAAGACCGACAATGAGACTGGAGACGGTGGTGCTGCGAAAGGTAAATTCATCTGGACTTACCATCTCGGGAAGAGTCTAGCATGCCAGTCTGCTTTAGATCGTGCTATGAGCGACATGCGCCAGCGTGCCCTGCAGTCGGAGGATCTCTACGAGTACGTCGTCAAGGCCTGCATGGGTACTCCGGGCAAATCGCTAACTCTGTCCGAGACTATCGCACGTGCCGAGGAGATCTTCGCCGACTACCGAGCACTTCTCCAGGAACTTGCGGACGAGCAATCTGCCTAGTCACTTGGCCGCCACTATCAACTGACACGCCCCTGTTTTGTACTGACCAACTGAATAAAGCATTTATGAATCTCCTGGCTTTATGTTGCTAGCATGATTTTTCATGAGTCGACGAATGCTAGGTTACCCTTGATTAGCTTACCCAAGCTTCACTCCAGTAAGACAGCCGTCGATTTGCAGCACATACAATAGGTCAACGAAGTCGGGATCGTCGCTTGAGGTCGAACGTATCTGCGTTATCAGTTTTCGTGCATTCCGCAGTTCGTCGTACTAAAACCGTCACAATGGTTGAGGGTGGGTGAAGAAGGTTCATACCATAGGAACTTCGTAGCAGAAGGAGCCAGTCGCTTCCACCACAATAACCGTCGCATCCGTCCTGGATGCAAGAACGAGGCTCTCGGATGCACTCCACTCGAGAAGTGTGTATTCCGGGTGATCGTCCGGTGTAACTTAAGCTTCACAGTTGTGCTAACTAGGTTATGAGAGACGAGTTACTTGTTAGCTGGTACTTGAGCGCGACTTCATCGTCCTTGCGTGCGAAAATCAGTAAGTCGCCACCCGGTGACGCAACAGCGAGAAGTTCGTTACTCCTGAATCGGATATCGTTTCGGCGTCATTACGTTTCCACCTACGAGGCTATGGAGAATTTGCAAAATCCTTGAAACTTGTTCGGCGCCCAAAATGCCGGCTGCTTCAAGTACGGCCTCGGCAACGGTATGCTGGTCGTCCATTGATAAAGCTGGCTACACTCCCGGAATGTGCCCTCTCCGAGATTCTCGCATAGCGTCGTCATTGACTGAAAGAGCAACGTAACCAGTAGTAGTTAGAAGTGGTTGAGCAACGGGATACTTTATTCACGGTTGACTTTAGTTTCTGCATTTTGTGTGTCGCGTTTCATATATGCCTCAGAACAGATTGCCACACCAGCTCTACTGCTTGGTGTGCTTATCTAAAGGTTTACATTTGTTTTCCGCGGATTTTACACTACTAGTCGGAGCTAATAAAGTTTCTAACGTAATCAAAAAGTTTTTAATACTCAACGAGAACCAAACTATGTTTCACAGGCAGCATAGCGTAAATGGACACTTAAACCGCTTGTACTTTCGCACGTCCCGTGCTTCCACCTTTCCTAATATTTCTGGTCTGAATTCCCTAGTGTATTAGCTAGCTTCAAGCTAGTTATGAATTGAGTCCCACAACTGTACTTTCTTCCCGCTTTCTATTATTCCTTTTGTCTGTGGTTCTTACTCGTCCTGCTGTCCGACGTTTACCAATGAATGGTGCCAAATCCAAAAGAAAGTTGCTGAAGATCTACCTACTTACTATCTTTGCGCTAAATTTGATAACTGTTTGTACCTAAGCGTTTTTACATTCATCAGTAATAAGCGGTTTAGCAACCAACATAAAATGGGTCGCAAGCGGAAGATCAAGTCCGGTGCCGGCGATCTCGTCACAGCACCAGGCGCTCTTGACGCACAGATCGAGAAGGCCAATATAGCCAAGTCGAAGGAGGCCACGCGGGTTAAACTTCGAGCGCAGCGTAGATCAGGAGAGCAGGACGAGGTACAAACGTGTTACTTCGCACAAAAAGGACAACTTTCAGTTTGTACAAGATGATCTCTCAGCAAAGATCCTGGACGTCGCAAGGAAGCAGCGTGAAGCGGAAGAACGAGAAGAAGGCTCAAGCCAGCCGAAAGTGCAACGGTAGACATGCACTGGCACAAGTTTATGCACAACACAATTGCAGGGCACGCAATATCAGTCTGGGAAAACTATCGATCGCGTCGGGCACTGACAGCGAGGACGACGAAGAAGCGCTCCAAGCCAAGGCGTTGGAGGACGAAGTCGTGGTAAGTGCATACTCGGCAAGCGCCTACAGACGTGTGTGTCTTGATTAATGCTATAGCGTTTTCAGCAACTTGACCCCAAGGACGAAGAAGCCGTGAATAAGTTTCTGGCGCAGGACAAGCCGAAGGCGCAGACCTTGTTTGACATTATCCAAGAAAAGATCGAACAGAAGAAAGTGGACTTCGAAACACAGTTCACGGCGCAAGGTGATGACCTCCAGGTACGTCATGCATGCGCAGAAGGACTTCATAACGAGCTCGTTCAGGTTCGCGACCTTAATCCGGAGGTGGTCGAAATGTACACGCAAGTGGGCGAGATCATGTCGCGATACAGGACTGGGAAGATACCGAAGGCCTTCAAAATCATACCCAGCATGGTGAACTGGGAGCAAATTCTCGAGTAAGTAAAGCATCTCATGCAGCCAACGGGGCACACTGTTGTACAATAATAACTGACTGGGACCTGAACGATTGGGCATTCATTACGAAAGACTATAGATCTGGGTGGACCACCCGTCCCGTAAAGCCGTAGCCCTGCCCGCATGTTACGGGCCGAAACAACGTTTACGGCTACGATCAAGGTCCGTAAAAATAATCAAAAACATAGCCGTGCCGTAAAGCCGGTTCTGGTCGATCCCGTTCTTACGGTAGCCAAACCCGCAAAAATACGGCTGTGGCTTCGGGATCGGCCGCATACGGTAGGACTCCCCCTCTCTACGATAGACTATTGCGGCAACTTGTAAGACCCGGCGGCTAATTCGGCACCGCAAGCAGTCTACCTACCATGTGAGCGATGCGTGAAATCTAGGTAGAAACGAAGTGTTTTGATGCAGGTGTCAGTTGTGCATTGCCCAGTCATGGCATCATCACAGCCGAGCACTAATAACGTTTAGGTTAACGGTTCCCGAAAAATGGACTGCTGCTGCAATGCTTCACGCTACGAGACTTTTCTCCTCCAACCTAAACGCGAAGATGTGCCAAAGGTAAGAAAGGAATAAAAAATTCCCCTATCACAGGTTTGATTGGCATCGCATTTGATTGGCAAGCAAATCTTTTCAGGTTTTACAACTTGGTCCTTCTCCCGCGCGTGCGAGACGACATCGACGAATTCAAGAAGCTCAACTTCCACCTGTACCAGTGTCTCTTCAGGGCGATGTACAAGCCAGCAGCATTCTTCAAAGGAATTCTTCTACCGCTCTGCGATGTTCGTGATGCCGTTAGATATTTGAAAGGAATGGAATTATTTAGGGCGGGTGCACGCTACGAGAGGCAACGATTATCGCATCAGTGCTTCGCAAATGCTCGATACCCGTGCTGCACGCGGCCGCTGCAATGGTTAAGGTAGGACCTGGACAGCGCAACAGTTACGAGCAAGCCGTTTCAGATCGCCGAAATGGACTACGGTGGAGCGAGCTCGTTGTTCCTTCGCGTTCTCATTGAAAAGAAGTACACGTTGCCGTTCAGGGCACTGGACGCGCTCGTCTTCCACTTTCTGAGGTAGCCCTTTTTCATGGGTGACCATGCATTGCCCGCTTTCTTACAGGATGCAGAGCGAGAAGCGCGAGCTGCCCGTTCTTTGGCATCAGGCACTGCTAGCACTGGTACAGCACTACAAGCACGACATCAGCTCCGAGCAGAGAGAGGCACTCCTGGAGTTACTGAAGGTAACCGCGATTTTGGGGTATGCACCCGTCCTGACGCATAACTTCAGGTCCAAAATCATTATCAAATCTCGCCGGAAATCCGCCGCGAGCTCCAGCACGCGGAGTCGCGCAACGAGGAGTCGGAGAAGAACATCCCCGAATACGTGCTTAACGATGGGATGGAGTTCTGAATGCGTTCAAACAGCTTGCGTTTCTGTTATGGCTGGCAACGATTGTTAAGCATTGTTACTGTTGAATAAACATTGACTTCGAATCGTGCGAGCCTTTGCCCCGCGGGAAAACTACGTGCCGTCGCAACTTTCGTACAAGTCCATGCATTGACTGTGGGGCAAAGATAAGGAGGCACGAAATTTTTTGCCTTTCAGTGACCATGCAGGAAGAAACCTCGCACTCCTTCAAGTCCCGTTTTAGGAAGCAGATGAGCTCCGACGGATCACCCATTCCCGTCCGAGTGAAGCAGAATGCGTTTAGTGCCAATATTTCACCGTCTGTGACTCAGACACAGAGTAGCGTCGACCTGTTCGACGGCATCGAGAATTCACCNCAGGATGCAGAGCGAGAAGCGCGAGTTACCCGTTCTTTGGCATCAGGCACTGCTGGCACTGGTACAGCACTACAAGCACGACATCAGCTCCGAACAAAGAGAGGCACTCCTCGAGTTACTGAAGGTAACCGTGATTTTGGGGTATGCACCCGTCCTGATGCATAATTTCAGGTCCAAAATCATTATCAGATCTCGCCGGAAATCCGCCGCGAGCTGCAGCACGCGGAGTCGCGCAACGAGGAGTCGGAGAAGAACATCCCCGAATACGTGCTTGACGATGGGATGGAGTTCTGAATGCGCTCAAGCAGCTTGCGTTTCTGTTATGGCTGGCAACGATTGTTAAGCATTGTTACTGTTGAATAAACATTGACTTCGAATCGTGCGAGCCTTTGCCCCGCGGGAAAACTACGTGCCGTCGCAACTTTCGTACAAGCCCATGCATTGACCGTGGGGCAAAGATAAAGAATCATGCACTTTTTGCCTTTCGATGACAACGCAGGAAGAAACCTCGCACTCCTTCAAGTCACTTTTTAGGAACCAGATGAGCTCCGACGGATCACCCATTCCCGTCCGAGTGAAGCCGGATGCGTTTAGTGCCAACATTTCAGCATCTGCGACGCCGACACAGGGTAGCGTCGACCTCTTCGACGGCATCGAGAATTCACCAAGTTCCAGTCAGTCCCAAGCTGAGCCGAGTGTTAGGCAGCGCATTAACTACTTCGAGATCATCGAAGACAACGATGACGAGGACACCTGCAGTCTGGTTCAACGTGCCTCGCAAATGGCTGTGTCCATTCATTCGTCTCCAGCAAGGCCAATGAGGCGGTCTCAGCCGTTGCAATTCGCATCGCAGGTAGGGTGAGCATGCTGACCTACTGCCACCTTGACGACAGGCAGCGGCTAATGCGCATCGGAACCGTTGCTTAAATAGTGTCTTTTAGAACTCACTTCGAGTAACTTTGCTCATGTTCGTTTGATTACAGACACATTTAGATATCTGAGCGGTCGGAGGAACATGACGGGACAGCGCTCGAAAGCGAGGACCTTGCAATACTGGACGCTGTCAGTGAACACTCTAACGACGCTGAGGACGAGTTCATGCTCGAGAGCGATGCTTCGTCCGATAACGAAGTCCTGCTGAACATGAGCAGAGCATGCGACACCAGCCTGACTCGAGCACCCGCAAAGAAACAATTGAAGAAGCCCAGAAAGGCAGGACCGCTTTCGAAGATGTTTCAGGACCTAATACAGGAGCAAAACGCGGAACTACACAGGTAGTGACGCCTGAAAACTATCTGTGTGCGTACATCGGTTTAGGCATCGAGCTTCTGTGAAGAAGGTGTATAAAAGCAGCGACGGAGCGGCGGATCCACTGCGACACACAACATTATGGGGCATAACGAGCAGCGAATTTCGCTTAGAAGATGGCGCTGTTCGTTCTTTTCTCTCATCGGGACCAGTGAAAAGCGCTAGCCTGCCACTACCACCCCGTATTCCAGTTGTTGAAGTCAACCTCGACGATAGAGTAATTGTCGCTGGGCTGTAACACTGCCAGTAACTGCATTTTGTTCGTTTATCCACGATAAACCGGTATGTACACTCTCACTAAATGCATTGGCTAACTAGCCGTTAACACGTTCGCGTCGATTGAACCGACTCAATGGTACGCACTGTGGACGACGGCACACGCCGTTGAGTTTCAAGAGGAGCTTGATGGTACACTTGAAGAATACTGCCTCCTAAAAGATGTGACTTGCGTATGATGCCAGTAAAACTTCTAACCTGATCGATGTCGAGCGCAAAGGCGTTTGCTTTTAGTCCTGCACTAAGATCGTCCAAGTATTCAACGTGCGGCATCACCTGAGGATAAAGCGAGCACCCGAACTCGTCGATTATCTCTACGGGTGACGACTGAGTTGGACTGCGGTTTTCCGAGTTTGACACCGTGCAGTTGTGAATCTGTAGATTGGTCAAGCACAATATTCCCGTAGTTACTATCACGTAGCGTACCATAATGCAGTAGACGTTGCCTCCGTTCGTTCCGTATTCGCATCGCCACTTGTGGTACAGAGGGTCACCGATCGAGATTCCTCTGCAAATCGAGTCGTTCTACCACGCCATCCAACAAGTTTTAGGAAGTCGGCTGTGCCGTACTTACGCAGTGACGCGAGGACCGTCGCTGCTCCCGTGATGGACCGTGTAACTGCACTCTGGCTCCGCGAACTTACTGACCGGGAGCGCAATGATTTCGTCTTGATTGATGACCCGCTGTCGATGAGGTATCTCCTGCGCACTGGTGTGAATAGCTCCTGATAAATAAACAAGCACGAGGAGGACCGCGAACTGGGTCAGCGAGGAGGGAAGTGGAGCGGTTAGCGTCATAATTGGAGGCAGTCGGAGAGAACAATGCGCAGTGAGTAATCGAATCGGTTAATGGGAGCATGTAAGGATGACTCGAAAAGCGTGCTGAAGACGACACACCGCAGAGGGGATGACCTCGAAATTTAACCGATTTGTGCACTGAAGGGCGCGCCTCTAACGGACTCCGACTTGGATTAACTCGCAACTCCCGGAAAAGGTCAACGCCATCGCAAAACTGTGACTTTTCACGACACGATAACGACTCAATCATATGAAATTTGCCAAACATCGCATACGTTTCGTTAGGAAGGGGCATTTACAATACGGATCGTTCCAGGTCTTTAAGCAAAATACTTGATCCTTGAGGGTGTGCCAATGATTCACAACAAAGGTCTTTCTTGCATGCTTTTGAAGACATTTCGGTGCAATAATTACCTAGCACTTTCGAACGAAATGCGCAAGAACTCGGTCCAGCAGATGAGCCAGCCGACCTTTCCTCGCCTCCTGTTCACGCGGACCAGCAGCAGCCGGTCGCACACTCGGAGGGACGATACGCGTGGACAGTTTCTGGTGTAATGGAAACCGTCGGTTCACTCATCGCTTCGAAAATTAATACCCACGCGCCAACGTTTTGCACTCGTAGGCCGAATCGCATTGTGACTGTACGTCCGACCCTTGCTCTGTTTGTGCCATGCCTTTTCGTAGCCTAAACCGCGAAAAGTTTGCAATAATAGACTCCCCAAATAGAACTATGTAAGGCGCTTGGAGCAGTAACGTAGGGCTTTGACGCATCTGTCTCGATGCTGCATTTTCAAGACGGCTTCGATGATGATCCCTAATGATGGATAAGTCCGCGGACATGCAACTCTTCTTAAACCCGACTTGTGCCCTTGCGAAGCATTCAATGTTTCCTTTGCCGTCTGCATTTGACTACGGAATACTGGAACATCGGCCTGACGTGCTTTACCTTTTACCGTAGACTTGCAGATTTGAAAACCACGATTTTGGGTTCCACGACACTCACGGTTGGATGCTGCAGCGGATCCCTGCTTCCTTCGTTGAACGATGCCTAGCACGGTTCTCGACGATCAGCATTGTTTGGTTAGCACTTTTAAACCGTGCGATGAGTGCTTCGAGAAACAACGGATCCTGCAGCTTGCTTTGGGATGGAAAGCAGAGTCTCGGATACGAAAAGGGTATACAGGTCGGTTTTCTCTACTATGCCTTTTCTCTGAGTGAGCTTTTTGAATCCTTTTACTCGATTCCGGGAAAACTGCATGTGGGAGGTTGGCATGCAAAACGTAACGTTTCTCTCTGCTCACCGTGACGACCTAATTAAAGATCTCAAACACCCGCTTAAGCCGTCTGGGATTGCTTTATTGCTTCTGTAGCGGGGGTGACACGCTATAAGTAAATTCCCTTGCCGTGGGGTTGCGTCAGAGGTCAATTCCGTGCGTAACTTATGAGCACGTGAACTAGGCGCCTACGCTACCCGATGAGCAACCTAATAGTCTTCACGTTGGCCTGCCATTTCATACACTGCTAAACCATACCGTTTACGTATACCAAACGGAGTACGTCGTCATAGTTGACCTTTGTGTGTTTTCGCTGACAAGTTTAACAGGGAACTTGCGTCGAAGATAACCTTAAGCTTTTACTCGAAAAGATGCATAACTTATTTGAGAATCACAAGATATTTACCATGTTTTCCGTTTGATGTTTTCAAGTAAGACGTCAAATTTTAATGGCGACAGCTGTCAATAAAGCATACTAAGTTAGGGACAGGTGGCCAGGAATTACTTCCTATCTCAATAGTGCCAAAAACAAGCTAACAGAGTGTCATAAAACCCAAAGCACTTCCGTTCTCATTATAAAAACACGTTGAAGATAAAATCGGGCTAAACACAACGACGTTTAGCTGCAAGCATGCTGTAACGTAAGCGAAGTGGAACTTCGCCCCTTCTCGGACGCTCGAAGATGGATGCTTGCGGACGACCTTTACCGGTACTCGTTCAAGGGCATGGACACTGAGTTCTACTCGGACCTACAGTTAGCACAATGCACAGGAACTGAGGGAATGAAAATAGGTTATTACGCTGACGAAGACTGTGAATATGTCACGGCACAAGTGCTTAACATCCAGAAAGGTACACTCCCTCCATCATTTTGAGTTTAACGGTAATGTTACTACAGACGTACCGCTCGACCGGTGGTACCTTGTCTGCTACGTGGACAATGCTGGGTGTCGCAAATGCCATGTGGATGTGCTCTGTCAGAACGACCTCTCCATGTCGTGTGGGCACACGTCACTTCAAAGCTCAGTTGCGCAGGTCAACGACACTTCAATGCAGTTGTGGGTTCTCTTTGGCAACGACTACCCGTTCGTCAACCGGAGCACCGTAGAAGTGCAGGTCGCACGGCGTGGGGTGCGTTCGACTCGACAACGGTACAAGGCAGACGTCTCGGTAAGCGAGACGCGGTTTACATGCATGCGTGCTAGTTGCAGGTTGGACAGAAACTCTATATTCCGCTGCTCGATCTCGAACCGGATCACTGGTATCAAGTCACCACTTGCGTCGTTCTCGATCCACCTCCGTCCTTCAGTAGGCCTTATGGCGTTGACTACGACACATCACATCGAATATGCCACGTAGCGTCCTATCACACAGACCCATCACCGTCCTCACATGGCCTTTCAGTTAAGCAAAAATTCATAGTCCTCGCAATAGTTTTCCTCATCCTACAATGCCTTGTCAGATCTATTTGAGTATAGCTGAGACTTAATTTCGGTAGATGTTCCATAGTCTCTACTCTACCCCACCTCAAGTGTTATCGTTGTTGTTTCATCTTGGCATGGATGTATTCCTTGTGGATGTAGGTCTAAGTGTCAGTACGGGTATCTTGTGACGTAAACCTAGTCGACAGTATCGCCTACGACCGAATTTAGCAATAAACTCCGAGCTTTGGGATCTCGTAAGGGCATGCACTGCTTGCTATGTTTGGGAAACTCACACACGTTCTTTGAAGCCAGACACAGCTTAACCGGTTTCACACCTTCTATTCCAACATACTGTGTGGGCAGCGTTCGCTGAACCACCGCGAATAGGAACTAGCGGACACGACACTTGGAAGCATTCGCTGAAGCACGTTTTGCGTGGTTCAGTGTGACACGGAAACGAACGCGCTAATTCGGTTTTTGCATTGTTCAGCAAGTTCATCGCTGTGACGCGCCCCATGGGACGCGATGGCACATGCCATAAGAGGGCTCAATTAGCCAAACTTAGGTCAGAGGTCGCACTCAAAGAGGCCCCGCCATTTTGAAACGTCTCACACCGAATTCCTGGTGTCTGAACCGTTGGTACCTTCGTCTACGGGCTTATGCGCCATTAGCTGAGGACAGGAACCATACCTTGTTGCATCCTTGTTGTTCTGGTGGCGCGTTCGCGCTAATAAGACGAGCGGCCGGGCTTTCAGAGGGGATCATGTCGGTTCGTCATTTGCGGAGCGTTCTTCCCCGTATCGTGCAATGATGGATTACTGCAGGAGCAGCCATGCTTACCACTGGTGGCTCGCTCAAATTGTTGCAATTAAGTGGAAAACATCCTCACATAAGCGCGCTTCTTGGGAAACCACCACGGGCTGAAGGCTTGAAACGCAACGATCGGCAGCTTCTAGGAATTTCTCCTAGTTTTAAGGATATCCGAGAGTACACACAAGCCGACCTATTCACCACGCTCGTTCGCCCACGTCCGTTCATTACCCACTCGCCAGTCCCTCAATATGCATGAGGGCCGGGCAAGCGTTAATGACCAAATAAATCTCTGAGACGTCGGACAATTGGCAAGCACCCAAAGCGTTGCAGAGCGTCCTTTAACATCTCGCGTTAGGCAGATCCCTCCTCCTGGTGAGCCGAATATGGCGTTACCGTTGTAGATGCCATCCAAGGTACAACTGGCATCCCTCCAACGCTTCGTTCATCTCGCTGTATTTGCGCTGGCGTCTGGGTGGGCCAAGTCGTTGTCGATGGCTTCCCCAAAGGTCATCGACAACAGCGAGATTAGCAGCCAAGTACGCGTAACAAGTCCCCGTGCGGCCCCATGTGGTGTCTGGTTGCTTCGTACGCGCATAAGTTGTTCTGACCTCACGCACGTTATGCTTGCTCATAATGAGATTCTAGTGCGAGCTGACTAAACAGGCTCCGGGGAGACCCTAAAAGTCATTGTGATGCATGTCACAAAACCGATGCATGCAGTAACCGAGAAGTCACGTCGTTTAGCCTCAAGGGATCCGGCAGGAGCTTCTTCTACGTCACCCTAGAATTTGCTTAGGAGGGCACAGTTTTCCATTAGTGTGGGCGTAATGCACTGTGGAATCACTAAATCGCATCTTGATAGTGAACCGGGACTCACAAGTAATGCTTGTCTAAATTTGGCTAATTTTTCTACTAGGCTTCGTCTGGCTGCAAAAAAAGGCAACAAAGTTGTGTGCCAGCCCTCGGATGTAAAGTGATGTTTAGGTTGTTTACACAGTGTTATTCTGCGCGGCATCCCATCTCATCTTCAGGTCGTGGCGTCTCAAATAACAACGCCTCATTGGCTTGATCGGAATTGAAACTTAGTGCCGTTAAAGCGGAGAACTTGCAAATGTGTTTGTTAGTCTTGCAAAAACGCCAGGTTGATCTGACGGCATTTACAGGTGGTTGTTGTCGTCAACTGCAGGTGTTACCTTAATTATTCTCTGTAAACCTGCGGCAACATCCGGTTGAAGATTAAGGCACGAAGAGATTCATTAAACCACTATGCTCAGGGACTCTGGGTTGATCTACTGCTTTCAGTACACTACAACCGAGAGGAAAAGTATAGAACAAATACCACTGTGAGGGAGCGGGTCATATGTTGTCTTCCTAAAATTTGTTGTCTTTGCTTATAAAGCGAACTTACCGTTGGTAAATTACGTGTTCACCAAATTTCTTTGGTCCGCAGCTCCAAATTACAATGAAGGCAACTGAGGTTTGATTCACTTGCGTACCTCTGTCTATGTTTACGCCCAGCCTCTCCATACTTAGGCATACGACGACTTTTGGCATGTATGTTGTTCTCTTGCTTGCTTGCTCCGCCCCTTCGCGTGCCGTCGATGCTGGCACCGGCCATGGGAGGCGTCTGAAGGCGGCACATATAAAATTTCAGGGGTCTCTAGTGCTTGCTGCCCATTACGCTTTACACTGATAGAATGGCCGCCGTTCAGTTCTGTCGCCAGATATCCGGATCACGATTGACCTTCGCGCTACTGTGTCTCTCGGCATTCGTGTCATACGTACTCGGTGCCATCGACACACCTTATGGTATGCTTGCGCGAGATTAATACATTAAACAGGTTTCCGTAGGCCTTCCTGTCTAAAAATAAGCAAAGACATCGGCAAAACTGGGCGTTTTTCTGTCCACCTTTGAGGGTCCATCTCAGTGACCACTGCGGCGTTATGCCGTTCCTCTCACGAGAATACGTGGGTCACGACAAGCGCTTGCGCGTGTCGTGGATCTATGGGGCTAATAATAAAACGAAGAAGGATGGCATGTTTCCATCTTGGATTCATGAACACCCACGTGCTCCCCGGAGCTTATCATTAGTCATTCCGACACGTTGCGTTTTCGGTGCGCTGACAAGACAATGGGGTTAGTTAGTGCGCAAGAAAGCGTGCAAAGCACCTGCGCCTACGTGTTTACGCCAAGGGTCAACGCAATCATGACTTCAAAAGTTTGGTTAGAGCATAGGAACTCGTTCTCAATAACGCAACAACGCCAATGTTTTTGCAGATGACGCGGGTCTAGCAGCCGTTGACGCAACGGACGGTGATGAAGCAGTGGAGGCACCGGCTAAGAGGAACTACCAACAAATCTGGCGGCACGTGCAGATGCAGATGCCCACCTACATGCGCGCTTCTCCAATAAAGAGAAACTACCAGCAGATCTGGCGCAACGTCGAGATGCAAATGCCCGTCTACATGCGTAACTCGATCCGAAGCCGACGAGCGCCCGTTGCGCGAGCCAGCCTCATCAACAGGCAGTACAGACTGGGATAGCATGCGAAGCGGGGAACGACGGTACCCGTCTCCACGTTGTACATTATCTGCCGTTTTACACCGCTCGCTGTCCTTTTTTGTCATAAAGGCTTATATCGGTCTCACGAGCCCGAATACCGTCAAGGTACAGAGGTTACTAAACGTGTTAGTGGTGCACTCGAGGACGATACAAACACGAAAGAAGTTCGGTGTAGCGGCTGAATCACGGCGGTCGATTAATTAGGATGTCTTTTCTCGGTTGGTTCCCGAAAAGAACTTGTGTGACGTGACGTAAACCGGTCGTGCCTCGAGCGAACGCAAGCTGCCCGCTTACCGCGGTCACTGATGGAAATGGTGGAAATCGCTGGCCTACATGATTTCGACATGTATCCCTTGTTTTGTGTTTACTAATTTATGCTAGACTTCCGTTGCTAGAGCTATCATCAAAGTGGCTAGCTGGAGCCGCACCCTAAATTTTGTGCATGACGCGACCTTGCGAGGACGTTTCGAGCTGATAACAAAGGAATGAACGGCTTTCTTGTATGCTTCGTGTTAGACGTGTTACGTGATGGGCAAACATTTCAGTCACGCACATCTGCGCCTCAAAAGCCGATATTTTCTTGTTGAATTCAAAACTGGATTCACGCCTTATTTAGACCCACTGGGCACAAATATGGCAGCACGAAAGATGGACATGACGTTTAACGTGGACGGCACGCCATACAGCATTCAGAAGATTATTGGCACGGGAGGTAAGCCTAGACTTTTGAAAGCTTCGTGGTTATGGACAAGAGTTCTTTAGCATACGGTGCTGTCGGCCAGGCGCGAGACGCGGTAAGGTCAAACTTCCGAATGCGCAAGCATGCCATGTTCAGAGGACAAATACCGATGTCGCAATCAAGAAGATTGCTCGAGCCTTTGGAGCACTGACCCTCGTGAAGCGCACCCTACGTGAGATCCGCATTCTCCGAGACATTCAACACGAGAACATTGTGAGCATTCTCGACATGTTTACGGCTGAAGGAAACCAGGTACGTGCCTTTTTAGTTGCTCGATCCGTACTCTTTTTAGGGCCGCGACATCTACCTAGTAATGGACTTGATGGAAACCGACCTGCATCAGATTATCCACAGTACTCAGCAGCTAACCGAGCAGCACAACCAGTACTTCCTCTACCAAATACTGCGTGGACTTAAGGTACGCCCTTCCGATGCTTGTCAAGACTGGATGGTTTTACTTTCCAGTACCTTCATTCCGTTGGTATAGTGCACCGAGACATGAAGCCGAGCAACCTCCTAGTGAACGGGAACTGCTTGCTGAAGCTCGCTGACTTCGGGATGGCACGCTCGGTGGAGCAATGCGTTCACGAGGATGGTGGCATCATGACGGTTAGTGTCACACTGCATTCGCTCAAGCGTTACTCTTCTTCCAGCAATATGTGTCTACTCGCTGGTACCGAGCCCCGGAACTACTGTTCTCGTTGCTGGATTACGACACAAAGTGAGTGCATTTCCGCTGTTACGTAGCAGACGCGTGACCCGTCTAGAGTAGATATCTGGTCAGCTGGCTGCATATTCGCGGAAATGATCATGCGTCGACAGCTGTTCCCCGGCCGAGACGCCATCATGCAAATAAAAATGATCGTCTGCTACCTCGGTACGCCGGACAAAGAGGTATCAGTGTACCGTTAAAAGCCCCTCTTGCATTGCGTGTTAGGTCATGGACCGGATAACGTCGGACATCGTCCGTGTGTGCGTGGAGAAGTGTGGGCCCCGCGCACCTCTCCCGTGGTCCACTATTCTGCCGAAGGCTACTCAAAAGTCGGTGGACTTAATCGACAAGGTACCTTAGGATGAAACATCGGAAATTATTCGAAACAAAACGATTCAGATGATGCAGGTAGCACCGTGGAAACGTTGTACAGCAGAAGAGGCACTCGACCATCCCTACCTTGACCTATATCATGATCCCGACAACGAACCAGTAGGGACGGCCAATGTCCACTTCGACGCAGATGCGATCGAGAAGCTCGAGCCCGGGCAGCTCAAGGAGGAACTGGCAGGAGAGACGCTGCACTTCCGATCGCGCCGTGGAGCATACGCTGCAGAAGCTAGCCAATTGTCGTAATCACTCTGAGATTTTTTTTGTCCAGATTATTTTACGGGTCATGAAGTTGCCGCTTCCATCGATACGTAATGGAAACTTAAAGAGCTTTGACACTTTAAAGAGCCAGAAGGATCCACCATCGGTTTCCAGAAAAAGGGCATAGCTGATAAGGACATATAGGTATTGATTGAGGCACGTCATTGCGTCGTCAACTGCTGGAGGCACACACAGAGGCAATAGTCGTAATTCCATTCCCCCACAAGGGCCTTAGCTACATTCCTTTTGCTCTTGTTTTCTCAGGAATACATACTTTAGTAGCTGCAATGAGGCTGAAATCGGAAAGCGAAAGTTTCTTGGTGAGTTACGTCATTCAGTCTTGACGACGGCTCCAGGGCCTTTTAGTCCTTTCAAACTGTGGAGTCCGATACAATCGACTTGTCAAAGAAGTGCTACATGCTCCCATGCTGCATGAACGAAGAGCAGGGTGCACAGTTCGGTCACTGGGTCTCGATATTCATGGTCGCGCTGGTCGCGTTTGCAACCTTCTTCTGTGTCACTCTAATTCTTATTCTGGTTTTCGTACTCGGATGAATCATGCCAGACCTGTGGAGATCAATGCTTTATTAGGCTACTTTTTACACCGACCAATTTGTGCCGCGACAATGTCCGCTTGCGTGCTGCAGGCAACTCGTCGAAGGTGGCAGAAGCTGCTGTACGTACGACCATCAGATCCGCAAACGGTCATATTAGCAGTAGGCATCATGTCCATGAGGTCGCAGTCATCGTCAATGCACTCACACCGCGGGCCAGCTTCAGTGTCCGTGCATGCAGCTCCCGAATGGCAAATAAGGTTATCGCATGTAGCTCGCCTGAAACGTTAAAATCACACTTGGGGTAGTGCTTTTTACAGGTCAAACCTGGTCATGTTGGTGGCGTTTGACCGAGTGCAGCCGTGTTTATCCGGTCGCCCCTCATCCGAACATTTGTCGCACTTGTTCCCAAAGACTTGCTGTCGACAGACGCATTGTCCCGTTGACTGATCGCAATCCGAGCGTAGCGAACCGAACAGGGAACAACCGCATGCTAAATGTGTGTTTTAACGCTGTTGACCGTATTTTTGCGATTACGTTGGCACGACGTGGCTCCTCTTGCAATAAGGTGAAGTCCCCAGAATCCCGGTAGGCAACGGTCGCATCGATCGCCTCCAACTCCCGGTCGGCAACGACATTTTCTGTTTGAGTCACACGTAGTGTCGTAAGATCCAAGAGGGTTACACGTGCATCCTTCTAAAACGTGTGTCGGTTTAAGTTAGTTTGAAGCATCTACCTTCGCGAAGCAGAGCTAAGCCCTGGCACATCGCAGGACTTGGCTCTAGCAGAAGAGGTCGTTCCTCTTCGCATGATGTCTGTTCGAGGTGACACTTGGACGAGTAGACCTGTCCGTCGGATCCGCAGACAGGGTCGAGTTTACTACAGCTGAACACGCATCTGCACTGACCCTGTACGCACGTTTGACCAAAGTCGCATTCTACGCCGGCACATGAATCTAGTAAGGTTACTCGGTTCGGTCAAGCATGCCCGACAAGCGCTCACCGCACTGTCCGTAGTGAGCATGCGTGAGATCGTCCAGAGAATTCGTTTCCCTTATGCGACATGCGTCCACAAATAAGTGACAGCTACTGGGATAAGTTCTGCCATCCGATCCGCAGACTTTTGGTCCTTTTCTCGAGCAAATATTTCGGCAGCGACACTTTCTAGAAACTTGTCATAAGGCTTTCAGAACATGCATGCCATGCTTACTTGGTGTCGTTGCAGGTTCTCTGGCAACGGGCGAGCTTGCAGTACTCTAAAATTCGGTTATTGTGGTATTTACAGAAGGGCGAAAGCGGTGTAAGACCAATGCATATTGGCGGCGTAACGTACTCTTCTTTCTGTGCCTCCACTTGTGCTCGGACAACTCTGAAGAAGTTCCCACGACAGAATAATTTTGACTTAGAGACGCTATTACCCTCGGATATATGTCGCAACTCCTCGATTACTCGCAAGCTCAATGCATGAACAGCTCCGCATCTACGGTACGGTGCATGCTTGTCGACTTTCATAAACAGTATTCGTGTGTCATTCTCTCGCAAACACGACTAAATCCGCAAGGTACGAATTTTTAGCAGGCAAAAAGTACGAACCTGCACTTCAGTGCTCATCATGCAAACAAACGTTTCGTTCTGACGCAGAACACGGCGACCTTTGTAGACGCTAAGTGTAGAGACAGAGGCCAACTGAAATGAGACAGCTCGGTGTGGTGTCTTTTTGGGATCTCCCTGTAGCTCACCTTAGTGTCGTCGAATATTTGGATAACTGTGCCTATCAGTACGCTGTTGCTTGCGACGAAATGACGACGCAGCGTGGCGGCATCGAACTTTCTATGGCAGCTTTGAGGTGTGCCCGCCGCCGCCTCCAAGACGAACGTGAGGAGCAAATACGTCCAAAATGATACGTGGCAACGTACCATCATACTTGAGATAAAACAAGAATATCTCAATGAACAACTAAGATCCCTGACCATTTAGATGAGTCGCACGCTATCCAGTTATCGCAGAATACGCCGTTAAAGCATGCAGCAATTTTCAAGCGCCACGCGAAGCCTGGAGGGTGACAATTTAGCAGTTCAGCGCATGCATTCCGGTTACATCCGCAAACAAAGTGCTTTGCGGTCGGCGCGCTAATCGCCGTTGCAACAATGACGTCGTTCCCGCCGTTCGCAAAGGCGCCATAAAATATTGGCAATCTTTGCGGCACGACCCGATGTGGACATTCGGTGGCATTTATTTGTCGTAACGGCACTTCTCCGCGTCGTTTTGACAGTGGCGTCGTAAAAGATGACCCCCTCAACCAACTCATTGATGCGTAAATTATCCGCCATTATCCGGCACGAGGGCACGATAACATCACCGTTCAGTCCCGGTACAAAGGAGTCGATGACGTTCCAAGAATGATGTCTTAGTCAATTCCCAGGTCCCTAATCCCCGTGCCATGCCGCTAGGAACCCGCTTTATTCGGCACAATTAACGGCTTGTAATTATAACGTCGCGAGAACGTTTTTCTGGCAGGGTTCCTGAAACTTGACGTCTTCTTCGCGATGCACTCGGATGTTGTCCAGTGCGCATACGCCATGTTCCCGTCCGTAGTTTTCGCAGATGAACATTATCTAAAACCCTGTTAAGCCACGTAGACAGTTTAACGTACCTTTGTAGTGCCGACGGGGCACCATATCTTAGCCGAGGTCCATTTCACCGGCCGACGGTCCAAAGGCGTTTCGTAGGGACAGACCAGCTCGAGCGGTTCCTTCGACTTGGTATAACAGCACGCACTGAGCTTCTCGTCCTCCATCCATTCCAGTGCATCGAATAAAACGATGAATCCTCTTCCATCAGTCATATTAGTAGACGCCTCGAATACCGCTATCTCACCCGGTGCAAGACGGGATTCAACAAACTGCGAATCGCCCACTGAACGGTACGTTTAATCTCTGCAGCAGTGCGGACTGACAACCTTTTGCTCGCTTGAAGGATCCACGATTCGCTAGAGATGGAGCATTTTCGTATCCACATGTCGTGTTCTCGAACAGGCAGCCACCAGTGGTGTAGCAGGGCGGGGGCCTTAAATGTTTCAGAGATGTTCCCATAGAAAGCTTGAAAGACGCACCTATCAGTTCCAGGAGGAAGAATGGTTTCCACGTCGGTGCCGTGGAGCTGTTTTTCGACACTCTTTTCGAACACGTTTGAGTCAAAGTTCGGGTCAAGGAAGTTGGCAAAGTCTTCACCGAAGATCTCAACAAACGCTAAAACACAAAACGTTCTGCGACACGGTTAATTGTAGGCGATCGGTTAAAGCACTACTTACGGTTTTCGAACTGTGTGCTGACAATAGTGCTAGAAGCATTTCGAGCGGGAATAAGTTCAACTGCTGGACCGATGACGGTAGTGGGCGCTGGAGTGCTGACGCTGACGGTCACTGTAGCTGTTGTTGGAGTGACTGCAGTAGTCAAAGTCGACGTAACTGCTATGGTCGATGTAGCCTCCGTTGTCGTCCACGTTTGTGACGTATTAATTGACACCGTTACAAACGACGATGGACCGGACTTGGTTGGCATGGCCAACGGTGCCGCTTGGTGCATGATTTCTTTCTCTATCGCAAGAGGGTCGTACACGGATTGATTCGAAACGCTGTACACCTGCAGTGAACGGGATTAAACCAAGGCAGTTGGAATACATTCGAAAGCGTTAACCTTAGTGGGGAGGAACTTCGGGCTGCTTGACTGCACGACTCCAGACGACGGTCTTCTTGCCTTCGATACATTTAGTGGGCGCACGTTCAAGCGGCAAGACCTCGTCCGGACGATGATCCGATCAATGAGTGCTACCGCCGACGACCGGGTGCTTCTGTTGCGGACGATGAAATACAGCTAAAGACAAACGTGCTCGAGGGTGAAGAAAGGTGGACCACTGAGGGACGTACCACTACCGGCTTGCCGGCCGCGACAGAGATAGTAATGATCTCACTGCGCGCTTGTTTTGTCGGATCTACCGCAATGCAGTTCGTGAGGTCCAAAGGGCTGGGATACCGTCTCCAGCATAGCTCAAGGACGGCTGTCATGCTTTGCCATTGTCTGAAAGTGATTTTTAACGGTCATCCACGAAAATTCCGTCGCAACTACCTGAACAATATTTCCACCCTTCCGCTTTCTGAGCAGAACTCGCACGACTCCCATGTTGAGGACTGTTGGGCGCCTGCAGTCAACGAGACGAATGCCGACTCTGCAAGAGGTTAGGGTGCTCGGTGTCTGTGGCGTTATTCTGGATAAATTTACCTGGTGGTGGTCTGCTAAGAGAGAGCCTGAAAGTTCTGAGAAACCACGCTTTCTCCACACGACGATGGACCTTTGGTGGTATCGAATAATTCGTTCCATGCCAACAACACGAATTGACGAAGTTGCAGTCAAGGCTTCTCACCAACGCGCTATCGCTCACTAAAACAGGCTTAGCTAGCCGAACCTCAGACACTGTGGACCAAAAAGACGAAAACTCAGTGTTCTAGAGAGAAGCTGTCTCTAACCGCATTGTACACTGACCTTTGACGAGAGTCAACGCGATAAGCGTCGCAGCGGCGACGAACATCCGTTGTGGGAGGCCAATTGCTTCGCGCTTTTCACTAAACAAACGGCGCGAAAGTGGAAGTGGTGACAGCCGTCCGAGGATGTCGGGCGGATTTCCAACTTATTCTTCGCACATTCCTTATTCTCATCTTCGCAGATTCCCTCCCGTTGTTCGCGGTCGTGGACTCGTGCAGCCGCCAGCACGATCGCATGGGAACGGATGGTGTGCGCGACTGACCGCAACGGCCTGCAATGGATATCGTCGTCGGAAGACGCGCTCGTCAGCGGTGTGAACGCAATGCGCCTGGGATCGTTGCGCAAAATCATCTCCTTGCCTCAAGCAGCGCGAAGGATGCAATGAGGCGTAAGAACAGTAACACAGTTTTTGCCTACATTGTTGAAACAAGGGTTCCGAATGCCTTCAAACCGATAGGACTCTACGGAGATTCCATGCAGCCGCATTAATACGTCAGTCGAGAACTCGGCTTTTTATGTCTAAGGCACGGGGACGAACACATGGTATTCCTACGCCGAGTCATGGACACCGATCGTGCAGCGAAACAAAAACGCTATAGCGGAAATTATCCAGAGCGGGCAAGATCAAGTCTGATAAATTGCTTTGGAGGCTGGACGCAGTATATGCGAAATCGAGAGGTTTGCATATGACAGAAAGCTTGCCAATGCGCTTAAATAAGGGTCCAGAAGAGGAAAAAACCACCATCTTGTTTCTTTAGTGAAGTTCTCATAGTCGGCTTCGTCTTTCGCTGTTCATCGTTGGCTGCTACGCACAGATGGCGTCCTCGCGAAGTGCAATGCTCGGACCGGATGATCCGCAGCTCTCGGTGGACCCCGAAGTTGCCACCTTCGTCACCGGCGGCGGTCGATCCAAGCACGTGCTCGCCAACCTCGGTGACACGCGTCTGGCAGTGAAAGTCAGGTGCAGCGACAACCAGCTGTACCGCGTCTACCCGGTCTACTCGCTCATCGACGCCGGTCAGTGCCAGGAGTTTCACATTACGCGGCTTCCAGGTAAGCAAGCCTCTACACAACGCTACTGTTCAAACCATGCACGTCGTCCTAGGTCCTGCTAAATGCGACAAGATTGTGCTGCAGTACGTCAAGTGCACCGAGTCGGACAACGACGCACAGAAGGTCTTCAAAGCATCCACAGTCACTCCGCCGACCGCGAAAATCATTCTGCGCTGTCTCGAAAAGGACGACACTCCGTCGGTGATCGGCTCGCCAGCGTCGCCGTCGCTCTCTACGAAGGACCAGGAGAAAGCTTGAACACAACGCTTGCTGACTTGTTACAATCCGCTTTGTGCTGGCCCTACCTGTGAAATAAACACGTTCTCTAGTGCAACTGGCTGTTTACCTGTAATCAGTAGTCGCTTTCACATCTTTTCTTAGCAAATGATGACGCCATGAACTGCAGCTCTAGGGCAACTTTGGAAAGAGCATGCTTATCGCGAAACTACACAAAGCTACTAAGTCTACTCGTGCATTGATGCGACGACGAAGCATTTCGCATGCTGACGCACAACCATGCAATCGTACGACACGGATACGTACGTCACTAAGCGTTGGCCACTGCGCTTGGTTCTACAAAAGGTGCAGTCGTACGTCAATCGCTTGCCGAGGACCATGAGGGCAAAGAGACCCATGGAACGGCGGAATAGCGCTCCACTATGACAGCTTTTCGTGTAATAGCTGCGTGAATTTATGCAGTTCCGACACCGATGGCTCCACACCGAGACGTTTCGGTAAGGGAATGTCCAGAACTTATGTTAACAAACTAAGGGACTTTTTGACCCCCCCCCCCCACCACTTTGTTAACAATGCGTAGTGTGTCCGAGGGAAGCAGGTAAGTTACTTCCTAGGAAGCTACGGAAGGTTGGATTTAAGGGCCTAGCGTATTGCGGTTGCTTGTTTAGGAGTTATTGCGGTTTAGGAGGCGTAGTACAAGGAGAACAGTACGCCTGGGGAGGGGAACTGTCCCGTAGGAAAGGTAAGTTGTTGTTAGGCTCAAAAGTGACTTTTGAGATCCAAGTGGGAGCAACCCACGCGCGTATTGCCACCCTCCAAAAGTGGCGGGTTAGGGGTCGCGTCCGCGCAGCGCAGCCGAGGCGGGACTTGGCCCGCTCACACCGGCGCTCCGGGGATGCGAAGGAAAAATGGGAAGGAGCACTGGACACACTAACATGCTGTTTCGGCAAAACGTCGTGAAACAAAATCACTCGCACTACCTGACAGGCCGAGTGTAACAATGCGAAGCTGTGCATATATAGCGGTACCTAGCGGCGTCGTATGCACACTGGCAAACGAGTAGCATAGGGAATTTCATTTTTTACTAGAAATAGCTGTATGAATGAACCCACGTTCAGTGTTTTGACTTCTACCCTGAACTTCTGCTTCTACCTCTACTTCTACTTCTACCCTGAGTAGAAGTAGAAGTAGAGGTAGAAGTTTTCGTCATGCACAGTGCAGAAGTGAGTAGAAGTTAAAAACTGCAGATAAGTTTCAAGTGATATTGTGATTAAAAGTGATCAACAATCACTTTCACCCATAGGGTAGAAGTAGAAGTGGAGTAGAAGTCGAAATTTTTTAGACTATGATGGGTAGAAGTACAAGTAGAAGTAAAAGCTTCTACTTATGCCGGGTAGAAGTAGAGGTTGAAGTAGAAGCTTCTACTTAAGCCAGGTAGAAGTAGAAGTTTTTTAGCAAAGTCAAAACACTGCCCGCGTTGCGAACCAAGCATTTGAAAAGGTTTTCCGAAAAGAACATTCATGATTCGCAGGGGCTTCCAAATTTAGCGGTATTTCGAACAACAGCACCGTTGCAGCTTTTCGATTAACGCACAGTTTGAACATCATCATTTGTTGTTTGCGTAGAACAAATAAAAGTACCTACGACTCGAGTATGGGAGACACAAGGGCTGACCCCCTCCCCCATACTGGGTTGAGTATACCTACTAAAATCTTTATGTGCTTTTCAAGACCTTAGACATTGTTTTCAGCTGATTTATAACTAAAATTGTGTACGGTCCCAATCTCGAGCTGAGCGACCACGCCCTAACCATGTCAGGGTTAGTCCTAGTGACACCCCCCCCCCGTTCACGTCCTCAATCTACCAAAGGTCCATCCATTACGCCGGTATAAACAGCCAACGTGTTATACCAAAGCAAATGTTTACAACTGTGCTATGCAAAATCCAAGGCGCTGAAAATCTATAAAAGACGACGATTCGGGCGGATTTATTCATTCACACATCTTCGTCGTCGCATTCTGCGGACACCAGCCTTTCCAGCGATCACACACGACTGACCTCGGACGCCGTCACCAACATGTCGAAGGAACCTTGCGGCAGGAACCCGTGAGTTTTTGCTTCGACTCTTGTTCAGCTTCACCTCACCATCTTCCATCTAACCTCGTCCTGTTTAGAGCGGTAGGAAGCTCGAAGAACGACAAAAAGAAGGCAGCCGCCGCGCCGGTCCTGGAGCCACTAGACGTGCAGTTCATCGAGCAGCCCACGCCGAGCGAGGAGCGAGACCCGTGNCATTCGCTTTAGCTCGCAGCCGACGGCGCCTTGAACGACTACCTGAAAGCGCATGGGAACCAGCTGGAGATGCGACCGCGCCTCACGATGCTCTACCACGCGGCACGCGGACTGGAGCACGTGCACTCGAAGGGCATCATCCACCGCGACGTCGCAGGTTAGTCTTAGCAAGACACTCTGGCAGCATGCCTCTCGTTTAGCGCGCAACTGTCTCTACGGCAACGGCGTGCTGAAGCTGAGCGACTTCGGGCTGTCACGCGAGGCGAAGGAATACAACATCGGACACGATCGCATGCCGAAGCAGTGGCTCTCCCCGGAAGTCTTCAAGACGCAGATCTTCACGCCGCAAGCGGACATCTGGGCGTACGGAGTGCTCGTTTGGGAGATCTTCAGCAACGGCGAGGAGCCGTTCGCGGGCATGCCCCTACAGGCGATCAGGAAGCAGGTAAGCCACCTCGTTGCATGAAAATTCCATGCGTTTGCTTTAGATAACGGAGAAGCAGTACCGCCTGCCCATGCCGGACTGGACGCCGAAGGTCGTGAAGCGCATGGTGGCGAACACCTGGGAGGAGGACCCGAAGAAGCGACGCCCAATGCGCGAGATCGCCACCGAGATGCAGGAACTGGCCGCCGGGTAGGTCCTTACATGCATTCCTTCCGGTCCAACATTCATTCACCTCGCTTTAGATGGGGCTCCGGACGTGTGCTGAAGAACAAGGCGGTGAAGAGCCAGAAGGAGCGCTCCGCCAAAGCAGTCAAGTCCAGGCGCACCTCACGCGAGCGCGACGTCCCATCGGCATCGTCGAAGAAGACCGCCAAGAAGCGACTCTCGTCCCACCGCGGCAGCTAATCGGCCTCGCACCCTCAGCCTCATTCCCGCCATTGTAGCATACCTAGACTAGAATAAAATCCTCTCATGGAAGAATGGTACTCACGCTTAACGACAGCTCCTAGTTGACTTATTGCTGTGTTTGCTTATGTTCTCGAATCGCATATTAGACTTCGCTATGAATAAAATTCTCTTCCACTATCACAATAGATTACCCAACCATGGTTGCCTTATCGGTGGTTCCATCTCCATATAACCTGCCAATCTCGGTCTGTGCGAAGCTGTTCGCGACGTTAACGCATGTTTCACCTCCTGCTGCGCTGAATGGCGTCAGCACGCTCCAGGCTGGCGTGTAACGGAACGTGAGAGTACGTGCTACCTTCGGTGTTCACTGAATTTCCGAAGAAATCTATTTCCATCGTTGACACTTATATAGTTTAGGCCCACCCTCCCACACCTTGGAGGAAATGACCAAAAACACAGTTCACCTGAGCCCACCCAGCCGCACACGTGGATGTGTTGGCTGTCAGGTCCAACGGGTATTTTCACGGAATGGGGCATCCAGTCTAGTCTTCTGGAAAGGAAGTTCTCAACTTCTGCCACTGCTCCTTTATGTCTGCTGAGATTGTAGGGCCCGGAGCGGTTCCGCACCCCGAGCACGCGAAGCGCTCAATGTCTTGACGTTTTGCTGTATGTCTTGACATGTTGCAATGTGTTGACATTTGCTGAGGTGTTTGTTGCTATTCCAACTAAATAAACAAACTATACAAGTCTCCCATCCTCGATTCCCCGGGCACGTAAGCTTCCTTCCCTTTTTAGCTCCTCGAAGCGGGATCTCCAAGATCAAAAGGGCCAGAAGCGTTGGCTTCGCGTTGAGGCTTTGAATTTGATTATTTTGAAGCTGGCGATGATTTCGCCATGCGAATAACACGCGTCGTGACACAACTTAGGCTGATTACACTAACTGCATTAGCGTAACCGTTTGTCTTGCTCTGCTGTATGCGAATATGCATATTCATCGAGCGGGATTTATATAAGTAACGCAAAGCGATGCATTCGCCATTCTCACAAGGCCGAGCGACTCTCGACGGTTAGGACATGGACGCTTCCAACGACCCGCGCACAGCTTCGTCCGTCTCTCGCCAGAACAACTACCAGAACGAGCCGTGTAAGTTGACCCACCCACCACC
>JNEY01000024.1:329005-360309 GCA_020875895.1 Aphelenchus avenae | reverse complement strand
CGAAACCAAGCCACCTGTGCCTGTGGAGGTGGACAACTCGGAGGATCAGGTCCCTCGACGAGTCCCTCGAGGCGCCGCCAATGCGAAGGCCGGATCCGTCGACAAACACCGTGGTGAGAAGAAGGGTGACAGCGCATCCCTCAGCGTGCCGCCGAACGCCTTCTCTCAGTACAAGATCTGCGTAGAGGTGAGTTGCTTCAGCCTGCAGTGAGTTAGCCCATGTTTAGGTCGTTCAGCAAGAGTCCGCTCCAGAAGACGACCCGATGAACGTGCTCGTCAGCCGCATGAACTACTGCTTCTTCGCACTTGTGGCTGCCGCCATCATGGGCATGGTGCACATGTCACTTCGTGCCGCTAATTCGATGCCACTCAGCGAGGTCAGCTGACCGTTTAACCCCTTATCGCGCTAACGACAGACTTTTAGTTCGCTGATTGCGTGCTCTTGGTCATGTGTGGCGCTGGTTGGGCTTTCGTGCTCGTGATGGTGGGCATCGTCCACTACGGTTGGTCCGACTCATGGAAGGACTTCGGCATCGTTCCTAGCGTGCCTTGCACTTTCGCAGCTACGGAGGTAAATATCACTACACATTTACACGACTCGAAATTTCGCGGATTTCAGACTGTCGCTGTACTCGTCCTTCTCATACTCATCTTCGACTTCGTCAGCATCAAGGTCTCGTACATGAATGTTTCGCTGCGCGAATCTCGCCCCTATCAGCGCACCAGCGGCGGAACCGATCGGTCTGTGTACCAGCCAACCACCGAGTAGCTCAGCCAGCATCAGCGTAGCACCTTCCATACTGACCATATCCAACTCGAATGCCAATAAAGCTTTGTAAACTGAATGCTGGTACCTTTATTGGCGTAGAACCGCATGCCACGTCATCTAGAGCCACAGTAAAACGTTGATTGATAGTCCGTCTTGGCCTCGTTACGAAGACCGTAGGCAAAGCCAGCCATGTTTGACGTTACGGTTACCACAAGAAACTGCCATCGGACGCAGAAACTTAGTGACTAGTAGATAGAAATTTTGCCATCGAGTTTTACCCCGCGTAGGTGTAATGCGCAAACCCCGTAGGCGGATACGTAAAACGGTAAGGCTGATACGTTTTTAGGGGCGACTGAGTTTTCGACCAATGACAACCTGCTAATTCCCCGCACAAATTTCATGACTCCACGAGCCCCCTTATGACCAGGACCGTCGCATGTGGCGGCGGACATCGCTAATGCTAAGAACCAGGCGGATGCTGACATTTCTATGTTTTAATCGTTTAAAGCTATACGCAACTCACAATAACATTACTAAAAGTAAATATGACAAGGTAAAGGATAGCAAAAATTGTGGAGAACCAATTTACAGAGTACAAGCGAGCGACGCGAATGAGCTTATACAATCGAAATGGGATTCCTACGAATCGCACGTGGAGAGGGAAGAAGAAATCACCAGGACTTGCGGAGTTAGACCATCGGATTACTTACGCGTTTCAGAGGATGACGAGAATTGGTCGAGGAGGATGCGAACGGCGGGAGAGGAGAAGCAAACGGAACTAGCGGCTGTGGAAGACGTGGAGTGGGAGGGAGTGTCCGCGCATGGCGAACATGGCAAGGGTTCTGGGCGTAATTTGTGCTTTAGTTTTGGCGAATAGAGGCTTGCATGCAGGTGGGCGACGGGGACTCGTAGAGTGCACCGCGAGACTTCCGAAAGCAGTTTTGGCTAGAAAGTGCGACAAGGATAATTAACAGCGGTTGTGTGATGCAGACAGTACATAGCACGATTGTAGGGCGTAACCGAAAGAGGAGACCGGTATCCCAGCAGGGCGGCGTGGGGGCTAAAGAGCGACGACGACGACGACGACAGTGGTGTGCGTTGGCGTGAGATGCCGCAGCAGCGGGTGGCCGACGGAAACGATAGAACCGAACTCAGAACTCCGCAAATTCGCGTGCACATTTCTCGGAGCCCGAGATGCGCAGCGGCTCCTCCTCGTAGTCGTCGAAGTTGGACGCGTCGCCGGGGCCACGACACTTTGGCAAGAATGGTGCTTCCACCTGGAAAGAGAACATTCATTAGTGATCCTCTTAGCGTTGCCCGACTCCAACCCACCCACCCGTACCACTACTGTCCCCACATGCGTTTTAGTCGGTTAACACCGCGCGCACTCCAGTGATTAGTAAGTTGCTCACCGCATGATAGACAGGTTAAAGAAGTGCAGCCACGCGCAGCAACCGAAAGAGCACTCAACGGCGTTACAGACGACGGTGATTAGTTACGTAGTTAGTGGAAGCTGAGAGAATGAGAGGCGCAAAAGTGCAATCACAACAGCAAAACGGTCTGCGTCAGCTAGTCTAAAGCAACGGAAAACTGAAAATAACAATCGAAAATGGGCGACGAATTACAATAAGGCACGCGGCTCGTCCGCTCAGAAGTCCTTGAACTTGTCCGCGAAGAGGTTCTCCGCAGTGACGTTCAGCGTGAACTCCTCCTCCTGGATCTGCTCCACGAAGTGGCGTGTGTCGTCCGGCCCGCTGACTTTCGGGTAGAGCGCCTCGAAGAGCCGCCCGGTCGCATCCGCTTTGTTAGAGAAACTCGGCGGTTGAACCTGCCAGAAAATGACGGTCAAAAACATAAGCGACGGAAAAGCGTTAGTCTACGCTCTCAAACTAGGGGTTAGTTGGTTGCTTTCTGCGCTCTCAAATGCATGCACAAACAAAACCGTTAGGAGAACGACGTTTTGCGGAAAACGCTAGCGTGGACGACACAAACAATGGAAGCACCGCAGTTAGGAGAAGCAAACGAGCAGAGGAAGTGACCCACCTTTCGCTGATAGATGGAGATCCAGTCCGTTGGGCCGAACCACCTGTGGTTCTTGATGTCCGCAACGCCGTTCTTCAGGTTGCCGTACCGCTTCGTCAGGTCCACCTGGAGCAGGTTCTTCAGCAGATCCTTCAACTCGTTGGAGAAGTGCGTCGGGTACTTCGCCTAAGCAGAAGGATTAGAAACTCTCGCGAGCGAAACAACACGTACTTTCCCGGAGACGATCTTCTCGTAGATCTGAATGGGAGCGTCCGCGAAGAATGGCGGATAGCCGGCTGCCATTTCGTAGATGAGCACGCCGAGCGCCCACCAGTCGACCGCACGGTTGTAGCCCTTGCTGAGGATGATCTCTGGCGCTAGGTACTCGGGCGTTCCGCACAGCGTCCACGTCCTGCCCTTAACCCTCTTCGCGAAGCCGAAGTCCGTGATCTAAAAGCGTTGTTGTAAGAGAACGCTGATCGCTTCATAAGCAAGCCTACGGGCGGCAAGAGCGTACCTTGAGATAGCCGTTGTTGTCAATGAGCAGGTTCTCCGGCTTGAGATCTCGGTAAATCAGGTCAAGTGAGTGAAGGTATTCGAAGGCAAGCACAATCTGGGCAGCGTAGAAACGCGAGTGCGGCTCGCTGAAGCGGCCTATCCGCCTCAGATGCGAGAACATCTCACCGCCACTGACGAATTCGAGCACCATGTACAGATTCGAGTTGTCCTAAAGAGGGAACCGCATGAATGTATGATTCATTCAGGAACGAACCTTGAAGGAGTATTGCATGTTGACGAGGAAAGGGAAGTCGATGGCCTGGAGAATGCGCTTCTCGTTCAACGTGTGCTCCACCTGCTTCAGCTTCACCACCTTCTGCTTGTCCAGGATCTTCATCGCGTAGAAGACGCCCGACTGCTTGTGCTTGACGAGCATCACCCGGCCGAAAGAGCCCGTTCCCAGCGTCTTGATCCGGTCGAAGTCATCGAGTTGCGATGTGTTCTGAAACGGTGCACATTTTGCGTTGGACTGCGCATGTTCTTTTCTACATACTTCTACGACTCTACGTCACACTTCTATACATTTTATACCAAGACATCGCTCACACACATACATTGTCCACTTGGTTTGTTCAATTTGCGACTCACATGCCGTTGAACGGCTTTGGGATCTTTTCCTTAGCACTTTCCATTTGACGGCCTTTGCTCGCATGGTTCCAACTGTTTTTTCCATACCCTTGCTCCTCTGACTCTTGCCCAGTTCTCGAGAGCAGCGGTTCGTTTTTACAGCCCCAACTGTCGTCCGCGTTTCGCACCGCCGTTGTCATTCGTATTTCATCAATTGGCACACGTCAAGCAAAACTAGAACCCCGCCGCGTGACCGATAGCCGTTTTTAGCTTAGCCGCGATGTGGGAACGCGTAAAAGTGCATTCGATGGGAACAGACGGCGCCCGTCCGGCTAAAGTTGTTTACGGCTCACACGCAAGACAGCTGGCAATAATAGAACGCGTTGAGTGTTTCGGAGAAAGACTGACAATCGTGAACACACACCGAAAAGAAGCACTTAATAATGGAAGTTCGTGGAACCCTCTCGAGCTCCCACGCCGACAGACAGTTCGCATGCCCTCGCTTGCAGTCGATGCCAAGCGGAAACCACGTGGTTTTTGCGTTGGCGGGGCATAAACAAATTTCAAATTAGTGAATTAGCAGAATCCCGAATCGCGTTGTCTCTCTCTAATTTAAGCGGTTCGTGCGTTTAGGAGCCGTCTAATGGGCGCCGGAAGTAGTTAATCACGTCGAACGCGAGTCGTTTCGCTCATCGCGAAGCGACTCTTTCCACGCGCTAAAAATAGCGGGCGCTTCGCAAAGTGGTGGCGGTTGTCGGGAGCGGGGAGCGCAAGTTGACCTGCGCTATTTCCGAAATTCCCCCCGTTTCCAGGCGCAGACTCCTTCGTCTTTTGAATGGCATGTCGTTGCGCTATTTTCACCGTCTTTACAAATAAGCCCCTGTAGCGGGAGCAGACATGCGCCAAAAATAGCTCGCCGCCAGCACTTCCTGGTGTCGACGGACTGCAGGAGAGTAATAATCAATTACCCAATCCCCGCAAGTCCACCGACTAATCCATCCGCTTCATAGGAGCGACGACTACACATCCCGCTTACTCACTGCGCACGCTGTTTTGATTAGTGGGACGACAGTGTGGCGCGCACTTGTTGGCTGGTTTAATGCGACGCCTCACGCGACACTCCACACTCGACCACATTTGGATGGCTAAAAATGGAGCGCCGACGGCGCTCGCACGCGCCGTAAGCTCCCTTGGAACCCGGCCGTTTCTCGGAACTGCTCGCAAAAAATCCACCGCCATAAAGGGAGAGCGCCGGATTCGATTGCTCGCGACTTTATTAGCTTTCCGCGGCTTAAAGTGGGAATATGCTGCGGTGGTTATATATGGCTCAGAGGGAGGTAAATTGGGTGGCTTAAAGAGCGCTGCAGCGTGCGAAGGTTTCGAGTCGAGATTAGTCGCGAAGGTTTTTTTTGTTTACGCCCTACGCTTTAGCGGAAATTCACACACATTTCTCATAAGCTCTCAAAAATGGTTCGCAGAACACGTTAGCGAAGGATATGGCTACAGGCATCGAACATGCCCAATCCGATTAAAGGAAGGAACTCGATACGTTAACCCCGAAGTACCAAAATGGCTAATCGCTCCTTTCCCAGAAACACACGTCGCTGAGTCACACATAGTACGCGCCACGAAGTATTCGCTAATGACAGGCGGAAGTAGGAGACTTAAAAGTGCGACGATAGGTATACCTTCCACATCCACTTCATCGACCAGTGGGTTCGAAGACGCGCCTTGAGCCAGAAGAGCTCAGCCTTCAAGTTGAAGTCGCGATAGGTACCCGCTAATTGTCCTGCGGTTTTGAACAGGTCGTAAACCTGCTGGAATATGCTCTTGCGCTCGTACGCCAGCGCATCCTTCATCCGTAGCGGCCAGGACTGTCCGCCAGCGTGGTTTCTCGGTGGCATGCCGTTGCCGAGGAGTTCATTGCGCGTCACCGTTTCCGACGTACACGGGTCGTCGCTGTACGTGCGTCGATGCTTCGCGACCGGCGTCGAAGTTACGGACGGTGGTACGGACACCGAGACTCCGGGCTCCTCCGAGACGTGCGAAGTGCCCGTATCCAGGGTAGCAGACGACGAGAAGGTGCATGACGGTGATGAAGGCAAAGACGAGTCGCAGGACTCCACGGAGTAGTCCCGCGAGAAAACCGCCTTCGGCACGGAATAAGGCGACTTTGCGTCGGTTGGCATGAAAGACGGCATCATCTTGCGCACCGGCGTACCCGTAGAGATGCCTGCGGTCGCGCAGCAGCCAACAGCGTTCGGCTTGACGACGGGAAAACCCGCACAGCCACCGACGATGGTGTAGCCGTGGGTCTCGAAGGCGTTCGTGGAGATCATTCGTTGTTGCTGATGTGGTGGAGTACCGACCATCACAGCCTTGGCACGTTGCAGTGGATAGACGCCGTGCGCGGACGGTGAGTTGGAGCTCTTCTGTAGCGAGGTCGTAGTCATCATGGGCCGGCAGTTCAGTTGAGAACTGTTGCGGGACGACGCGGAACCGATGGAGCTCGACTGCCGCAGCGGGGTCAAAACAACGCTCGCGGATGTCATGAGGTTGTCGACGGCCGCGGAGTGACGCCGCCTACCGCCGGCACAGTCAGCTGTGTTCGTCGACGAGAGCGGTGACGAGGAGGTGCTCGGGCAATGGGCGGAAAAGAGGCTGAGTCGCAGGTCAAAGTGCAAATCCAGCTTTCTCGCTCGCTGAGCGGTGCGGTTAAATCGGGAAACCGCGTCACGGCTGGCTCGAGCGGACGCAAATCACCGTCCGCAGTCAGTCAATCAGCGACGGCAAGACGCAGCACAAACAGGCTATGCGTCGACAGTGTTTTCTAAAATTGACAACGTGCTGTCACGTGGAAAAATGGACCGACGGTAAAGGGCTCGTTCGCGAAGGTAGCCGGGTTCGCTGATAAGACGACATCAGCGTCGGACAATTATGGAAAGGTGCGCGAAAAAAGCGTCCGATGGTCGGGGAAAAACTGGTCGAAGAATCATGTGTTGATCGGCTGCTGTGGCCGCTAGCGAGTGATCGGAAACAACACCGCTCGGATGCACTGAGCTACCGCGCTCGGTAGAGGAGTTGGTCCAAATCCCCCTCAATTTTCGGATTATCCCAGAGAGTGCGCTAGCACTGGCCGGCCAGCTGTGGGGGGCTACGGTCTCCTCCCACCCGCGGGGAAAACAACACAAAATGTCGGAAAAGGTCACACCCCAGCGGTGGAATTAATTCGTTACTAAATTTGTCGCTCTAAGCATGCTTGCTTTCTTAATCGCTACAAACCCGCTGCAGACCGGCTAAAATCCCTCGGGTGCCACAAACTTCCAGTGGCATTAAAGTTGGAGTGGAACCGCTGGGTGGCCGCGGAGGAGTGCTGGGTGAAAGTGCATGCTGAATTGAAGCTGAAAAACAAGGGTGTCGAGACGACAAAAGACGAAAATAGCCTGTCGACTTAGCATGCAAATGGGCTACGAACAGACTCGTATGGGTTGGTATTGCAGAGGCTTGCTTCCAAAACATTAGCGGCTAAACAGGGATGGTGGTGAGTAACGAAATACGGAAGCGAACGACGCGGAATCAACACACTGTTTGATCAGCTGCGTGACTGGCGCGCTCGATTTCCCGTTTAAGCCGTGCGTGCGGAATCCGCGACGGATGTGAAAAAGTCACAAGTCCTGCGGCGTAAAAATTGATGGAAACAGGAAGCGGCCCGATGGCGGCCATCAACGAAGGCGAGCGGGCGGTGGAGCAGCGACTGTAAAAGTCGTTTGCCCGTCTTTCGGAAGTCGTAGCGCCCGTCTTCAAAGACAGAAGGGAAACACACGGCGGTCGCATCGTCGCGGACGGACGGATGGGCGACCGGGCGTGCGGCGGAAGACATCACTAGTGCTGCTCGACCAACGTCAAAATTGACTAACGGACAGAAGAATGCTGCGCGCGCGTGCGTGTGTGGGAAGATGATGCGTGCTGAGAAGGAGTCGCAAACGCGCTAGTCGATCAACAGGCGAAATGGTAGTCCGAACAGTGAGGCGCGAGAATATTGTGGAAAATCGCGGGATGGTGAACTCCAAGATGCTCGAATCCGCGATAGCAAGCCGTCCGCCCGGCAAGCAGGCGCTCGCCGCACACTGACGGAGTTCTTACTGCTCCCCATGTGGCGGGAGGCAAAGCATGCGCTGCCGGCGGCTGCGAGAGGGCCGCCGCCGCCGTCGCACCGCCTGTCGGGAGTGACGCCGGGTGACAACAACGGACACTAAAACTCCGCCGAACCTCGCTAAAAATAGGTAGCGGGCCCCATTGATTTCGCATTGGAAGCACTTTTGCGCGCCGCACAAAACCCATTCGCCCGACTTTTCTTCTGCGCCGGGGCACACAAATTCGCATGTTTTTGACCGGGGACCGCTCGCAAAAATGTGACGACGGCGTCTTATTGCCGAGCAGCGTGCACGGAGTCGCGGAGGCGGCGGGTAACAATAGCACCTAGGAACAACAATATCAAACAGGAAGTAGTTGACTGCACGTTTGGGCTTTCATTCATTCGATTGCGCGTCGGCGAAAGTGATCCCATTCCGACGGCGGTGTTCCATCGAAATGACCGGATACGGGCGGCGGCCGTTCGCGAGACCGCCTGCAGGATGTCGAAACGGATCAGCGATTTAGGTGTGGGCAAGCGCGCGAGTGCTTTCAGAAACAATGGTACACAATTTCACTAAATAGCCATTTCTGTCCTCCACGTAGCCGATGCAGCTGAGAGCTAGAGGGATCCCGAGCGTATCCATTAATCCCACTCGTTGGTTACGCTAAGCAAAAGTCGCCCATAGCTTCGCGATATTACCCCTGTTAAGCGGAAGTGGAACGCATACGACCGGGGCTAGAAAACAACTCGCTAAAGGCGGATAATCCCTCTCGACGTGCTATTTATGGATCGCAGTCGCACAATTTGTTCCGACGTTTAGGGGTGAGTAAAATGGAGGGCGCTGCCTGCGATATCGCCGCAATTATGGCCGGTGACACATGGAGCGGCTGCGCGAGAGGTGAGGTAAGAACGCGAGGTTGCGCCGCAGTACGGAATTGCACTCTTGCCAAACACGTGGCCGTGTACGCCAAATGCGTAAAATTGGATGACGGCGCGTGCGTCGACGCAAGAGCTAATTATAAGCGTAAAAGAGGCAGTCGCGCAAGTGGCTAGCGGAACACCTAATTTATGCGCATTCGCGGTACGCACAACTGCGTCTTCCGGGGCTGCACTTTTATGCACGCGGGTACCGGGAAGGATATTTTCGGACGCTGCAAGCTCGCGAACGAGACGTTGTCTGACTGACTCAGGATGGCGAATGGCGAAAACAGTCGGCGACATTGGCTAGACCTTCCTAGAGGCGACACCGTTCTAAGCATAGTCGAGGGTCCACGGATGCAAGCTGCATAAACTCGGAGAACGTCATGCGCATAACCAGCCTGCAGGCGCCAGCAAAACCTCCAACGGATCACTCCATTGTCTCTCGGCGAAAAGGGATCATTCTATTTACAGCCGTCCCAATGGGCCAACAAAACACAATACCCGTCAGTCGTCGGGTCCTTATCGCTAAGCACATCGAGCGGCGTCTGTCCAGGAGAAAGGTCGCAAGAGCGGTGCGCTTAGCAGCGGCTGCACACCAGGAAATGGCGCATAGATCAGGAGGAAGCTATCGGTTGCGTACGCTCGGACCGAGATAGACGCGTAACGGCATTTGGGGTGCTTGACATGGCCCTCATTACCCCGCTCTGCGGAGGGCAGGACTTCCGCGCGCATAGCTTGCGGTACGCCTTTCCGCGTAGCGCACACATATTTCGATGCCGCTCGCTGTCAGCTGACTGCCTGCGGCTACTTGGCCCGCCGCTGTGACAGATGCTTTCCGGTGAGAAAAGCTCTCGAAGCGGCGGAATATCCTCATTTGGCGTGGTATTTATGGAACACCCTCTTTCGACTCTAGGGCAAAGGGGTCTCCTTGCAAAATAACCTCGATGCATTCGGGGAACGTGGCCAGACGGTAGTCCAAATAAGGACGCAGCAACACAAGTGATGTGATTCGATAAGCAGCGCTGCAAGAATCAGAGAAAGACAACTGCAGACACGTAGTCAATCGTCATTCCCTTTAACAATAAAAGTAAGGCACAAGCAAGGAGAAGTTCGCTTAGAGAACCGCTTTGAAAGGTTCCTGCTTAAAGACAGGACACCTGGGACCACGTTGCTTCGGAATCGGCGCTCGAATGAGCAGATCTGTGTACCAGAATGGACCGAAAGAGATAAGAAGGAATGGAATGTTTCCTGGAAAGACGAAGAGATAAGACTGTCCCACCAACCATTCGCTGGTCCGACCTTAAAATAGCTCGAAAATGTGATCGTGTACCCACCACATCGCTGATGCCTCATCTTTTCGCAACTAGAAAAATGTAGAACTGCCTTTTCCCATTTGACCATCATGGCAGGCTGCAAGTTTTACTATATGGGCCTTAATTAGCGTTTAGCACCTGCTTCTAAGATTTCCCACAGCAATGCATGTCCAGGCCAGCCCCATGCCAGTGTGCCTATTGACCCCGTTAATCATTTATTTAAAGGCTCGGCTTGCATGCTATTCCTAGCGAGAGAAAGTAATAAATAGATGCCATGCAAAACGAATGCGACCACGTTCCAAGAGCATGTTTTCGCATTTTAACTTACATCTGTTGCAATCGTTAAGACCCTGCTTTCCCAAAACAAGGCTGGCAGATAAAAATACTAGTCGCCCAAAACAGTGAATGTTTGGCAAGCTAACTAACTTAGGTGCACCATTTCGAAAAAGGATATCCTTACTGCGCGTTGAGTTATCTTCAAGCTTTGAGAGAAAGTTTGCATTTCAAGATTCGTCTTTTAGCTGCAAATGTGGTTGGTCTTTGCCTCGAACCCCTCTAATGCATCGCCATTTCAAAATCCTGCGTCCAGTGCGGCCGAAGGTGATGGTTTCCACCGGAGATTAGCTGCTTTATGAGAAGCCTCGGCGCGGCCTGCGGAGGCGGTTTGTTTGTCTCGCGGCGGACGCGTTCTGATTGGCAACCGCCGCAGTAACGGCAAGCGGTCTGCCGAGAGCGAAACTCGTCGATTTGACCGCTCGACGGGCAAGAAAGGGGCAGAGGGTGATTGATTAGCAGGTGCGGGCCCGAGAAAGAAGAGCGGAATAATTCATTGAAAAACGCTCCTAAGCGAACTAATTTTAAGGGCCCGTGAGCTCTGCGTGACGTAAGACACAAACGCATCTTTCTAGAACGTGTACGTCTCCAGCGATTAGTGAGAGAGAAACTATGCGGATAACTGACAGTTAGCTTAAAAACCTTTCCGAAGAACTGCGAGTAAATAGACAAGGGACGTAGAACTATATAAGCAGCGCAAAATTTCTAGTTTTCAAAACCAGCGACACTGTCTCAGTTCGGGCCGTCAACACTGATGAGCTTTGCGTGTGGGCAATTGCTCCTCAAAGTGCGCCACAATTGGCAAAATACGACCAGCCACCAGGGTGCCGTTTGCATCTCTCCCAACTCCCAATTTCACGGTCACCCGCAGTCGCACTAAACGTGCTGAAACATACTTCCACACATATATCTTAGCTTCCCTCTCAATGTAGTTCAAACACAGCACATCACAGTGTTGAAAGCGTGAAAAGACTTACCGATGCCGGGTTGTCCCACTTCTGCTTGAACTCATCTCGCGCCTTGTCCAGGAACTCCTTGACTGAAACGAAGGAAATTAGTAAGTGCCGGTGCTCTAGGTACTTTTTCTTCTTAATAATGTATTTTACTCAGGTTTCGAATTGGCTAAGCTTAGCGATTGAAACTCACAAAACTTCACTTGAAGTTTTTTGTTATTGGCAGTAGACATTTGTGTGACATCAGATGCTGAGTTAGTATGTGAAAGGAGGATTCCAAATCGCTTGGATCAGACAAGAACAATTTCGCAATCGAAGAGCCACGCCGTGTGCAATGACGACTAGTTGAGTAGCCTCGAGAAAGCCAACCAACAATAGTGAGAAAACAAAACAGCGAGTTTTACGTAGCGCAATGAGTAATAGTCGCTTAGGCGAAGGTGGCGGGTACAGTGTGTCGCGCGTAATTGGTCTCTGCTTCTCGGGAAGCTCGTCGCTTTGCGGTGGTCCCACGTGCGCTCAGGACGCGGCTAATACTCATAAGGTTAATTAACGACCCGACGATTGTAGCCGCTGTGGACGTAAGCGTGACGCGAGAGGAACCGACGACTGACTGCCGCGCATGAAACTCACTTCCGCCGCTGCTCTCCTGGGCTGACGCTAACGTGACCAGCTGATCGTGAAGTGGACATTAGTCATTTATTCAGGTCCGGTTCAGTGCGGAAGAAAGCAGCTGCCCAGCAACGAAGACGATGATGAGGCGAGGTCCCACTTGGGCACTTGACACGGCAGCGGAGAAAAAGAAGGTGGTGGCGGAGGTTGCGCGCTCGGGGATGAATCGAGAGCGACGACGTGGAGGAGGAGGTCGTGTAAATGCCGTCGCTGGTCGGGCACTATCCTCGCCTGCTGCATTCCCGCCGCGGCTCGCGGCCCTCCAGCGGGCAGCAGCAGCAGCACGTCGAAGCATTCGTTCGCTGTCACTCTCCGCGCTGCAGCAACAACGGCTGCGGCGTCTGCCTCCTCGTCGTCGTCCTCGGCACATTGCTCCTCCGGCCGGAGACGATTGTTGGCTTATGCGTGATGGCGCGGCCGCCCGAGCGGGAAAGCCGTCCAAAAGCCGCGAATGGATTGCATTCGAGCGCCGTCGTGGGCCCTAATGTCGCGCCGCCACGTCCTGCTTGCTGACGTCGGCACGTCGCCTTCCTGCCCGCACTCCGCACTGTGCCCCGACGTTGACGCCTATGAAACATCTTTTCGGCGCCCATTTGGCCAGCAAGCAAGCGGAAAAGCCGCGGCCCGGATGCCGTTCGTCAGCGCTCTCGCGCCATTCTGCAGTTCCGCCTGAAGGTCGCCATTTTTCTGCAGACGTCGAGAAGTTCGTGAAATTTAATTTTCTCCTGAGAGGTCGGCATTGAGAGCGTAATCAGAAAACAGACTTCAGAGTTTCCATTCAGAGGGTTAGTTAATGGTCGCAGGCATTCGTAACAGGACGGGACAAGCGGCTACTGTAGAACGCAGCTAAGATGACGACGCTAAGCAAAAACTTTTGGTGCGCTTTAAAAACCGCTCAATTAACTTGACTTATGCGACATCAGACGAGTCAAGTTTTTTTCCGCGAGCAACTGTTCGCTTGGCTGCACTTCCTCGTCTGTGCCCTCAACTTCCGTTTTCTCGTTCCTTGTTTACTGCCGCATAATATCGACTGCACTTTCAGCCAAGCTGAACAACCCGAGCAGTCAGCCCTTTAGCCGCTGGCGTTGTTTCGTCTTCGCACAATTTAACTATCGTTGTGTGCGCAGCAAATAATCAAGAGCACTGAGCAATCGTTGAGTAATAGAAGCAGTGCATTGTTCTGCGCGCGGTTTTTGGCAAGGATGCAAACGGCGGAAAGCGCTTGGCAAGAATGAGCCGACGGAATTCCCGGAAATGTGCTCAAGCTAGCATGCGAGAGGAGAAGATGGAAATTGGCACAAAACTGTCTAGCAGGCAGTCGTGACAAATTGTCGCTTGGCTCGTCGCCATCAAGTCACATGATGCGGTAATGAGGCGCTGTTACTATCAGACTACAATCGGAGTGATGCGCTGCCTAGCAAGCATGGAGCAAGGAGTGTAAACTAAACTTATGCTCGTCTTTGCTGACTGAACAAGCAGTTTTCTTGTGACTCATTTGAGATCACGCTTTAAGAGGTGATCACGTCCATACATGAAAACCGACACCAGCGGGAACGTTACGAGTCGAAACGAATTAGCGTGGCCTCGATTCGATCGTACGCCGCGCTTCCGGTGGCCTTCGAAAACAACGCAAAAGTGACGCAAGACCAACTGAACTTCAGTCTCCGGTTTCCGCTGAACAGTGTTTATTCCCCAAAATTTGCCTCCGGCATGTCACACAAAGGTGCTTTTCAGCGTTTCATCTGACATGTGATCCGTTGAGCGCTGAAAGTGCCATCTCGCGAGAAGAGCGCTTGCTGTTTACAAGTGTTGGCGCTGGCAGCATGATTAAACAGCTGTCGGGAGGGATGGGAGCTCGTGGCGGAAGTGTGCCGCTTAATTGCATTCAGATGGACCGACCCGAGGAAAAGTGGCTGATATGTGGAGATGAAGAGAAACAGAGACACGGGATTAAGTCCGCTGGCAAAAAGAACGCCGTTGCGCATGTTTCGGCGCTTATTAACCGGCTCGCCTGCTTAATTAAAATCCGAGCAATGCGCTTCCAAGAACAAGAGACCGATGAAACAAAGTGAGCTCGATAAACGCCGTTACTGGGCAGGTAGCGTCCTCTGCTTTTTAGGGCGTGATTACCTCTCTTTTAGACCGTGATTATCTCATTCAGATCCTCGAGACTTAGGGAGTAACAGTGCTTTGCAACATCATTGTCTTATGCGGTTCGCGGAAAGCTTCCAACGTAGGTCAGAAAAGGAATGACCGCTTGAGGACTAGCAAGCAAGGAAAGACGGATATGGATCGCGTGACGTGAATAGGCAATGGACACTCACCTGACACTCGCTAATCCCTAGTGTAAGCGCTTAACACGGGCAATCAATATTCGACGCTAGCGTAAACACTAAGTGAAAAACTACCGAATGAGGAGCTTGTCGGATTCGGCGCGTCGAGCTCAGCCTCCGAAATCTCCGAGTCCATCTCGGTGCAGTCGTGCGTGCTGGTGGTCAGCCCCTGGGAAGTGAGAGACACCGACGTGTCCATGGAGTCTTCGGAAGTCGGCGTGGACGCGGGAGAGCCGCGCACGTTGTCCTTGCCGCCGGACGAGACGCTCAACATCACCATACCGTGGAGGAGTTCCGTGACGGACTCCTTCTTTTTGCTCGTCGCGTCGGCTTCTTGAACTCCGAGCAGATCCTCGCCGCGACCGAACATTGGCTTTCGAGAGGAGCTTGCTGCGCAGCGCGATCACTTCACGACGCAGACGGGGACTGCCGCGACGTTTCTTTCTCCGCTAGTAAGTAATGCGAAGACGACGAAGGTGTGTTGATGAAATGACGCGAGTGGTTGAAGCGGTGAAATTAATCGGTTTGCAAGGCGGGGTCAGGTGAACAGAACGGAAAAGGATGGAACGGCGAGAAGGCTCCACCAGTTGAAGAGTCAAACTCAGGGTTTAACGATCACTGTTGATAACACGAGTTGGGACTGTCGAGAGCAGCGACGGGGGACCGGATCGAAACCAGTGACGGCGGCAGTGGAAATAACGGATTCACACCTCGAGCGGGCACACGCACGCCGCTAGAGACGCGGTCGCGCAAACATTGTTCACTGTCGGACACGTGAACAGAAGACCACCAGAGGATATCATGGCCGCCGGCGGTGTCGCGAAGACCTCGCTTGGAGCGAGAGAGCGCCACACGGAAGGCGGACCAGAAATGAGCGCGCACACCGTGGCCGGGAGCCGAGCCGCGGAGGGATATTTGTCGCAAGAGAATGAGCGGTGTCTATTTTTGGACGCGTCGAGAGAAGGGATTCCTTTTGACGCCGTCGGCCAACGCCATCGCATACGCGCAAAGCGCACACATAAAGAGAGCTCCATGCATGCA
Organism: Aphelenchus avenae; assembly: GCA_020875895.1. Taxonomy (NCBI): domain Eukaryota; kingdom Metazoa; phylum Nematoda; class Chromadorea; order Rhabditida; family Aphelenchidae; genus Aphelenchus; species Aphelenchus avenae. Next base: position 344,695 of record JNEY01000024.1, on the reverse strand, counting down.
AAACAGTGTGCGCCAAAGGGAGCGGGGAATGGGACTCTCGCGTAGATGCGTCACGAGGCCAACTCCCAAATTAGGGCCAGATTTGGTTTGATGAGGAAGTACGAGCTATTTTAGGGAAGTCTAGCGGCTTAGCCGAAATAGTCAGAATATACCTATTAGGCGCAACCACGTGACTAGCCTAAAAGCAATGAGTCACTATTGAGGAGTGGTTAATCACAAGACACTACCGGTTTTGAGCCTTCCAGCGATTTGAACGACACTTACGCAGAGCAGGCCAGCAACTGTTTTGGTCGAAGTCGACCAGTGCAACCGTCGATCTTTTCGGCTTGAGCACAATCGATGCAGACACGTTGGGGCCGTCGGTATCGTAGAATTTGGCGTCCTCTTCGTCCTCGCTTTCCTCGTCGTCGTCGCGAACCTCGTACGAGACGTAGCTGATCTCGGTGACGTTGCCGCAGTTGCTCGTGCCAATTATGAACTTCACGTCAGTTTCCACGTCGGCACTCATTCTTGGCAAGTCAGGACCGCGGGCGCACGTTGCAGGTCTGACGTAGAGTAATGAATATTTAAGGGACGTAGCCCAAGAAGGAGATAGCGTTGAAAGATGTGCGAAAGTAGAACTGGTAGGTAGGAAGGAATCAATAGATCGCCAGGCTTCCAGCTGTAGCGTTTGACGTGCTCGAATTCAGCCCAATGACGAGGTTAGAGAATGAGTCAGGAGGGAGACGCGCTCACAACAAGGCACTGTCTGTCCCACACTCGACGGTGATGGGGCTTACACCTCGACTGCGGAAACAAACGCAGAGCCAGACTGCGACAGAGGTTTGTGTCGCTAACAGCTGACTACCTCAACGGACGCGGCACTCTCTTTAGTGGGCGCCTTCCAACTCCAGCACTTCGGAGCAGGTCGAATAATGTGTTTGGCTCATACGATTCGAAGCAGCTTCCGTCAGCGAGAGTAATGGCCCATCTCGCGGTTGAGACAATTCGGAGCAAGACAAAACCCATCCGATCAGGATGGCGGCCCGTTGCGGGCACACCCGTCAAGTGTGCGGCTCATCATCGTCATAGACTTTCAACTTTACTCTAGGTCCGTTGTCAGCAGCGCATTCATAAGGCCAATAGATCAATCAGAATGACAGCTTAGCTAAAGTGCATTGCATACCAACGAGGACTCTCGAAGAAAAACGCCCGTTACAGACAGATAAAAAAGTAATGCAGCAAAAGACCTGCGAGAATGGCTAGCGAGCAAGACTGGAGACGATTTTGAGATGCCGTTTGTGGCGAAAATTACCATTTTCTGTTGCTTTAGCAAGCTTACCAAACTGTAAATAAGCTTCATTCACGTGCTGAGATCGGAAGTTGCGAAGCTCCTTTTGCGCCTGCCGTTCCTCGCGTTCCTTCTTTTCCCTCGTGTTTTTGAGGAAGATCGAGGAAGCGAGCATTTTAAGAAGTGAAGTCGTAAGGAATGTCGAACGTAGAAAAGCAAAGCAGTGAAGGCGCTTGGCTAGCGGTCGGATAAAGATTTAGATCCGCACGGATCGAAGCAGCGGTTGAAGGGGTCTCACGTGGTCAAACATTGTTGCTTCTTCGCATATTTCCGCCGGGAAGCATTTGTCGACCAGCTGCCGGGCGATGAAATACAATATAGTTCCGTGTTGTCACAACCGAACGCATAATTTCAGGTGATGCGGAGTCTGCGAGAAGCACGCACGCGGTGAGAGGCTTTCGCGGGACTCAGTTACCTATGAGCTATGTGGCATATGTATGTGGGAGAAAGAGAGGTGGCAATGGGTCATAAGCAACTCAATCTGAAGTCACAGCTACTGTGTAGGAGAAATTCAGTATGAAAGAAAACACAACACCAGGCAGGCCGATCCGGGCCGGGCTTTGATTTCAAGGCCCAGTGAGCAGGGTTGGCGCTGCAACCTAGAGCTGACGTAGAGCGCTTGGTCTACCAGCTCCAGACTACGAGAGCATGCTGCTAATAATGACTCGAGCATACGTATCGCTAAATGTAAAGATAAGGGGTAGCGGCCTCTAGGGTTTTTAAGGCGCTAGGAACCGTCTTTTTGGTTATCTCCAGAAATATTCATGAAACGAGGTTTTAATGGCATAAATTTCCTAAGCTAGAATGGATTGACAGGTGTGAAAGCACGCAGGGACATGGACTAGTGCGGAAGGAGAATGCAATGTGCTGCTTGGAGGTGGTTGGCAGGTCGCTTAGCGCCTTAAGGTGCCGTCGAAGGATCGATGGCTGCGGGTCTCGAAGACGGGTGAAAGGCGTGTGCTCCAGGTGAGTTCACGCTCAAGTGGACAAGCACATTGGCACCAACCACACGTGTCGAGCCTTAGAGAGTCCTGGGCATCGACGAACACAGCAGCAGTAAAAGCTCATGTTTTGCAGCTTGAGGCGTGTGACGCGAGGTGGAAGGACCGGAAGCGAAAATAAAGGCGAGATTAAACAGGAGACGTACCAAACACGTTCTGCACTATTCTCGCCAATCTATTGACGACGCTGTGAGCACGTCTTCTCACGGCGGCAGGCACGCGTGGACGCCCCATGCAAACTAAGCTGATTTGGCGCTAACAAAGGCTAAATTGCGATGCAGTTGGGTAAGGGAATTGGGGGACTGAATTCACTCCGTGATGCGAAGGAAATAGAGAAAGACATTTAAGCCAATGTATGTCATTAACAGGATTTCGTGGAAGCCTGCAAGGTATGATTAAGAGCAGTTTATCGACCCTTGCGATAAGAAGAGGAATTCGGCGGATGATACATATGGCTGCTACGCCCGACACGCTCCGTGCCATGTGTCGCTTAGGCGCATGAGTGATGAGGCACAAGGTTGGAGAGTTCAGGAATTCCACAGGTCTCAGAGGCGCTGGGCAAAAACTCGAGTCGCAAAAACAGCATAGTTGATTGGCACCTCGTCGAAGCAACATCAAGAGAGTTGCGAGCTTAGTCGACGATCTCCGATCAGCGCACCGATCGCATTTGTTAAGGTTTCGGGCACACAATCACTAATGCATCGATGGCAAGCTTACAGTTGTTGGTGGACGCCCTGTTCTCCTTGCCGGCGGTGGTCTGTTCGTCGGTGTTCTTCTTCAGGAACTTCAACATGGCGGCTAAGCCGAGCTTAGCCGGTGCGTCGCGCTGCGCGTCGACGGCTTCTCGCTGCTGCTGCGGCAGGGACGTGAGGCGAGGGTAAGCTTGGCTGAGACGCCAACTGTAGTGGCAGTGTCCGACTGAGTGCCCTGAGGCGCATATACGGTCCGAAGAGACCCGTGGAAGAGACGGCGGCGGTCTTTGGCGAACGACGGCTAGCTGCGGCGAACCACTGAAGGTCTTCCTCAAAAGCGTTCTGGCACGCGACGCTGCGCCCTCACAGGTGCTCGCTGCTTAGGAGAAGAAGGGTTCTGACACCGCACTGGAAGGTTAAATGTAACTTCGGTGTTAACGCACGATCGATGCATGAAATTATTGACGCGCATGACATGATTCGAAACAACAGCTAATAGCACAGTGATCGGATAAAGCAAACTGTAGCGATATTCAGTCGCAACCATTCTTAGTTGTAACATGCGGCTGTGTAATGCGAAAACAATTGCATACGGCCACACGCATTACACACCTGTCCCAACGAAGGGACACGGGCTTCTGGCAAGCGCCTAAATAAACCGAGCACAGAGACATCTTGTAGGAGTTTATCGACATCGTTTTCTTAGCGCACACAAGTGATATCGTTAGCACAATCCTTGCCCGCGGTCTAATTACTTGTGAATGCCTTCCGACCGCACATCCACGACAATTGCTTCGCGGAAACGTCAGTCCTTAGAGGCGCTCGCGTCCGCGCACACTCGACCACTCAGTCATTGCCCAGGTTTCCAAACCAAAGTTTTGCAATTCCGGTGTGCTCCTGACACGTCTCTCGTCAGGCCCCAAAAAAGCACGATCCTGGGAGCCGTCAAAGGTGTTTGCTGTGCTTCGCTTTAAAAATTGATTGCCATCTTCGAAGAAGGGGAAATGCGGAAACGCGACGTGGTAGAATGACGGGACAGGTACGGGCGCCATAAATCGCAACGATCGCAATAACATCGACGGTCGCTTTGTCACCGCCGCGGGGACGGTACGCGACCCGGGACTCTCGACCGGAAGAAGCGACGCTCGCAAAGAAAACCGTTTTACACTTGCCGGAAGGTTGCCATATGGACGACCCGGCTGCCGCATCTTCACTCACGTCACGGCTCTCTTACACTCCGAAAATATCCTGCAGCCAAAAAAAGCCAACTCTCGAACGGGACGGCGCTTTCTCCCCAAAAAAATCCGCATGGCTGCAAAGTAAACGAAAGTTTCGCGACTCGGGACCGGCGACGATGAGTGTCGGGCGGCGGCGTATCGAACGTTTCAGTGGCTGTTTGCATTGATAAGCGCCAGTCATCCCCCAGGGAAGCGCTTGTTGGCGAATGCAGCCTGGAAACGGAAGCGGACCCGCAACCCGCCAGGGCCCTCAAAAGGTGCTCCCTCCACGAAACTGCCAAATGAGCTAGCCGCCTAATCAATTTCGGGACAGGCGGAGAAGCCCGGAGAAAAAGGTGTGGCCAAAAGTACGTATCCTCGGAGGAAAGGCTTCGCACAACACACTTTGCGTGAACCTCTTTTTACAGCATTTCCCTTTTTAACATAGAACACACCAAATTGGCGTCATTTAAAAACCTTTCAACGCACCTCACGTGAAGAGTTTTAACCTTGCGTGCTCTTGCGCCTTTCCGGGATCCACCGGTTTCTTATGGGGCGCCAGACGGGGAATAACCGCGGGCAGCGACGATGCGCAATCGGACGCATGCACGGCCATAACGGTAGCACATTAACGGACGCATGCAGGTGAAAGTTCGGGGAAAGGGACTGCATGGGGGCTCATAAATCCCCACCGATAAGTTACAGTGGCGTTGAGGCCGGGTTACGGGAATAGGACGTTGGAAAGGAACTTCGACTCAAGCGCACCCGATACACTGGCATGAAAGTTCAGCGCACTGACAGAAAACAGAACGGCCTCTGATTTGCCCCTGGGACATCGCAGGTCTTACAGTTCCCAGGAATTGGATCTACCAAGTCGCCAAGAGTACATTATCGCTCACTCGAGGATGCGCCTGAAGTAAAGTTGGAACGCAAGCTGGTGCGCTGCCGTCACCACCATCACGGCCGCCGCAGCGCACACAAGAAACACGCGCATTGATTTATGCAAACCAGGCGCGGCAATATTCTCGACGGACCGCATAAATATTTATCAACACGGATTCGGGAAGATGGAATTTCCTCGCGGATCAACGACGCGCCCCGACCGCGAATGATTGCCGACGCCGCGGAGACGACAAATGCGAATTGTCGTCGCATTCACGCGGATGCACACGATTGCCGCCAGCCGCGTTGCCTCTGTTGTGCCCAAAAATAGACTCCGAAAGCACTCGGTGGGGTGGCAATTTCACCTACTAATTCGACAATTTCCTTTTTAGTCCCGCAAATCCGACGCTAATCCATTTACGCACGTTAGCGTAGCGCGTACAAAGTTAGGCTCGCTTTTTGCGTCACGCACACATGCCAGGATATGTGGCCCGGTAGACATATATCCTTGCATTGCCATATGCTACTTAGGCGTAATTTGTCACATCCGTCAATCGCTGAAAGAAGCAGAAAAATCAAGCAGTCAGCGCACGTGACCGATTCCCGGAGGTAATCGAAGTTCCGCGTCGCATCGGCTTTTGGTTCCGACTTGCGCTAGCACACCAAATAAACAGTCGAGGCGCACGACGGTTCAGCTGCAAGTCATCCTCTCGACCGTCTGTATGTCGCAATGGGCCCAGCTAGCGATTCTTTTTTCACAGTGCGCGTTCTTGTCGCTTTGTTTACCTTCGTTTGGAACGGTGCACGCGACGCTATGGACATTTTGTTCTCGCGGGACATCGACATGAAAAAGACATGCAAAACCATGAAAAGCGTCCACGGACCGCCTTCAAGCGTGTTTTTCAAGACTTAAAAGGTATTCGTTATTTTCGCTCTCAACGGGCTCGCGTCATTTTGAGGGCACGGGTTTTGCACGCTGACAACCCAGGAACCCTCATCGTTACCTACGACACGTACAGACATGGCGAGCTCCCGGAATTGTCCGCATATATCATGGTTCACCTGGCTCAGCACGCGAAACAGAACGGGCACATGACTTTTTTCCGGTGAATATACTCCACAACACGTCGCTCTCAGGCTGCCCGTGTCAGCTGTCACTTTCGCAAGCGGCGTGCTTGAGTTTATCCAAGCACTCTCATTCCGCGAATCACCCATCAATTTCGGGCGGGCATACATGTCGGAATCTGAGGAATCTTTTGGGTAATGTCAACGTCTGTTTTTATGTAGAAAACAAGTCATTGTGGGACGCTTGATTGGATCACTACAGGGCGAATTAATCCGGAGAGCCTGCAGAGAAGACGACGAAGTTGGCTGCAACATTTGCAACGAGGCGAAAACAGTGGGTCGGCCCTACCGGGGACGCGGAAGTGAGCGGCATCGGACAGGCCATATCCATGACGTACTACATTCGGCTATTAGCAAATAACGAGAACGAGCAAGCGAGCGTAGAGCTGATTGCGTGCGTGTCTGCCAGCGGCGCTGACATCATATCTGCTGCCGCGCCGTGTACGCCTGCCTGCCAACCCGCCATCGGAGGCGGCTCGGACGCGTGCCACACATCAACCCGACGACCGCTGTTGCATGGCGCAGGAAAAAACACACAGTCACCGCAGAAACTATCCATTTGCGATGGACGGGTACCCGCACGCAGAAATGAATTAGCTCGTCGTCCCCACACTGCTCGCATTTCCCTGTCTTCCCGTCCGCTAAATCCGATAAAAAGTAGCGAGAAAAAATACGAAAAGGACGGCATTGCCAATGGCAATGGCTGCCGCTGCTGCTGCTGCGATGCCGCCACAGCAGCCAGCAACCGCCGCCACTCTCGACATTGGGAGAAGCAAGCGCAGCAGCGGTTGGGAGGCACCCGGTCCGTGGAGCGCTCCCGAGAACGGCTTCGGCCCCTACGGGAGTGCTCGCGGCCGCTCTCGAGACTAATGCCTGCGCGGAGAAGCCTTCTGGAGCAGCGCCCCCAACCAGCGAGCGCCCGTCAACGGACCTCCCGCAGTTTGTTGGCTTCTCTCCCTCGCTTAGCAGCACATTGCCTCCCGCAGAGCGATTTCGAGGCAAACCCTCACAAAGTTCAGAATTCAAGGATTTTCTATGGAGGTGACCTTCGAGAGTTCATTCACCTGCCCCACGTCATGAACGCATTTTCGAGTACGAGTACGAAGAGCAACCGACTTTTGCATCGAACAATTATTTTTCAGCCTATCTTCATTAGGGCTACAAGCTCCCCAGGGACCCACTCTCTCATTCTTCAACTTATTAACGCGACGATGGGAGCAATTCGAAATTTGCGTGGGGTGCAGACGGAGTAGCAAAACGTCGGACTCGTCGTTTCCGGAGGACCATTGCCGCATCCTCCCAACGGGACGGACACTGAGCAGAATAGCGGGCCGCGAAACCAAAACGCTTCATGAAAACAGCGCGTAGACAAAGCAGCAATCGATGTGTGGAGCGGCGAACGCTTGTGGCATGACAAATTTCGGATGAGTCAAGCCAGAGAACAGCGATACCGATGTTTTAGGGTTCCTCGTATCGTGGAATTTCGACCCCACTTCCAGGTCGAAGTGCTAAAAATGGCAACCCTGACGAATTGTTGTGGCTTTGGGTGGAGGTAAGAAGGACAACATCGAGGAATGAGCAACTCTGTACGACACACTGCGATGCTAAAGATGGGCCTTACACATAGAGGAAAAGTTTGCGTTTAGCCACCACGACTTCTTTGCTGTTGCTTGCATACTTTGGCCCTCAAGATTTGTAGACCTCCAGCCGCTTTCCCGACTGGGCCTTTTACTCGCGGGCGAACTTGTGTCGAGGGCCGTCATCGGAGACAAGTTAATTTTATAAAAGTGCAGCATCAAGCAGAACGCAGACGGCAAACACACGCAGAATTCAGGCAACGGAAACGAAGCTCTGCCGACCTAATTACTCGTATGATGTGATTATCATCCTCCACACAACTGTCTCGGCGTACGCTGTCTGATAAGGAAGCGGATGCGAGGGTAGGGGTGAAGGCAGTCGTTAATGGCTGTTTTGCACACAGTGCGTCTTTGAAAACTTCGCCGTGAAACGGTGTTCTTTGTTAAGACGGGTGGCACCGGGCGGGTTTTTACACACCATCGAAAATCGAATTAAAACGCACGAGGTAAGCACTTAATCAGCACTGTTGGGGCAACCTCTCTGGGTGTCATCGCAGACGATGCCCGCCAAGCCCATCGCGTGGCATCGCGAAGGCAATAATCCGACGAACACGGAACAAGACAAATCGGCATCGGGGCCAGAGTCAGACGGATTCCTTGCGCTTGCAAGTGCCGCGGCACGCTGCGTCCGTGAGTTGAGAGACGTCGTCTCAATTCCCATATTCGAATAGCACCCCGTGTTTTTCCGCTCTCTCACGCAGTGCACTCGAGCGACGGTCGGACGCAAACGGAGTAATGGATAACTCCCGAACGGAAGGAAAACCGCACCCACGAAACGTCCACACAACACGCTCTTACACGGCGGCGCCACATGCGAGGGGTCGTCGGCATGCAAGGTCCACTCCAAATCCCGGTTGGCGCATATTCAAGAGGCCGAATGTGACGTGTTTAAGCGGAAAGTTTCAGGGAGCCGTCAATTAATTCTCCAATCGTACTTTCTGTTTGGAATTCTCGACGAATCCGATGCGTCTTGCCCTTGCCCTTACTGACCCTGCGCCTTGTGACGTCATTGGCTATTGAAACGTTTGGCTCAGAACGGCAGCCGAAGTGTCGGCAAGCTGCTTTCTTGTGACAGGTGATAACGTGGCTTATCATCGATCAGCGGGAAATTAAACGCGCTCACATGGACGTTCGCGGGAATGCGCCAGTTGTTTCCCTCCGTCGTCCGGTCACTTGTTTGCGAGGCACCAGGGCAACCGAGTCGCTGACGTAGCGTCGCGGGCGAACTTCATGTGGAAGCATAGAAATCCCGCGGAGACAAAGAGTGACTCAATGCCGCGGCATGCTTGGACGTATGCAGCTGTTCGTCGAGTATCAAAGGGCATCAATGCGTAATTAGAACGCGATTTTCGTCAGCAGAATGGGTCGAGGAAAACAAGTGCGTGTCATCGCTAGACACATATTCCAGCTAGTATCTGTACCGGGGACGCTAGCATTTCCAACACTAGAATGCCATTGTTGCATAGCACCTAATTGAGGGGTATGCGCGGATCATTGAGGCGAGCCTTAGCTCTTGAGTCGTGAGAGTAGTGGAAGGTTACCTGCAATGGAAGAGGCAGAAGTGCACGCCTCGAAGGGCACCACAGGTGTCGTCACGATGCAGCTGGACGTGTGAGCATGCGCGACGACCGCCGTAGACGCGAGTTTCTCGCTGGTGCACAGCAGCTGGCGCCACATTCGCACCATTAGTGCCGGCGCCCGACGTGCCGTACCGCTCATGCCGGTTCAGGTAGGTGGAGGTGGAGGTAATCAGGCGGTTTCCAACGAGCTCCTGGAGGCGGGTCGTAAGAAACGCGGGTGGTGTTTTACAGGGACGGGGAAGTCCCCAGGCGCGTACATGACAGACAAAGAACCTTACCGATTACGCCGGGCAGAAGCGAATTTCGAATCCCTCCTCGATAAGATGACGAACCGCAATTGATAAGCAAACCGCTGCAAACAGGACGCAGTCGAGTAGGAGCGCGAATTCGACGGTTGGCGGTAACGGGTCTCAGACGAGTGCATAAGTCGTCACCTTGACGCGGGGTTTCCTCCACCGATATCGATCGCAAACACCGGGAGCGGTCGGCGTGAAGACAAAAGCGAACGGAAGAAGAACAGGAACAGAGATCTGCCCATCTGGCTGCTGCGAAACCCGCCGCTCAAGCTCAAGCATGAAGGCTCTTCAACACGGGAACACTCTCAATTTCGACCAGGTTCAAAGTTCGTCCACAGCGTACCACAAGACAAATCACCTCGGCGCAAGCCTGAAGATATATTAGTTATTAGACCCTTCTGCTTGCGCAGCTTCACTTGTCTTCCTTCTATATTTAGCGCCACATGTTTGGTAAGCTCGCTGCGTCGCATGAAGACGTTCTTTTGTACTCTAACAAGATTCACCGATTCAAAACAAGAAGGACTTAAGAGGGTTTCAAAAATACTCCGCCAGACGTGCGGCAGGAGGGACCGTAAACAGGCTTATGTAATTAGTTCACTCATTCAAGCGTACTGATCCACGCGCACAAGGTCAATACAAACATTTGTGACGCCTGCTTCTACTAACATTAACCTGCATTCCACACTAGATAATGAATGATAATTAAAAATGCTAATGCTCCACAGCTCTTCAGAGCAAGTGCCAGAACGCATGCTGAGGACCTAGCCGATACATGCTTTCAGTACGACACTCCCATCATTTTTTCTTGGCACGTTACGAACACTTCACTTCGCAGCCTACTTGCATCCATGGGCTTCCTGTACGGGACCGTAAAACTACGTTTCAAGTCAAATTTTGCTTAAAATCAAAGACCTCTAAAGAAGTCTAGAAAGGCAATAACATTGAGCTTGAGTAATTTCATTAAAGCGCAAAGTAAGCGGCACACGGTTGGCGAGGGTAAAATCAGAGGTCGCTTGATAACGAAAGTGCGGTGCACAGTCGCCGAAAGAGGAGAGTTCGATCAGCGTCCGTGGTTTTCAATGATTATTCTACGCTGGTTTAACGCCGCGGGCAGTCGTCGCACGCGTCGTCGGCTCCCGCGGGAAAATGTGGAAAAAGGCTTCCCGACAATGGTTCCCGAACGTAAAGAAACGTTCGAATGGATTGCAAAGAACGAATCCGATGCATGACCAGAAATGGATAAATTGCTTTGCTGCGAATAGAATTTCACCACTAATCGTAAACTGGGCAGTATTAGCAATCAAAGCGAAGCTGGGTAAGGCCTTACGTGATATCTCTTCGATGTATCGGGTCATTTTTCCAGCCAAGGGAAGACGGGAGCGCTAGGCCAAGGAAAATAATGAAAAGACAACCCGCACACCTAGACGGCGGCCGGCACGGCCATCAGCCTCTGAAGATTCATACTCCAATAGCCTAAAGCGAAGGATTAGCGGATTAAGCACACCTCGACTGCCACCAACCACGGCCTCGCGCGGTTCACAAGCCGCGCCGAGAATAGATTCTCGGGCAGGTACTCCACCGCCACGGCAATCAGTTCGGATTTGAAGAGCGCTAAGAACAGAACCGCATGCAGTTGCAGAGCGGAAGTGGAACGTTGCAAATTTGCAGAAAGCGCTTGAGTGAAAGTTCGGTTCCGGAAAAACGATGACCGAATAACAGGAAGCACGTGCTGTATGCCGATAGTTGCATTTTTCTTGGAAGCATAAAGACAGGGATGCAGATATCAAGGTCGATGGTACGTATGCTAGATTCGCTAGAAATGCGAAGTTAGTCTCTCGCGCTTGCCAAAGTAAAGACACTAGGCAGGTGCTAACAAAATGGATTTTACTCAAGAATAGGAATGTGTTTCCAAAACGTAGATAAAAGCATGTCTGAACGCTTAGTACTGCAGCGCCTACTTGCAACACGTATTAGCGTATTCTGGCTGCAACAGTTCGCAAACCAACCGTTGCTAACGACGTGGTGATGGTTGGAAGTGGAGTAGATGTGGTAATCGCTGAAATGCGGGTTCCGCCGAGAGCCACCACGACTAAGGCCGTCCGAATGACTGCTGGAGTTGCCCATGGCGGAGGCTCACTTGTATACTGACGTTCCACGCTAGCCGGTTGTGCCGAATACGTCCAGTTTGATCTGCTAAGAGATCGAAGCAGTCAATCACAGTTGCAAGCATTGTTGCGTATATGAAGCGCGCAAATGTAAAATGATAAATGGACGGTTAAGTGCGCTTAGACGGACAGAGCCAACTGCTTCCGGTTAGCCGTCGGCTGAGTTGCAGGCATCATAATCAGTGCAGACGGTTGTGACGAGGCGCCTTAACGGAATGTTACGTCTTACTACAGGTGAAGAAAAAAACACGTCTCGGCCAGACGAGTGAAGTGTCAGAGTCGGCTGTACGCTTCCAGCAGAGCCAGCTCCGAGTGCCTTGGGCACTGCCGCCAGTCGGCCTGAACCGTATTGATTGATTGCGGCAAAACCGCACCAGCCGGCATTTCCGGCTGTGGCTACGTGTGCTCTCGCCGCTCATCCAGCCAGCGCTTGCTCGGCATCTCAAGCCACCTGCTTGATGGGTTCCGTGTAAAACCGAAACCGTGATATAGCAAAGAGCGCCTCGCCGGGAGGTCATAAGTCGCATGCAGGGCCGATCTCAGGCGATATTGGAAGGAATAACGGCTATCGAGCCCAAGTGTTGGCCCGGATCTCGAGCGTGGCGGGGCTGTCACCAAGCGAACGAACGATTGGAGCAACGGCGAATGATGGCGGACTGTGGTGGCCCACCCAGTCAAAGGGTCATAAAACACGCTTGTTGAGCGCTTGCTCCACGAATGCGTCTGCTTGTTGCCTGTGCGTTTGTTTGCAAGTGCCGGCTAGTTCAGTTCAGGCTACGCAGCTTTCGCGTGTGGAAACCCCTCCGCATGCGGAAAATGCGCTGAAACCGGGGCCGAACGCCGAGACTGACACACTTGAGTGCCTCAAGTAGGCCGTGAGCCTGGGAGCGAACTAGAATGGTCACCGCTCTCTGGTATATTTAACGAACTTCCAGGAAATTAACCCCATCGGCTGTCATCTAAACCCTAAGCAAACAGTCTTGCCAACCTGGAAATTGTTTGCTGGAGCCGCGTCTCCAACTGTACGTCCGCTTGAGTGTCGCCAGAAATGGAGCCATACAGTCAGCCGTCATGCAGCGCTAATGTCTCGATTTTAGTGGGCCGAACGTCGGTTGAATATTTTTGGAAATCAATAAGACGCGAAACAGGAGCAAGTCAAAGTTTCGAGCATGGGGATGGAACGATGGGAAATGCCGCTGATTCACTTCATTTAAGCGCTTTTCCATTGCTACGCTTGCGTTGGAACCAAGGAAGCGGGCATGAAATTCGTGAATGGTAGAGGTCAGCGGACATGATGCGATCATGAAGTCAGCCTTGACATTTTCAGGAATAGGAGCAATGACGCAAAGAAGCAGCATATAACGACAGTGATCATCATCGATGTATGCATACTCATAAGCCGAAATTTACGTGACTTACAGTCACAACGGTGATTTAATGTCATTTTGTCGCTGACGGTACTACCTTTGCCGGTGCTATTAACGGTTCAAGCGTAATCGTACGACTAACTTACAGAACTGTTCCTGCCGCTCGAATGCCGCACTGCGCTCAATGGAATAATGTGATGAAGGAATGAGATCGTCGAAGAAAGACAGCAAGTGTGTGGGTAGCGCCGTTGGTCCAAATAAAGCTGTGTAGGTGTGCCAATACGTTTGCCACTAAAGCGAACGCGTTCGAAGCTGACCACAATTCATTAGCCGATTCAGTCGAAAGTGCCTACCTGCACGGGAGACAAAGAGGCTGCAAGAATGGACATCCACTGGTCCCAGAGTACACGATTGCTGAGGGCCTCCGGCGCAAGAATTCCGTGCGCAACCAGGCTGTGAGGCGAACTCAGTAGTGCCTGGCTGACCACGTTGCCGCTGCCGAAGACGTTGCCGAATGCACTGCTATGTGAACAAACAGAGGCTGCTAATCGGCTTTCTAGTGACGAGAGAGTTGGCGTTCCAAAGGAAGGACCTAAGCAAGCATGTGACATCACTTGGCGAAAGTCAGGTTGAGTACTCACATGCTGAGGTAGTTGGTACGTTGAAAAGCGCGTGGAAAGACGACTGGTGTTGTGAAGACGGTGTCAGTAAAGGAGAACTCTGAGCCAACATGGCCAACGACGGGAACTCCTCGTCCGATTTCGGGCAGTCATCCATGTGGACATCGTTGCTGGACATGTCGACCGTTTGTTATCCTGTAGGTCGTCCACCAGAAGCACCTGAACAATATTCGTTCGGTCTCAGCCCCGCGAAACCAGTAGAGAAAATTGGTGCCCACGCATGAAGGAAAACTGTTAGTGTCATACACGGTCCGGTTTGTACGGTCACGTTTTTCTCAACCAGGTTCCAATTATTCATGTTTAGCAGAAAACATTTAAATGAGGAAGGTGGAATTTTGTCGGCCGGCGACTAGTAGACGAGAGTCACAAGTTTGCGCGAGGTGCGCATATAGCTAGCCGGTTAGCAAAGCAGTCCTGAGACAGCTACTAAGCGGCGGATGCGAGGCAAGGAACCGGACAGCCGATCAGTGCTGGCCGCAGTGCGTGCACGAGGCGCGCGCATTGTTGTCCCCCTCCGTACAGGTCGAGAAGAGCGCTGGGCCTGCAGCGTAAAAGGCGCTAACCGACTTCGGGATTTTCAAAAATTTATTTGCAAAGTGCGTCTCGCGATGCGCTGACGCGTCTTCCCTCCGCCCGGCGCGCGTAGCTTGCCGCGCATTTGGCCCAACAATGTCGGACACGCGCGCAAGTACCTGTCAGTACTTTGCGGTGATCCGTGCCGCTACAAGGTACCACCTACCGCTATTCCGACTGCGTCCACGGCGTTAGGAACGAGGATTCGATGCCCTAAACGTACCCACTCCCATGATATGACATGAAGATGGTGGAGCATCAGCGGCTATACGTTGTAGGTTAGGTGTTCCTGAGGCAAGCCGCATGGGTCTGCTATCATGCCTCGGTTCTTGGAAGCTCGGAGTCTGATTCGATTATCAAGCTTCTTCACATTTTCACAGAAATCACATTCGTTCTCCTGTTGGGATACGCTACTAGTTGCCTACCGACGCTCACTGGCGGATCCATGCTAGGAAGCGTGTATGTCGTACATTACACCCACCTCACGATTATTGTGACCGGGTACCGGATGTGACCGTCACATCAAGCCCGGTAGTCGCCAAATATATCTGAGAGGTTCGTTCGTAGTGTTTGCCAAGCCGAACAATAGACATCGCACCGCACAAGGGCGCACCGTCCGACTGGCCCATAGCCCGCTTTTTGCCAAGTGGGTCAAATATCCCACTTATAGAATACGCAAAAGGAATCATCCGTGCGATTGGTTAAGCATATCAATAGAAATGTGAAACTTACGTCTCCATTCTATAGGTTTAGAACTACAGCACAGGTCATGTGATTACTCTGAGCCATGAGAGGGCTACGATAGAGGCAAGCAAGGATTACGTTTACACAATTCATAGCTGAACTCGCTTCTTCGATAAACCTAGCACTAAGAGGGCTGTCGAGCTGCGCGCGGCACGACTGGCTGAGCTACAGTTTTTCTATTCCGCTACCTGAGACTTCAGATTTGTATCCACTCGCTTTAAGGTCTGAATTCAATCGTAAAAAAAGTTCCACTCGCTCGATCCCAGTCCTATCTCAACAGTCCTGCTGAAAGCTATGTGGCGTGCTACCGGAAGCTCTGCGTAGTGATGCTGTATAAGTTGTATAGTCCAGATAGAGATCGGGAATTACCCCCCGTACCGTAAGCCGTACCGTACTGGACC
>JNEY01000024.1:250220-300769 GCA_020875895.1 Aphelenchus avenae | reverse complement strand
GCTGCTTTATACGGTGCAGCGTCCGCTCTCGCTAGCTAGAGACTTTACTCCTCAACTGCTTGCTGCTACTGCTACTTGTTCTCGCTGGTTGTGCTCAGGTGGCCGCCGGAATAAACGCTTGTTTATTGATGACGAAGTGAGAAAGACCGCAACTAAATTGAGGACAATTAGTTGGGCCAAAATGGTGACGAAATGCAAGTAAAATACGACGAATAAAGTGAAGAAATGTGGCGGGCCTCGCTCTTAGGCCGTCCCCAACAGAGTGTGCTGGATGTGGACGGCCGCTGAGCAGTCACCTAGCCCCACAGAGTGTGCGGGATAGCGCTAGGTGACTCGTCGATGGACTGACGCTCGGCGGTTGATGGCAGCAGCATAAGTAGCGGCATGCGGTGGCAGACAGTCCTCCCAGCTTGGCGGTCGTCTGCGTTTGAATAGTGGCGGGAAAGGTGGCGTCTGCGGTGGTGAAATGGCCGCCGCATTCAAGGTCACGGAAAGTGACGCTGAGCGGGCGGACCGCAGCGACGAGTAGAAGCGACGAGAGTTCGCATGCACGCCTCGTGAACTCGCAGTTCACGACAGACATTTCTAAAAGTTTAGATTACTCTTGCACGGGCAATGAGGCTATCAGTCGACGAGTTGACCACCACGATGGAATTTCTGCAGCGAGACGTACTCGACGTACTAATGCAAGCCAACGCTGATCTGAGACGCATTGCGATGGTGCGCCGTCGTTGCTATAACGTTCTTAACAGTGTTGAACTCGCTCCGTGCCATCCGTACGAACTGTCGAGGAAATGGTTGCTCACTGTTCGATCTGTGCGCGATGACAATACGAGAAGACGACTGCTGTCCTATGAAGGTAGCACTTACACAAGGTTTTTCCCATGGCCATCGCTTTTTCTACAGCTGTTGCACTCCTCTTTTGCTACGTTTAGAAGCGGTGACCGAACTTGCCGAAACCTTGAATAATGCAGACGTGCTAACGCTGACAGTGTGCTGCAACTACATGGATACGAGCTTCAGCTGCGGCTACCGTCAAATGCCATTGGACAACGCCTTCTTCAACGCACTGGCTGAAGTAGCGCCGACGATGCGCCTACAACGCTTTGAGCTCAGAGACGTTCGAATTCCGGAGTCAGTGGAGAAGAAAACCTTTCAGGCTCCGCTTCTCGACATGGGCTATTTAAGCGAAATCCATGTGGAACGCGTAGAACAGTAAGCGCCTTTGGGGTCACAGGCTAGCTAACGATTTGTCTTTTTACAGGTGCGAGTTGTTCGGGGACGAATTCGACGACTACCTTCTGCGGCACATCGCTCGAAGGGGGCTTTCCTCGCTCATACTGTCGCCTCTGCCATACGCGAACAGACACTACGAAGTCACCGAGAGCGGCATCCTCGAGTTCTGCTTTGGATCACGGATCGGTTGCACAACCAAATCCCGGTCACTAGTCCTTCACAGTCATCGCATAAGCGAAAGAATCGTCCCGAGGATGATAGGGGTAAGTCACCGTTGTCCTTATCATTACTACTTGTTTCACTTCTTTTCTCCAGCGCAGCAGGAACACCAACGTTGCTTGCGACATATCGGTTGACCTTCATGACATGGTGGTCAGCGACGCCTCACTGCAAGCATGCTACAAAGAGAGGAACAACGGGTGCTTCGTAATCGACCAAGGCCATCAACGTGGAGTTCGGTTTCTTGCTGTATTCGACCCCAACAAGAGCTGTTTGCGTATTCGACGCGGCAGGAAGAATCGAAGGGAGGATTTCTTCAACTACACCTAGCCTGTATTCCCATCTGCATCGCTGCTATTAGTCTACCTCTCAAACGGGTTATACCTCAAATACGTGCTTAATAAAGTCAAAGCGTGCTAAGGCTTCTCCTTCTCCAGCACTTGGACCTAGCAAGAGCCATAGTTATGTCTAGTTTATTGCAAGAAGGCGTATATTACAAAGCAATGCAAGTCAGTGATGTTCCATGGCGTTTCCTATGCTGGTGGTGGCGGTGGGTCGTCGGTGTCGGCCTTGTGCTTGTCTTCCGGGCTTCGGTCCAAGCTGTTCGTGGCGGAAGTGCACACCGAGGTAGTGGTCTCGTCCTCCCAGTCGTACTTCTCCGACATCTGGATCTCGCTCTCGGCACATACCTAAAGTCACTCAATCAACAAGGGCAGGTCTCGTTGACACTTACCTCCATGAGGAGTTTCACGATAGGCTCGTAGGGAGGCGCAGCCTCGAAGGTCAGCTCGTCGATCATCTCCAACAGCCGGGTGTACTGCTTTGGGCAACCTATTCCTAGTTAGTTTAGTCCATTACATGGTAACTTGCCTCGCAGGAAGTCGTCGCGTCCGTCGCCACGGGCATGTATCTTCGCCTGGTGGACTTTCGTGCGGTCAACAGTGAGTCGCCACGGCAGCGAGCCCTTCGTTATCTCGATGACCTAGACGCACGAGCTGCTTCGGGGTTTAAGCGTCCGTAACCTACCAAGTAGATCCAAGATTCGTAATCGTCCTTCCGGCCCAGGTCTTGGCGGAGATGCGCACGAAGCGAACCGTAACGAGTGGTGCCTCGCCATCCGGGGTCAGGTCTTGCTGGAATGACGTTGAAGTTCTGAAAACCAATTCTTGCTCACGCGACTGTTGGCGTAGACCTACCTTGTCCACGTACTTGCGCGCCAGTCCGAACTAAACCTTACGGGAACATAAAGACATGGTTAGATTGCATGCTTACGTCGAACATGAACACCATGCGATGGCTCGAGTCCTCCTTCGTCCCGATGGCAAAGTTACCCGGCTTGACGTCGCGACTTACGTACCTACAACAGTTCCACGTTTTATAAATTTATGTTGTCTGCCTTTACTGCTTCATAGCATAGCGCAATACTTACCCGACTTGGTGGAGTTCGTCGATTGCAGCGACGGTTTGCATGGCGACACGCACCGCGGTACTGAGGCTAAAATGACGGTCCGGTTGAAGGTTGCGCAGCTTCGCTAGGTCAGCGCCGAGCAGAGTCATGACGATGAAGAGGTACTAAAACTGGAAGTTTGCTGTACTTGGATGGTGGGCTAATCTGACCTCGTGTGGGACCTTGCCGGCGTCAACGAGCTGGCAGAAGTGCTTGCATTGGCGGTGACGCGTGGACTTCAGGACGTTGATCTCAATCCGGAGCACTGATTTGCTGTACTTCTCCGCCTTAAGGGCCCAGCGTCGATTCTGGTCGTCGGTGCACTCGAACACACAGCCGTAGCCGCCTTCTGAAAACGCGTGCCGGTGAGAAGGATGAACCGCTGTGACTTACCTCCGAGAGCGGTGACAAGCTTGTACTCCTTGTTGGTCTCGCTGCGAACGGTTTCCCCGTTCTTCGGAAGGCGCTCCTTGTCGTTCTTGTCGGGCGTGGACATTGCGTTACGGTCGTCGTCGGCGTTCGATGAGAGGGAAGAACGTTGCCGCAGTCGAAGGCGAGCCGAGATCCGCTAGCGAGTCCGAAGAAACGGTCGGTGTACAAATAACGATTTTGCCAGAAATTGTCTCTATTTTAGCATTTCCGCGGGATGATATTAGCATAGTGAGTATGGTTCAGTTTGAGAAAGTTATGCAACACGTGGTTTTCTTTCCGGTAGGGGTGGGATAAAGACGCACCGTACCGCACTGACCCACCTCTCATGTTGCGAATCGTGCCGTATCTCGGACGGGCGGATCCGTGAAATAATGCAATTTCAGTAAATCAGCAGGAGTCAGGGTTAATTTGATTAGTGAGTATGCTACAACTGTATTTCAAGGTCAATCGTGTTGTGCACCGAGTCGCGAAATGTGCCGTGCTAACCTTACTGTGCCGCGAAAACGGAACTGCACCACCCGTAACTTTATAGTGCACCACTAGCAGAACCAAGCTTGTGCCAAGATCTGGTGAGCTTTACACAACGGCCATACTTGCAGCCCGTTATACCAACGGGTAATCCTTCCACAACACGGACCAAGTAAAAATCTGCTAATGCGACAAGTATTTACACAATTCCCCAAACCCTACGTAGTAACCTACGTCGTATAGGTACACTAGCGTCGTTCTACACAAGGACCAACTGGACATTGATCAGCATGAAGAGCACTTTGTAGACAGCGTTGGGTTTTGTCAAGATGGCTGCGGTAGTTAGTAGTATTTCATGGCAGTAAACAGCACGATTCCTAGAACGTAGGCCTACACATGGCTAATGTCCTAGTACCCAGGACCAAAAGCGGGCTAAGCTATATACCTAGTTACTTAATTGCTTCTTTCGATCTTTTCCTAGTACGTGCACGTCTATGTTCGAACCAAACCCTCTGTTCGAACGGAATGCCTCGTGTTTGCCAACTCCATACACCTGCTGGGATCACATCCTCATTTGGGTGATATGCAGCATAATGTCGACTAGTGCTAGAGTTGGTGTGCACCGGTGCACAGTGTCGTTGGTATGGCAGTATGGATGCCAGCGTTCGTAAAATCGGTACAGCCATAAATTTTGGATGGAGTTGGTCCCTGGCAAAGGTACTCGCTGGAGACAGGTGACAGGTGCGGCCAAATGCGCGGATGGGATCGCCCCTGGGGCCAAGCTGGCACACACAAGGTGGACAGGTGTGCCGCACATCTGACGCCTTGTGGCAGTCGCTGGTCCACATGTGGTTTACGCTTGAATGTGGTTTGAAATTGGGGCTAGGTTACCTGGTATATCTCCCCTAACACATGCCAAGCTTGAAATTGGTTCGTTACGTAATCGTTTTGCTGGTAACTCACGCCTTTATTTCATTACAGCGCAGTGTATAGCTTATCGGATACTGATGGCCTGAAGCATATTCGGTGCCCTGTTTCCCTCAACACTGTACACCTTTGTCAAGTCAAGTGCGACCTGGCACTTCGTTGTTTGAGGGCAGGGCCTGTCGGAGGTCGACAAAGGACGCGGCTCATTATTCACTCACTGTACAGGCACACGCTCCATTGTATGGCGGCTGCCTTTCCCATGGGTTCCATTGCAGGTGTTCACTTTTGCGTGCCGCGCCGCAGCTGCGTCGACGCGTGAAGCTCAATCGACTCGTGGGAAACAAACGGCGCTAAGAGGCAGCGGACGTGAGAGCCGCACGGGCGGGCGGATCCCGACAGCAAAGGGGGCGGATCGCGCAGCTGCGAGAGGGCAAGCCGCGTCGGCGGGCCGCACTCGCTGTTCCGGCACTTCGCGCACCGCGCACCTCCTGCACAGTTTGCTCCGAACTTGCGCTCTTGTTCCACGATGAAGCTTGCGACAACTTCCGCCGACTACCGCGACTCTCAAGAGTCCCTGCACCGTGCGTCGAGAAGCCGCGTCCGTAAGATCAGCAAGGAACGTCGCGAGCAGGCGAAAACGCTGGACAAGCTTCGTCTTATGGTCGGCAGCGATGAACACTGCTCGCAGCTCGAGATCATTCAGGTAGGCCGACTTACTGATGTTAGCAAGCGTTTTCTCGGTCTGTATAGTTAACGGAATTCGTTCTGTGTAAAACTATCGCTTATCAACAGTTTCGGATTCCGCTTCGTTGGTTTAGAACAAGCCAAAATTCGCAAAACAGCATTTTTGTTTTTGGTTACAAATCCTGTTGGGTAAGATTGTTTCTTCGCTCATACTATCGGGCGAAGTTTTGGTTGAGCAGGGCTAGCTCATGCACTTCAGGTATTAACAATCGTCAATTTTAGCGTGTAATCGACTACATCTGCTACCTGCGACGCAAGCTGAACGAGTCCGAACAGCCGGAAGACGATGCAACGATGGAGCTACTTCCGCAGTTGGTCGCGCAGCTGACAGCGACGCTCAAGAGCCGTTAGACACTCTGCACGCCCAGTATGTTATCTAGTAACTGCAGAAGTTATATTTACGTCATTTAATGCTTGCTTATTGTCTGATGTTACATTGTGACAGCGTTATCCGCGGGTTTGTACATAAAGTTGCTAAGCATCTCCCACTCGGTCACTTTCGAAAGCTTTCAGTCACTATAGGACACGATTTTGCAGTATAAAGCTGGTCGGTAGGTAGGTATTGGTTGCAGACCTAAGCTCAATGATGGTTTGTTAAAAGTTAGCAGCTTGAGTCCTAGAAAGATTTAAGGGCTGACTATGCTTGGTGCACTCACTCTCCAACCGTAGCACATGTTTGGCGGTAGAGAATGTGCATCTGTTCCACCAAAACTGGACTGGATTCGTCCTTAGACCGAAATGGAACAGAAGGTCCTTCATGTGGCTAACGTTAAATGAAGCTCGGTGGATTTGTATAAAGCATAGGAGCCTGCCGCCATGTGTTCTCGATTTCGGTGCGCTAGCTCGCTGGCTGGCTATGTAATCACGAAGAGCAGATGGACGCAGTCACTAGGCCCAAATGCGTCGCCAAGGAGCACAGCTGCGTAGCATCGCCTAGGGCAGCTGTTAAAATGGGCCAGGACACATGGCCAGGATTGCGCACAGGCCTTGCCGCGGACAGACAGAAGGTGTAGCGGTCCGCAACCAGATGTTCCTTAACGAATTTTGTGCCGACAGAGCCGGCCGGCGCACACCGCTTCCAAGATTGTTTTTCTCGGATGCAGCACGACAGATGTAGCGGAGCACAGGCAGACGCGTTACAGCTGACTCTTCGCCAGTCTCGAATTAGCCGTCTGTTTCGGTAATGGACAGGTGGATCCCCCACACGGCTTGCAAGCCTCTAGGATCGGCTTTTCGAGGACTTCTGCAAAACAAGCGTCTCGCAATCTGCGATGAGGGTGCCCGTGCGGATACTGCTTGCATAGGCGCAGCTGATTAGCAAGTCTCGAGGAATTCGGGATTAATTAGGTGGAAATTTATGGATTTACTGGCTCTCGAGTGACATAATTTCACGCTCTCCGTAGGAGGTCTTCGATCCCCACTCAGCATGCCTACGATGCCGAAGTGATTTGCATACGGATGGAGCAAACGGACGACTAATCCTGTGGATCCGCAGTAAAACCATCCAGTGCCCAGCGCGTCGTCAGCCACCTGAAGAAGGAGCTCAATGCTGGGGCGCGCCGTGAATATTTGCTCTCGAGATAAGCAGCGACGTCAAGGACACGCTATCCCACTGTGAATCGCTGGCACTTGTCCCTCTTTTGTGCCAACATACGCCCGTAAAGCGCGGCAGCACTGTACGAGAACATTCGAGCGTCGGGAGATGACGGTGTTTTAGCAAATGGAAAAATAGGACAGTTTGATACCTAACGTGAGAAGACGGCAACATCTATTAGGGGTGACGTCTAGCACAATTTCAGTAGCTTACAATTTCTTTGGGCGTGCTGAGTTCATGTACCAGACGAGAACGACTGTTACATAGATCTTTGGGTGACGATACATGCACGCAGTTTGCCGTTGCTTGAAGCCTATGAAGTTTGGCGTTATAGGACGCATCCTCCAGAAACTGCTAGTTACTCAAGGTAATTGCAAGGGGCAGCACTTCTGAGTCTCGAGAGCGCTTCTCACGGACCACAGGTGCGATGTGACCTTTTCATGTAAATTGACTCTTCTTTTGTTTCGCGTTGCGTAACGGGAACGGTTCAGCAAATATCTCTTAGCGCCGTTCATGAAAACAGTCGCATTAAGTGTGCGTCGTGCGGGTGCACCTGAGCCTGCACAGAATGCACTTTCGATGGATGTGAAGGCTTAACGGAAGTTGTATGCCTCTATGAAATCCATGTTTGCCCATGCATATCACTGAAAGGCGCCCATAATGCGATTCCATACGCCTCCCAGGCCGCATGGTGCCACTGACCTTGATACTTTACGCAAAACAATGCCACTCCAACGGACCGTATCCCTTACACGTCTTTGTTTCGGCATTACAGATATGTTTGCACGGCGCCTACTTTGACTGACCAAACACGCGGTCGCTCCTTAGGTGGTCCGGTACTCGCGGGGTAACTTCGTTCGCCTCGTTAAGTCGGTAAACTTGTGAGAACATACCCAGTAAGCTTGTGTCGCCGGATAAGCGCTCATGAAGTTCTCTACAAAAATCCCATGCCTATTCTGTGAAGTCTTTTAGATAAGATATTAAACTGTGAAGCTGGTCAAATGATGCGCTCTATGGATTTCACATCAAAGCAGATGCCAGCGTTTCGTCAACCCATGAGTTTCCCACGGTTCAGGCTGATTCCTGAGTGGCCTTATCCGTTTTAATCGGCTCGTTACACGCGTAAGCGACCGATTACGGATGCGCATCCATCACAACCCCGAAAAGGCCACCGGCGGCACCTCAATGGTGGGAAAGCGCGGGCAGCACCTGTACGAAGCGTCGCTTGTTCCGAAATGAAAGCGCTGTCGTTTAACGACCGTTATCTAATGGCGCGTCAAAAGCGCCGCTGCTTGTGCCAGCGATGAATGGCAATTCCCGCCGGTATTGCCCCTTATGCAACCGATATGGTCATTGCCGGGGCGCGTCCGCGGCGCCTGAAAACAATGCCACCGGCTTGCCTTGTTTATACACCGCCATTTCGGCTAGCCCTAGCGGCGGCCTCGCAAGGAGGCGCGACTGTCATTCATGTGTCAACGGTTGTCCGTCGGGACTGTCGGCTTTCTTGCAACGCAGCATATCTGATAAGCCAGTGACTTCGCCAAATTATAGATCGGATCGACCGGGACCTCCACCATAGCGACGGTTCAGCAGGGAAGGTTGATTGAAATGCCATCTTCCTAGATAAAAGGACTGCTTCTGCTGCATCAGCTTCTGCACATGCAACCAGCTGAGTACTGGTACCGAAGATTTCAAATAATGTTTGTCGCATACTGAGCAGAAATACTCATCTTTAGGTGCAAACGATTACTGTCCCTAGGACTATGCTCCTACGTACCCGACGTCCTGCAGAGGGAGGCATTCAGGCGAAAAAGCCCTCCGTAATTTTGACCTTTACCGAATCTCAGGTTACGGCCCGAGCAATAAGCGTGCCTGCGCATCAGCGATTGCGCAAACTTTTCCGGCTCAGTAAGCGGAACCGAATGGGAACTCGCTAGATAATTTGAAAGGATTATCCTTGCGCCCGTGTCTCTTGCATAACTTAAGGAACCTCTAAGGTTCATTGGTCAAGCTGCTCTGACGTATATTTACTTCGGTTTCGTCTACGAATGACAGAGATAAGTAAGGGTGATATGCGATACCAGTATGACTAACTATCGACTTCGCTTCGTCAGCTGCTGTTCGGATTCCAAGTTAAGGGACGGGTCCGGCTGTAGGCACCTCAAGGCATCTAAATGCATTCGTTAGGGCTTTGTCGACAGACTGATTAAAGCTAGCGATAAAAAGGGCTACGTCAGAAAAGTTTTTGGAAGAAGTGTCCTAAAGCATTGTCGGACGAAACTATGTTCACTAGCACGACACTGATTTAAGAGCGGTGCTGACATTTCGACAATAAAATGTAGAACACAAGCGCCCTTAACCTCCCTACTGTCTGTTTTTGGAACTGTAAAAAACGAACTCAACTGCTTACTTACTAGCCTGGTAGATGAGAAGAGCGTGAATTTAAACCGCCTATATCGGCTAGAATGCAAGTTGTGAGCTCTCAACATACCTGGAGGGAGCGTGCCGTTGCGTACGCGCGCCATCACGGTGGCAGTCAGCTGGCGAATGTACTTCGCTGCATCGTTCACTAGCTGTAGTTCGTCGAGCCTCCTCGTTGAGTTGCTCGCTCGGGATGGAAGTATTTCAGCCAGGCGCTGCAGCTGAGTCCGTTCCTCGATGGAGAGACGCGAGTGCGACGAAGTACTTGCTAGACCACGCATACATGTTTAGAAAGCACAGCGACAGTTAGCATGCTTACCCGTTGTTTGCGTAGAGCCGAGTCGCTTCTTCCTTAACGGCTTGAGTGCCTTGGCCAGTGCCTTCTTCGGACGGCCAGCTCTCGAGTTCTTTGCCATAGTAGTAGGCTAGCGTTAGTATCGACTAAAATCAGATGCAGGTTAACGTTTGGTACATGCTAAATAAGCATGGCAGGACAACACGACACACGGACGAGCCAGAAAGCATAGCTATGCGTCAAGCTAACAAGAACCATACGTCAATAGCGACAGCCAGAGCCCGAAATGGGACAATGACCGATAAACCACGAGAGCCAGTGCGGAACTTCGGCGAGCGCAAATGACCGGCTGTGTGAAGGCCTTCCGCCCGCTGTTTGCAATCCGACGTCGCAGCTGTGAGCGCGACGAGCCCGCCCTCAGCCGAGGGTGCCCCGTCCTTCGCGCACTCTCCCATGACCGAAGCGATTTGTCATTGCCGATTAAGGAAGTGCGAATGCCCGAAGCGTGGGAAAACACCTGTGCCCAGAGAACTTGATGATTAGATAGCCGATGACACGTGACGCTCGATGGCTTCCGTTCCGTTTTATACCACCCTCACTGTTACAAAATCCCTCACGTCTCAAACCAACAAAGTTGTGAAATGCAGCGTATACGGTGACAAGCTGACTTAGGCCAAAGATTTCGCTTCGTAAGTTTGAAGCGACTCTGCGAAGGCACACCTGTTTGCAGGCGCCGCATGGTCGACCCACATAAAAGCCGGAAATGACACTGTTGCGGCTAACTAAGTGCAGGTCAAGCCGGGCTTAGAGGGCACGCCGGTGTGCTCAAACGTGTTTGTAAATGGGATTAATGGAGCGGAATCGGATCTCGCTATGCATACCAAAGGTGTGCCGAGAAAGGCGGATGCCGAAATTACAGGCGCATGGGAGGTTAATCGTTCATTCCGTCCGAGGTTCCACTCGAGACCCCTTATTTGCACACCTCCACTTAACAGAAGAGCTTTTGAAAGGAGATCTGAACACTCATTATTCCCACAAGCATTGGCCCCTTTCCCGGGGTTTGCCAGGGCTGAAAAGCCTCAAGTAAGTTGTTAAAACACTTGCTGACTTTCTATATTCTGCGTTTCTTTCACATACGGGAACATGCGTACGCCTAGTGACGTCGCTGTGATGTCTCTAACGCAATAGCGGTATCACCTCATAATACACCGTAGTCGAAAATCGCGGTCTTTCAGCATTTTCACGTCGTCTGCAACGCCCGATCTCAGAAGTTAGACACTTACGTAGTGCAGTTGCACTGAAACACCTAGTTTGTCGATGCACCATCCGCAACATCTCCATGGGGTCGGTGATGACTCTAGGTGCACAACCCATCAGCTCCCCTCAAATCCTATCACTCTCAAACTATCCATCAACCTATCCTCAAATCCTAGACACTGATAGTGTTGCGCGAATCGAAAGTCTTATCGATTAACTGTGACGGGACGAGCAGGTATGTTAAATGACGAGCTAAAACTTTTGTTGTTGTTCTGTTCTTGTAGCCCTTGTTCTAATCGGCAAAGAAATTCATTAGTTTCTGTTTATTGCATATGGTATAGCGACAGTGGTTGACGGCATGGGGATCCTAAGGTATGCGGGTAGGAGTGTCAGTGAAGCTCCAAGCTAGGGACCTGTTCATTTCTTCTTGTTCTCGCCGAATACGTTGTTCCCGTCGATACCGGCCAATGTCTAAATCGCGGTAGTGGGTTCTCGATGCAGAACAAAACGCGACTAACCTGGTAGTTAGGGTCGTTCACTTTCGCCTTCGCGGCTACGTTCGCAGGAGCCTTGGGAGGTCCGCCACCACCACCACCGCCAGCTTTCTTGTCAGCACCAAAGACTAAATCGAGTAGTTAACACTGCGAGAGTAAACGCTTGTTCTTTACCATCTGGACCGAGGCCTGCCAGTGTTTGGTAATTGGGGTCGTTGGTCTTGGCGATGCCCTTCTCGCCGGGCTTCGGTCCACCAGCAGGTGCAGCACCGCCACCGCCGCCACCACCGCCAGCTTTCTTGTCCGCTCCAAAGACTAAACCAGGCAGCTAGAACAGTTCAAGAAATCGCTGATTTTACCGTCTGGACCAAGGCCTGCGAGCGTTTGGTAATTGGGGTCGTTGGTCTTGGCGATGCCCTTCTCACCCGGCTTCGGTCCGCCAGCAGGTGCAGCACCGCCACCACCGCCACCACCTCCAGCTTTCTTGTCCGCTCCAAAGACTAAATCGAACGGTAAGAACAACGCAAGAGCAAACGCTGATTCGTACCATCTGGGCCAAGACCTGCGAGAGTTTGATAATTCGGGTCGTGCGTGCCGGCACACTTCGCGCCCCCAGCAGCAGGGGCTTTCGGGCCGCCACCAGCGTCTCCACCAGCAGGAGCACCGCCCTTGTCCGCGAAGCAGTCGCCACCGATTCCAGCTAAGGTCTGGTAATTTGGGTCTGAAACGGTAAGCGTTAGGGTCACAGCTTTGATGCAAAGCAGGAGGAGCTCACCATGAGTGCCAGCCATTCCACCGCCAGCAGGAGGCTTGGGTCCACCACCAGCAGCAGCAGGAGCCGCAGCAGCACCACCACCAGCACCACCGGCCTTGTCTTGTCCGAACACGTCCTGAAAAGTGTCGCCATTGACCCGGCATGTGCGAGAATCGCCTTACCTGACCAAGTCCGCAGAGGGTCTGGTAGTTTGGGTCATGTGTGCCGACCATTCCACCAGCTGCAGGCGGCTTCGGGTTAGCAGCTCCGGGAGCTGGAGCACCGGCGGCAGGTTTCGGAGCAGGCGGCGGCGTCGTAGCGGGTCTGGGAGTGATCGGGGTGATGGGTTGACGAGCGCGTGCGTCCTTCTTCTTCTTGTCCGGCATATGATCGTTGCTCTTGAGGTCCGTGTCTTCGCCGTCGTCCTCGTCGTCGTCTTCTTCACTCTTCTTCACGGGGGTCTTCGCCTGCTTGCCCTTCTTGCCCTTTGCCTTGCCCTTCTAAAACACAAGTACACAAGAGCTGAAAGCAATGCTGCGACAACGCACCTTCTTCTTGCATCCGATGATGAGCACACCGAAGGTGCCGACGACGATGAGTAAGTGCATGAGAGCCACAAGCATGCCTGAGGTGAGCACCATATGCAGAAGCCTTGTGATCGCCAAGCCGTCGAGCCAAGCCGTCATGACGAGCGTAACGAAGAGTGTCGATTCAATTCGCCGAGCACGCTCCGTCGATTGAAAACCTTGCAGTGGTGGTGCGCTGATTTACCCCATATTTACATGTTTCCTGGTCACACAATTAGCATAAAAAGGTCAGTAATCCAGCTGTTCCGCATTGCTCTTGACTGCGTTGTGTTCAATCAGCCGTGCTGTCGCCCAACTATTCAGGGCTACAGAAAACTACGTTAAATCAAGTGAAATTCTGGAAGAACTCTTCTACTTCCGCGTGGCTTTCAGATAAACTTTTTCACTTGTCCACTGCCTTGGTATGTGCTGGTCTGGATGGTTGCTTGCTCTCAGCTTAGCTCGTCCGTTCAGGGACTTAGCAAAGTCACATCTCCTAGCGCATTTTGGTTGATTTTATGACAAACTTCCGCTAACCGTATTGTATTATTCATAGGAGTGGGCATTCAGCACTGCATCATCTCAAAAAACACGTGCAAGACAAACTTCAAGAGTTCTTAGACTTCCTGACCGACGAGACCACGCGTACTGGAAAGCAGCAAGTCCCAGTCCATGCGATTTCGAATGACTTCTTGTTCCACCCATTTCGCGTAGTTCCGTTTGAATCGCTCCGTAAATTCGGGGCGTTGACTGAGCACCGACTGAAGCGAGTTGTCCACCGGCTCGAAATCGCTAAGGCAGAATCCGTCGAGCTCGGAAGGTTCGTCGTCCTCTAGAGAGGTGGTAGTTGCTACAAGTTAGCAGACGGTGCATACCGAGGGCTAAGATCGGGTACAGGTGCGAGTACCGTCGAGAGTTGAACTTCTCTACTGCCGCCTTCAGCTCGCGTTCCTCCATTTGGAAATCCCACGACTTGGACCTGGTTTCATTCGCGAACGCCCAGTCGTCGTTGAGCCTAGGCGAGAATTCCATTAACGCACATGCAAACCAACAAGCTTACCGATGGCGAACCTTCATGTAGATGGACGATATGACATCCATGTTCGACCTGCGCCACTGCCTGCCCAGGTAGCGCGCTTGCATTTTGAGAAGCTTCAGCACGTAGAGTTGGAAAATTCCCTAAGTTCAAGCTTATTTTACAGCATTAGTGGCGCAGGAAACTAGCCCACTCAAACGCCTGTTGTTGCACATTAACGTCACTTACCAGCTTAGCCCGCATGCAGCGCTTGAGAATGGGAGCAGACTTGAACACGACCAGCATCATTGTGCGCGCGTGCTTCCACTTGGTGAGCTTGTTTAGGACGCGGACGAGGTTCACGCATGTAAATGCGTTACGCCAGTTGAAGTACGTATCGCACTCGGAGTCCACATCGTCCATAACGTTGTCCGCTGTCAAGGTGGGCCATTGATCTGCAAGAAATACTCGCTTTCAATGTCGGAAAGTATGTAAGCTCTGGAACGTTGAAAATACCTACATGAATTTCTCACGTAGTAGAGAGGCGCCCGAGGGTAGCTGAACGGCGTAATCTCGTGCTTCGACTGGAAGTAACGGCAGATGTTCTGGTCGAGGAATTTCAGGATCAGAGGCAAGCAGTTTGCGAGAACGAGGTGTTGCGAGAAGTTCTCAAACTGGTAGATATGGTTGAGGCGGAAATACTTCAGCAGGAGGATTAGAATCGCGGATGCCGACTTGATGATGATCTAAGCATCAAAGGATTTGTGTTGCTGGCATTGGGTGGTGGATACCTCCTTGTGACGATTAATGTCGATCGCAATGCGGACGGTGTCCTCCAGGGCGTTCTGCATGGATACGTCCAGATTGATGGAGTTGGTCAGCAGTTCGTTCGTATCCATCTCAGGGTTCAACACGTCCGACAAAATACTGACGGTGTCTGCTTTTGCCTTAAACATCTTGTTCCTTATGGAAAAACTCATTGTTCAAGACTACCTTAGACGACGGCAGAGCGGCAAGAATTATTTTCAGCAGCGCTATCACGTAGTCACTCATTCCCGGTAGCATTCGCCGGTAGAGCTTTTCGATGCACGTGTCCAGAACTGGTTCTTTCTGTGTGAAGGGATAGCGGTTGTAGTTCTCGTCTTCTTTCATCTGAAAGTCAGTCGGTACTGTGATGTTACGACTGTGGTATCCGCAAAAGTAACGGCTATTAGCAAACCTGCAATTCTCCGAGCGACACGTAGAGATGTCTTCGCAGGGCCGCTACGCTCTGATGGACGGGTGCAGGAAGGCCAAATGTTGTGTTAGCGTCGCCAGGAGGAAGCTTGTATCCAAAGAACTTTTGCCTTAAAACGATCATCATTAGAGCTATTTCTTCAACTACTTACCGTTCTGCTTGGAGAAATGTTTCCAAGTCGGCCTCGCGAGCCTTTGGTTTCCAAGGGAGCCCACGCTGCAGCTGAGGAAGGGGACTTTCGGCTTTCGGTGTGAGGTCACCGCGAGAGCTCGAGTTAGGGAAGTTCGGCACGTCCACCCTGGAAACCGTCGGCGTTGGCGGTTGCTCTAAACAGTATGCTGACAAGGTGTTATTCGGGCTATCCTCACCATTTGCTTCGGGAGTGTCGTCGCCCGCTTCCTTCTTATCGACCATCACGTCGTCGTCATCGTCTCCCTCTACGTCAGGCAGACCGTCCGAGCCGTCCTCCTCGTCGGATGATCCTCCGCCACGTTGGCGCACCGCTGCGACGTCCGCCGGTGGTGTCTCCGTGGAACCGGACGAGGTACAAGCAAGCTGGCGGCTGAATGCCCTTGGTGCATGAATGATCCGCGTTTTGCGGCCCATTCTACTCATGTCTGAAAATTGCTTACGTCGGAGAAGCCACGTTTCCGTAATGCGGCGGTAACATGTACTCATTTGCACTTTCGAGCCTACTTACCCATTGTTTCAGTCTCGTTTGGATTGAGCGAAATTGCTCTCATTGATGTGGCAACTTGGACTGTGTCCTCGATTGGCTGCAAACCATCCTCGTCACGCTTTCGTGCCTTCTCCTGCCGAAGAAACTCTATGCCTCCGATTGTTGCCAGCAGCAATTTCCAGGTTAACAGGAGCACCTGAATGATGGCATCATGGGTTTGCAAATAGTCGTCATTGTACCTTCTTCATCGGGTAGTGAGGGGTGTTTCCTCGAACGAAGGACGGCATCATTTCGAATAGGACGATTACAAGCGGTGTTTGACCGGCTTCCAGCGGTTCATCTGAAACTTCTCGTAAGTAGAGACGCAAAATGCAAAATTTTTGAGTGCCTCGTTGCTGCACTTACCCAGTTCGGTAAGGAAGCCCATTCGCAAGGCTTGGACTCGTTCCAGTGAATAGTCGGACTTCGATGCGACCTTCTCGACAAGTTCGTCTCTTCGAATCGACTCCAGCATGTGGTAGAGAGAGTTGATGACGATTCTCAGGGATTCATTGTCGTTGAGGGACGTTGGCTTGGGACACCTGCGGTCGAAGCTGTCCGATATGTCGACATTGGAGGCCGACCGGGGGTTCGAAATGGAGGACTGTCGGCTGTGTGAGCGGATATCGCTTGTTACGAGATGCGCATCGTAGTACGGCTCCTTCATCTCCACGAGCAGCATAGTCAGAAGGCTCTGCAACGGTTTACATGTTGTGGTTACTTACGCAGCAGTACGAACCTGGAACAGTCCCATCTCGTAGAGCTGGTACGCGTTTATAGCTGCGCTGACTAGGCAGTCCTTCTCCTTGCCACCAGTCCCTCGGTCGCTCGCCTCGAGTTCGACGCCGTCGCCAATGTGAAGGTCATCTTGGTCTTCTGCTTCGCGAAAATCCCCCATATGCGCCCTAAAATAACGTATGTCATATGCGCGAACAAATAAGCCACCGAACTACACCTAGTAGTTAAAGCTTGGCTTACTTGCAGTATGTAGAGGACCACGCGAGCAGCCTCCAACCGAGTCTTGGAATGAGCGCTTTCCATGCTCTGTGCTAAGTCGAGCGCTAGGCGTCGCCGTTCCTCTCGCGGCACTGCTGACCAGGTTTCGTACGCAAGCTAAACACGTACGGGTGATCGTTTTTATTACGATAACCTCACCTTTTTCTCGCTCATGTACTTGTTGTAGTACTCCACGTTTATTGCCCAGTCGTCCATTTCAGAGAACGCGTACAGTTCCGCTAGTTCCGCCACATACGAGTCGCAGTCTGCATACTTGAATCGGATTTCTGCCATCTCGCTTCGATTGGGCTAAATTTACGCCGTTATGACGCTATATTCCGTCGAGCTTTTTTCAGTAAGGCTAACAATAGAGAAGGACGAACCGTGTAGTCGACGGAGGGCGCACAAGCGGAGATTTCCTTTAGTTTTGGCAACTGTGCGGAACGTCTTTGCGCCAATGCTGACTCGCACATCTGCGTGGACGTGCTGGAGAGCGTGGGCCGCGAATTGCTAGGGCCGGGCTCGTCGTTCCGCGGTTGCGCGTACACTAAAGTATGCGTTCGAAAGGAAACTCTACGTCTATGAGCTTACCGTCGTCCGCGAAGCTGGGACGAACCGGTCGGCGTCCGTTGCCTTCCTCTATGCCTAAGAATCCTGTGTGAGTCTAGTCTATAATGCCCATCAGCATACCAGTCATTCTGCTGAATGCTTTATACTAGGATGTTATTGAATAACATGATCAGGTGAAAGGCTGGTTGTTCCGCATTGCCAGCGGCAGTTATTACTGTTGGCGTTGTGTCCATGAGGCGAAAGGGACGCTGGACGTACTTGACGAAGTTAAGCGGCTTTCTAACAGTGAATGAAATTGCACACTACTTGCTGCACAGAAAAGCGTAGCACGCTTACATCAGTATCACAAACATATGAACTAGCAAGGAAAAGCTCGAGATGTCCAAAGAGTGGCTAGGGAATCACACACCATTGGGCTTGCTCAAGCATCCACTGAAGAAGCACGTTGTCATGGTAATCGGCAGCGCAACATGATGCTAACGTACATGTTGATTGGATGCTGACCAGTTGAGGTTCATAAATGATCCATTATCTCCTAGTAGCCCTAGCTCTACCGTTACCATCTGCTACCGAATGGGAAATTCCGGAGGAGCTGCGTCCGCCTGAAGCCCTCCTGTCCATCATGGCCGGCTTCTCCCCGGTGGCCCAATATGCAGACGAACTTGAGGACGAAAGAGCTAGGCTCAACTGGCTAAACTGGTTCGTGGATAACCGGATGGAAACGCAAGGATCATACGACGTTGAGGAGCGCCATGCTCAGCGAGGGTCAGTGTTCAACTTCAGCATACAAGTTGGCAATACCTAAGCCCAGTCACCCTGACATTGCCAGAATACAATCGCAACTTATGTGTTCAGAGAAGGACAATATTCATTATTCTTGAGCGATGGCGAGAGTTGCTACGCACCAGGCTGCCGTAAGGGCTCAGACATATCCTGCCTACAGTATTGGCAGGGAAAATCTGACAATCGCACTGAAATTTGTATGGCAGACGACGCTATTGTTGACTGTCCGGCACTAACGTAAGTGTACTTTATTTCCGGTAGTAACTTCACGCTGCCTGCAGAAATGGAACCATCGAAGAAGTTACGTACACAAATGAAACGATCATATATTCGATGACGACGGTAGGAGCTCGTTGGAGACTAGGCTTGAGTTCAGCGTCACTCATTTAGAACCGCGCTCCAATAGGACGAATCCTGCTCAGACGTCCCCTTGACGAATCCGACTGTGACGTTACGCTGGAGGGCCTTTCGAGCAGTTCGAACATGTTTGCGCACGGTGATCCTAAATGCGAATGCTTAAACGAATAAACTGCTTAGGACCCCGCGGAGCGTGTACTATGAGCGGTGAGCGGGTACCGTTAAGCGGGCGAAATACAACTCTGTACTGCACAATTCCGTGCCACCTCGATGCCGAGGTACGTTCTTCGAAAAATTACTGATGCTCTCGGGGCACTTTTTGACCTCCTCCCTTCCCTCCTTGAGCACTATTCAAATGGGCCCTGATCGTCGCGCAATTTCTGGATGATCCCAAAGTCGATGCTCACTCAGAGGCCTTACCCCTAGCTACATCTATTAGAAACAGAATGTGGTACTGCGCACGTGCATCAGTATGCGCGCCTGTCTGCAAAATAAGTGCCTACCTGTTGCAGCACAGTTGCGTATCACAAGACGCCGAGATACGTCGCGTTCTTCCATCGTTCGCCAGCTCATCGTTCTGCGTCTGCGGAATCTGCTCGCCTATAAGCCTAGAGTAAGCCATTATAATAAGGCTGAACGCTGGGCAGACGTACATTTTCAGGAATGGCGCTTTGTTGAACTTGACGGACGATTGTATTCTTACGTCTAAGATGATAGTAGAGGTTACCGTCGAAGAAGGCGTTCCAAAGCCTCTTGCGTGGTGAGTTAGTCAGCATAACGCATCCCTAAACACGTCAGTAATTTTTGCTTGTGAAGACAAATGAGGTTGTTCTCGTTGTGTTTTAGGCTTGAGAAGTATGACCCCAATGTTGCGGGAAGTTGTAACAACGTCATCGAAAAGACGATTCGTTTTGTTCAAAATGGCAGAAAGCACATTGAACACCGATCCAGGTAGTCTTGCTCACGCATCATTTTAGCGTGGGCTTTTTAACAGGTACGAACTTACGCGTGGTCGTTTCCATTGTCCATCAGAGGTGACGTGTCCATGGGAAGCGCTCTATGCGTTCTTCAGCGACGACCACCAACTGGGACTCAACCTATTCTATCTCATCCTAACCATGTTGTTTTTACTCTACTTTGCTGCTAGCTCTCCTACCTGCATTTTGTACTTTACCTCCTACAGCGTATTCCTCAGTAAAATCTAAGCGTCCTGCTAGCAGCTACCTACCTACCTACCAGGAATGGGATCGGCGTCCGGTTACGGACTAAGAATTTCGTGCATTTTGGGCCTTTGCCAATTTCTGATTTGGTCCAAAAACCGGATTTATTCAATATTTTGCACTGAAATAAAATAGCCCTATGCTAGGCTCCAACGGGCGTATTTTTCCATCGTGGTTGGTGAAGATTTTCACTAAAATTTGGCCAGAATCGCCTTTACTACCCGGTTCAGTGACTACGATGCTATCGCTACCGTATGACAACGCTCATAGGGCATGTTTCTGAAGTACCGTCGACTGGCACTGCATACCTTGACGCCTTGGACGGAAGCTTTGCCAAAGAAGTGTCTGATAAACGTTGCAATGGAACATGATATACGGGGAGAATGACAGACAAAGTTTATCCAAACGGCTGACCATTTTTTAGCTAAGAAAGAGTTAGAGCGGGGAGACATGGGGATACAAGAGTGACAAAGAAGAAAAGCCACGAGTTTTAGTTTGGCGGCCAGAAGCAGATGAAGACGGATAGAAAAGTGGTCGCAGTACGCCTTTAGGCCGCGCGGTCTCGCCATAGAGACAAAGGGAAATAGTGTGCACTTTACTATCGAAAAGTTTTGTCAAGATTTAGAGGGACGTAACCACGGGGCACCACACAGCAAACGATTTTTGGTTGACCGGACACGCTCAATAAAAACGAGCCAACTTACGGCCCCATCAGGCGGGCGAAGCCCGCCATCGCCACTCGCTCTAGGCGTGTGTAAGCTATTTCGGAATCGAGGCCGGACTTTGCCCAGTCCGCATGAACACTAGCGGCCGTTGAGCCCCCACAGTCGAGCCGAAGTAGTCGCGAGCACACAAGCACACACACACAGGGCCCGCTCACCGCTGGCCAGGCCAGGCCATCGCCTTCTCACTTTTAGTGAGAAGAACCACCGGGAGTCCTTCATCAATACGGCTATTTCGCAATCGAGCCGAAGTACTCTTCGGTTCGATTGCGATCGCCGCGGACCGGCCGGCGTAGCACCGTTGGGTGCCGGCCACACCTTTTTTCCCCCAAAAACCCGAGAAGAACCAGCGGGAGCCCAATCATGAGAAGAACCACCGGGAGTCCCGACTCGCGGCTTCACGTCGTTTTGCAGGACGCGCCGCATAAGACAGAGGCCAGGAAGGACATAAAGGGTCATGCGAGCGAATGTCGGAATTGCCCCACTTTCATCAGTTTTTGTCGTTCAAATGGAATTTGTGTGTATTTCAGGAAGTACTAGGACAGGACGCGCGGAAGAAGGCACACCACATACATAAATAACGTAGAAAAGGCATAGTCACAATGGATTACGGGGAGTCCGGGTCGCGGAACGTCCATAGACAGGTGTAGTGACGATTCGTGGACGCGTCGACGGGCTCGAAGTGCTGCACGAAATCTTGACCTGTTCGACCGTTGTGCGCCAGCTCAGTCGTCGACGGGAAGACAATTCGCATGCCGTTTCGAATGTAGAGGAACACTTCGTATGTGCACGGGACGCCAGATTTCAGGAACGCCTAAACTCAAGCTCCAACCTCAAAAGTCCACCCATTTCTACCTGGACAAGGCGCATGCGAAGCGTCTTGAAGAGGTTGAGCTGGCCTCTGTTACACAGAGGAAAGCGGACCTTCAACGTAAGGGGTTCCGCGTGGGCTACACCGCGAGTGGTGCGAGTTAGCCATCCCACCAGAGAATCGACGTTCTCCGGCATATTGCCATCCGGAATGATGGCTGCAGGAATGTAGACTGTGTGGCAGTTTTCCACTGCCACACTCGAGAAGAACCAGCGGGAGTCCCAGTGGTCTGCGAGCGAGCACCTTTCGACCTCGATGGCGAAGCCGAATGGTCGACTGAAGAATTCCTTGGCGTCGCGTTTCGAGGCAAACCGCGAGTCGCTGAACTTCAGTGCTGCTTTGCGCCAGACGCCTTGGTCGACCTCCTGGATGTTGCGAACGTCGTCTTCGTCCAACGTGACGCCATCGAAGTGGAAGCCTCGAACGTCGAAGTTGGTGATTCTGCCAGCAACGTCGGCTAAGGTACCACTGACGACGACTGCTTTCGGTTTGTCGACACGACTAGCCGTAAACGTCCCGTTCTCGAAAAAGCTTACGCAGACCTCCACCAACGGATTTCCATTAGCATCGAGCACCCTGTTTGTTTCCGGCTCCTTCGATGATTGTGACATTGAGCCTGCAAGCAAGATGTACTGCCCAAGTGGTGGCAGTTTAGAGTGCCCCATCGATAAGCATAGACAAGGACCACGCATAACGGCCTACGACCGAAACCCAACATCATCTCCCTTGTTGACAGCTAACAATTTCACAAGAACCTAGGGTCACGGTAAATGATGAATACCCGCGCGACACAGAAAGTGTTGCAGCCCAAACAACCGCGTAGAAGCAAAGCTTAGTAGTTTTGATTGGATTGGGTCATCAAAAATGGGCTAAAAGTGTCAGAATGGAATTAAAGTCGTCGGTACCTTCAACATGGGGGTATGACTAGCGATTGCTCTGCGAAAAGTGTGAATCCGCGCAATTCTTACAACAGGTTATTCATCTGCATTGGCGGATTCAAAATTGAATTAATACGAAGAGGTCGAAACGAGCAGGTTTCCCAAAAAAGAATGACGGACGCGATTAAATTTCTCAAACTTTCGTCAAGAAAACGTAGTGGAATTATGCGTACATTCGTCGTTCCATACCAAAAATTAATCCTCTAGTGAAGGCCATTCATGCTAGTAGAAATCGAAGGCGTACGTCCAAAATACGCAGTATAACATGTAAAACCGCAATCACACCGGCGCATTCTCGCGAGTTAGCGCTAGAGCGCGAAAGAGGCATCGAGGGAAAGAGGGATGTTGCCCTTTGGTGCATTCGTACGCGTGCTCCGCGTTTCGAAACGGGGCGAGACTTAGCGCTGACGCGTGCGCTCCACAGCGCCAGCATTCATCCTGATCAATATTTCCGGAAAGCGTTTCCTCTAAATCCACCACATGCGCTGGGGGTGGCGAATTGATAATCGCACCTACCCGGCCAGGAGGGGTATGCAACGGACTAACGCTAACCTCCTGTAACCGAATCATTACGACCCGTGAAGTCGTTGAGTGTCAAGTCACTGCAAATCCCTGACGACACAAAGCAGACGTGGATCACAAAGTACAGTCTGGATTTACATCTATTCTCATATGTATTTAACAACTTTACGCAGATGTTTCAGGTAGCGATATTTTGCCCCGCCAGAGACGATTTTCGCCATTTTTGTCCAAATTTTCTCTAAAAATCACTTGTATTGCTTTCGGCGGGATTCTGAATAACACCCAAAATTCTGTTCATTGCAATAAATGACTAAAACTAGAAAATTTTTGCTTTCAGAACAATTTCAGGTTTTGTTGGGCGATTCTCCGGTTCAGCTTTCAGGTTTTCAGCACTCGGTTCAGGTTTAACCGTGATGCTCATGAAGCACTGTTTTAACTATACTGTGCCGCACATCACTTGGTTACCACGGAAAATATTATTATGGCGGCAAAGAAAGTAACCAGCAAAGCGGTACACGGTACTCCAGATCATGAACTCAGCGTAACCCGCTAGCAAACAAGTGCGTAGGTGAAGAGACCAGACACATGCAGGTTATTCGATCTCGTTGTTGTTGTTGTTGCCCTTCCGATCTTTGGAAGGGAGTAAGGTGAAACGGAGATGTTATTCGATCTCGTCGCCACTTCCGTCGTCCACGGCGGGTTGCGACGGACGTCGTTGTATGCGCCTCTTCATTGCATGGCTGTACTCCACCGTGTTGGTGTCCTCGTCAACGTCAGCATCGCTCGCGTCACGCTTCAGCCGGGGCACTCCGGCTTCGTCGCAGATTTGATCCAACATTGCGCCGCTTAAGTAGTTCCGCATGTGCACCGGAGGCCGACGACCTTCGCACTGCTCGATTATCTGCCATGCCTAAAACTTTCGTTGGAACGGGTCTTAGGAAACCCATTCAACCTTGCGGAAGTTGTTGCGCTTAACGTTGTGCAAGACGAGAATGGCGAAGATGTCGCCCAGACGGACGCTGTCATTCATGCGTTCATCTTCTGCCATTTCACCCAGCACACGCAGCGCTTCTCCTGGATCGGATTCGTAGGTTCTGAATAGAGAAGAGCTTAGCGGTAGCCCTCGCTGCGTCGAGTGCAACGTACTGTCTAGCAGCTAAGTAGCGCTTGATCTTCCCGATTTTGTCACGCAGCCGTTCGATCTTCTCGGACGACTCTGCCTCCAGGCCGCCCTCTTTCTCTGCATTCTTCGTCCAGCGACGGAGCGATTCATTCAGCGCGGCCAGGCCTTTCTCGTAGTCGCGAAAATCGTCTATTTCTACCTGCAAAAGAGAGCCGTAGCAAGTTACACTGCTGCTGCTGCATACCTCAGCACATGCTTCGTAGAAAGCAGCAAGCGAGCCGAGTGCATCTGCCTTTACGTAGCAGTTCTCAATCTGTCGCATAAGGTTCACATCTTCCTTCCAGTTCAGAGTCTGCAGATAATTGCCCGCCATTCGGTAGATGTCCTTGTTCCGAGCGGTGTTGGCAAAAAGGATTATACGCGGTGTATCACCCGACTTTAGCAGTGCTCGCATTGCCTAAACAAAAAGTTTGTATTTGAGCAACAGCGGCATTCGCACCTCAAGCTTGTTTCCTGCTTGCGTGAACTTCTTCGCGGCAAAGTGGTAGTTGCCTTGCTGCAGGCAGCAACGGCCAATATCCTCCAAAAGTCGCGTCCGTTCCGATGCCATCCCTTTGTCTAAAATGTCGGATTGCAACCGGGCTCCTTGCTACGGAGGCAGGCTGACCAGGTTTAGGTGGCGTAAGCAGTTCCGCAAGTTCTTCGTTGATAATGACGTTCTTCTCGCGGCACAGTTCCACTGCTTCGGCGTACTAAAAGTTGAACGGGTTTCAGAAATTCAAAACAGTCCCTGCCTTCTTTGCGTAGCACAAGAGCTGTACGGCCGTCCTGTCCTGCTGGTTGTTGGAGAAGAACTGCGCTGCTCGCTCCAGCACACGTGGGTCCGAATTTTCATTCAGGTCCTGGGCTATGAGGTCGAGTGCAGTAAACTGCTCGGTACGGAAGGCTAAGTCGAGTGCGCGTCCGATTAAGCCAGCCTACGTGTCCAGAGCGAATTAGTGATAACAGGTGCCGGACGCTTACCTTGTGGTAGAGCATGACAGCCTTGTCCGCGTGACCGGGCATCTCTTCGTAGTACTTGGCCGCTTCGACCATTTCCGCACCTCCCGCCATCAGCGCAAGATTGGCCAGCCGATCGGCCATGTTATGCTCCTAAATCAAACGCTAATGGGCACAGTGAACAATGATACGAACGTTTGCGAGACGAATGGCGCTGCTGTAGGCTCCAGCCTTCGCAAAGTAGCGCACTGCATTCTCAAAGTCTTCTTGAGTCTCGTAGTAGCGTGCGAGGTGGAATGCGGCCGCCCTGTCGTCCGTTCTGTCAACCAGTTGTGCTGCCTGAAGGAAGATAGTGTACGGAGAACGACGGTTTGCCGCTTACCTCATTGATACGGTTTTCATAGCAAAGGATGCGAACCACAGAGAGATAGTCGTCGGCATACTTGTAGTAGTTGCGAGCGGCCTCTAAGTCAGTCGTGCTCTCGAGGAACTGTGCCCACCATTTGTAGAGAAGCCTAAAGGGAACACAAAAGATTAGTCGCTAAGTGGTAACGTCAGTGCTTACGGGTCTCGTCGACGCTTCACATAGAGGTCAAGCGCCTTCGGCTCCTCGCACAGCATTCTCGGGACCTCGAACTGGTGTGTCTGTGACTTTTCGTAACTAAAAATGTTGTGTTATCCTGCATATTATTAGACGACGCCTACTTATCGATGCCTGCCTCAATAGCGCCAACACTCTCCAGGTATTTGGCATAGTTGTAATGCGTATTTCGCAGGTGAATCCTGTCGTGCTTCTCCGCGACTTCGAACGCTTCATTCCACTTGTTTTGCGCCTGGTAGATTTTGTTGACCATGTCGTAGCGGCTGACGGACGCGTAAATCGCAATCGCCTCTTCCTAGGACAGGTTTGTGTATGATTACGGGGACATTACTTACAATCATGCCCAGCTCAACTGCTAGGCGAGCGGCTTGCACATCCACAGAGTCACCGGTCTGAATGGACAGACGAAGAGCTCGCGCTGCGCGTGCGTTCCTCATGTGTCCGAGGCACACACGGGCTACGTCGATTCGTCGCGTCTTTACGCACATCTGCGCCATGTGTTCCCAGACGGTATCGCTAAGAATCTTCGTTTAGCATTGCTACTCAAGCGTGTCCTACTTCTTGATGAACTTGATGGCCTTGAAAGCATTATCCATTTGACCGACGCTTAGGTAGAAACTGAAGTTCAGCATCGCTTCAACTGCCTTCCTGTCCGAGGCTTCGATACCGACGAACTCGCGCAACGTTCTGCGAAGTATTAGCCGCGATATGCTGCGCTCCACGAGAAGGTCATCCTCTTCATCGGATTCAATCTGTGAAAGGTACATGCAACTGCGACGTCATTCAATATAGAACGTACGTTTTTCAAGAAATAAAGATGCGGAACCGATAGCGCTATAAGAGAGTCTGCTTTTGCCGGTCGCGGTTGCAGGTCCTGCATCTGGATGCCGTGCTCCGCCGTAACGAACATTGACAGCAGCTGGCTCGCACTCTAAAACAGAGTAATGCAGAAGTTAGTAACTGCAGCAAGAACGTACACTGTCCGCGCTTATATGATTCGCTTCGCACACAAGGAACCTCGGGTCTGTACGGTCCCAGAAATGGTTGCCCGGCAGATGGTACGGCATGCTGTAACGACTTTGCTCCTTCTCGATTTTACTAAAATAGTGACTGTCACTGTAGAAAGATGACGTCGCGAAAGCATACCGAGCAGCGGCCGTTTTCGGTCTACTCCCCTGACGCGAGTTTTCGCTTTCCGCCTCCGACTGTTGTTGGTCGGTGATTCCGAACGAAAAGGAGAAGTAACCGACGGAGCCAGTTTCAGCGTCCCATACGAAGAGCTTGTCGTGCAGCTCCTCGTTTCGCTAAATTTGCTATGTTGTATGGTGCACGCCGTATTCAGGTTGAATGTTCCAATCAATTGGATGAGGGCTAGCTGGAACTCGTAACCACTGCTTACCTGTTGCGATCGGAAACTGACGCGGCTGCCCGAAGCGTTTAGCTTAACGCTAACGAACCGCGAGAAGTCTTTGATGTTCTCGGTGACATTGAAGGAATGCGTCACGTGCAGGTTGCTAAAGCACTGGCTCAACTTCCATTGCTGCACGCCGAAAACGCAATAGGCGCATTCCTTTGTATCCTTACTTGTCGTCAAGGTTGTAGATCTTGATGTATCCCCGTGTAGTCGCAAGACACAACCATTTTCCGTTGAGGTCGAGCAGCTCCGGTTCACCCTCGGATTTCGGAAAGTTTACCGAATTCTTTTCGGTTCCCTAAAATTTGAAATTACAGAGAAGTACATTTATTCGACAGTGTACCTTTAGCGTACGCACTACCAAGCAGTCCTTTTCCATCGTGTACACGAGTTGGTTGTAGTAAATGGCGCCTGCAACGGACGCTGCTATGGAAGCCTCCTGCACGATACCGAGCGGAGAATCCTTCGCGTTGTTGATTTTGAAGAGCGAAATCTAAATGTTTTCATTTGGTCGTGAGAATGCGCGTTGTTCGACCTACGTGAGCGTCATCCCAGAAGAGAAGATATTCGCCATTGATGTGGAAGCCTTTAATCGGTGCGTCCAGTTGAACTTCCTGCGACTCCACCGGTTCCGTGAGCTTCACCAGCGACAGTGACTGCGGCCCTGTTTGGATTATCCCGTACTAAACTGGCAGTGTAAGCATCGAAGATGGACTGCCCGCTTACATCGGTGTCCATTTGGAAGTCGATTCCCTGAGACTGAAAGATCTGCACGCTATTGCCAGAATTCACCGCAAGTGCTGTGCTGGTGTTGGACCAGGCCATTTGCACGATCTAGAGAAAACCACAGCTATACAAGATTGCGCAGATAGCCTACGTCGGTTCCTATGGACATTGCGTTCTGCAGGCGCCATTTCTGGTCAACAGGTGCATCCTTGAGCTCTCGGTTCCTCCTCCAGGTTGCCACCTTCCCGTCGCTTGTTCCACCGGAAACGCTATCTAGAAAGAGGATGTGGCGCTTGGTGACCTTAATTACGCTGAGTACTTCCGGTTTAGTCAGTCAAGGAATTGCAAGGCGGTTGTTTATGTTTTAGTGGCAGGCGCATTCTGTGAGAAGCACTCACCTTTCTTCGACGAGTAGCTCAGGCACAGCACTTGCTCCGAGCCGGCGTACCCTTTGTCGGGGTTGAGGCGGAATATGGCGCTGTCTTCATTGTGCAAGTCCCAGATGCGAATCTCTCGTTCCCCGTAGCAGAGTGCTATGTTGTCCGAGTCAAGCCGGATCATCGAGAAGTGCTGCCGACGTCCGGAGAGCTTCACCTTGATCTTGTCGTTGGCCGAGCGTCCCTCCAGCGCCAACTGGTAGAACAGCAGTCCATCCGTGATTGCAAGGAGAAAGTTCCTGTCAGGCATGTCGAGGATTTGACGGATTGAACTGTCCGCCTAAAACGTTAGTGTTTCCGACGCATGACTTTCCAGGGTCAGTCACCTGGAAGATTTTCGTCAGCAGACCGTCTGCTTCGTACATGTAGACGGATCCTTTGTTCGTCGCGATCAGGAACACTGTCACGAAGTCTTCTTGCGATGCGGCACAAACTCCTTTCACGTCGCTGTCCCCATACGCCTGACACAGTCAGGGCCTTTAATGCGCTTGTTGTCGCTATCTTACCTCAAACTT
Organism: Aphelenchus avenae; assembly: GCA_020875895.1. Taxonomy (NCBI): domain Eukaryota; kingdom Metazoa; phylum Nematoda; class Chromadorea; order Rhabditida; family Aphelenchidae; genus Aphelenchus; species Aphelenchus avenae. The sequence goes on along the minus strand of JNEY01000024.1, from coordinate 272,151 downwards.
TGCTGTTCGCGTCAGCAAGCCGACGAATTCGTCATTTTCGGGTGGTCGTGATCTGACCGCAGTCATAGGTCGTTCTGCGGGTTTTGCGCGCGGCTCCATATTGGTTCTATGGCAGGGTAATAACTATGGAAACAAGGTTTAGTAATTTGACGATACCTGCTAATTCTCTTGGCGCATATGTCGGTTGCCATCTCCTCTCTTGTGCGTCCGCTGTTGACCACCTTACACTTGTCGAAGTCTCTTGCGTCCGCGTGGTAGAGCAGCGAGTGACCGTTCTAAAAGAGTGTCCATTAAGGGTTGGATGACGTTAAACATTTGTTTCCCGGAAATAATGAAGTGGAAGCGTACCACGTCCGAGACGAGCATCATCGTTCCGCCGTCATCCCACGTCATGCAGCACACTTCGTCGAGCTCGGGGGCAAGCCAAGTCTCTGTCTGAAAGTCACAAATGGGTAACAAAAAATGTTAATGAAAACTTGTTGCCTGATTTCTTTGTCGGATCGAGCAGCGTGACTTTGCCGGTGTCCCATCCGATGGCTACGACCGGCTCCGTCGGATGCCATGCTAGACGAGCTGCTCGCTGGTTTGGCTTCGGCTTCGATGTATGAAATGGTTTCCCTCCCTAAGCGCACGTTCTTAGCACTTTGTGTAGGGAAGTCGACTTGATTTGACCTCTTACGTAGCAAGAGTAAAAGTAAAAGTTTCGCAGTTTTTGAAGGTATATTTGTTGACGAGTCGCCAAAAAACTACATTTTGCATCTCTTCTGTTAGGTAGTTTTTCATCGTTACTACCGGCAATGGGTTAAACCAAATGCACTGAATCCTTTGCACATGACACAAAATCAACCACTTATGATTTTCGCAGGCTTTGGCGCTAAACAAACCTTCTTAGTGAAGAAGCTGATAAAGCCGCCAACGGACGGTACGTAGGCGGAAACAGCGAGAAAGTCCCTGCAGGCATGCCATTGCAGGGTGAGGTACTCAGCATCGGCTGTACTGTCAGAGTCATTTACTTTTTGGCTGACCAACATGTTCCTAAACTAGCAGGAGAACCGCGCTCTGCGGCTGTCAAATGGGATCACCGAAAGAACGGTTGCCATGGCACTAGCGCTACATTCCACTCGCTGACGCAGTCCAAGAGCGAATAGGTATTGCACCATGATTCAAGACTAAGGCAACTCTAGACCAAATCCCTTGAATGCCATGTTTTCAAATGTTGGCTCCCTGTATTTATTCTCACGTGCATTATTGAAGACTCAACGGCAGCCTGTCCTTTCGGACCATGCTCATCGGATGCATCAAATGTGTAGGGACTAGGTACGGACGGCTAGACGTCTGTTAGCGAAACATTCATTAGAAACGCGTCCTGATAAAGCTCTTGTCGGCCGCCTATTGCATTGACCGGATCGAAAATGGACACAAGTATTTAATGCAGTTGCTCTTCACGGAAATGTGCTCTCTAGAAAGTCCCCGCTTCTCCGGTGGCACAATTGGTACATGGCTGCGAATTACGATGCCTGTGTGAACGAACTAGCCGTAAAACGCTATCAGCAATTCTTTAACTTTACTTCCGTTTGTATTCCGTTTATTATGAGGTAATAAACATGGCATGTAAGGTGTTCAATGTGTCATTCGCGGAAGTTCTATGGGTCTAAACCACCCACCGTGGGTGGGAGAAGCGCTTTGTTGTTTTAACCGCTAGCAGCAGCGACTCAGTCGGGACCACGTTTATCAGTTGAGTAACCGGGCATCCTTCTCACGCAAGACGACGCAGACGACATGACGTTGTGGTTCATATGACGAATGGCGCTGGAATTATGAGCGACTACGTGATGCGTACCATTCGTTCGGTCTGCAAAACCCTCACTAGGTGACTCCTGACTAATGACTTGCGTAAAGAGAATACTATGGGTTGCGTTAGCTTTCTGTGCATGTTCTGGTTGGAATATCACAGGCCATGGGTTAGCAAAAACTCGAATGGATCGTACGTTTACAACTTTGGCAGTTTCCCGTCAACTTGCTTTCAGCAGACAATTGCGGCACGCTTCATGTGGTTTGGAACATCGGAGCTCAGACCTATGCGGGCGAAGTGGCCGTGTCGATAACACCATCCACTTCAAGCCAGCGTGGCTCAGTCACCGTGGAAGTACTCTCGCTAACGTGCATGGGTAGTGGATGCAGACTAGTGCTCCACATTCATTTCGACAGAACAGGACAGTCCGATCCTCCGCCCCAGGAGTGAGCCTCGTTGTTGCTTAAAGCTTCTTGATTAGTATCCGTATCGAAGAGAAGATAAGTGAAGACGGAATTCAGGTGTCTTGGCGGATGCCAGGAAGACATCCCACCTGCAGTCGATATTTCTGAGGAAGGGAACCTCGTAATCAGTCTCGACTTCACTACACCGGCAGCTCCGAAACCGTACACGGTGTTTTTCGTCACGTACCAGAAATTTCTACCCACGCTGAACCCCGCACCGTCACCATCCACTTGTTGGATTCCTTCGGCGGATTTCGACAGCTGCATATGCTGTACGGACACAATGGTCCATGTGCATCCGTGCCCCGCTCTGCCATGTAAGCGCACCGCCATGGTCACGCTTAACGTGGGCTGCGTTAAGATACCTGCAACAGCGTCACGATTCATGTGACAGGAGCGATTACGTATTGTAGTTGCCCTATAACGGCGACCATGTATGCAACTGCGGACCCAACGAGGAATTCCGTGTACTTCACAATTGAAGATCTTCAACTAGCATCGGACAACTACGTAATCATTAGCGCTGCTAACACTTGGACAACTACTACAAAGTACGGCAGTTCTTCTAATAGTCCGCTCTTTCTATTAATTCCTTTCATTAATTTAGCTTGGTTATTTTTAAGCGTATAATATTTCGAGCGTCTTAAAAGAACAGTATTTCGCGCAACTAACGAAAAAGCACAAAATGAGTAAATCAAAACTCTTTGGACACAAAGATTTCTTGTATTAAAAATGCGGTACACAGATTGCACCCCTTTGCCAATCACACATTTGAGCAAATTTAGCTGCACGGACCTGGGCGTAGTCTGCACACTTACCTTGCCAGACGGGGCTGGAACCTTTGCACTGTTTGTGACAATCGCTGTGTTCACTAACGCTGATCGTTCTTCACAAACAACGGAACAAATTGCCGTGGTGGAGTACGTCGACTATTCGACGTCCCTGCAGAAATCGGGTGACTGCGAGGCCGTACTGAATCCTGGAAGTAGCGTGCTAACAAGTGTTTGTTGCGGCATCGACACCACGACGTCGAGCACAACCTCGACATCCACTACTTCCACAACCTCGACCACGTCCACGTCGACTTCATCCTCATCATCTACGGGAACTTCCACGACCACGAGGACACCGTCTACGCCAACTACGACTGTCTATTCCACTACTTCTTCTGTTACTACAAAGATTACTTCTACTACACTAACAACTACTACAAGTGCCGTTTTATCATGTGTTCGGGACGCTATCACGATCTGTTTTAGCAAGCAAGCCGCTAATTGATTGCCGTCGTCCGACAAGCCACCTTGAGCAAGTCTACTGCAATGTGACAAAGGTAGGGAAGAGTGACAGCCTGACCTCAGCAAATACGTTTGTATCCAGATGGGTATAACCACCAGGAATACACTGAGTGTAGCTCAGGACACCCTCAATTCATTTAATCCAACGACCGCAGAGCCGAAGGACGTTTATGAAACGTCGGTTATCCTTGACCAGTTGAGCCTGCAAGAAGGCCTTACCACCAAGGTAAAGCATCATCAAATATTCGGTACGCATGTATGTTTTAGACCTTGGAAAAGGTACTCCTGGTGTTCGACAATCTACTCGATGTCAGACGACAAACCTTTGTGCAAAGCAACGATAACGAATGGGCAACGTCGAAGAGGTACACGACGGAAAAGTAACGCGAACGAAGATGATTTGCAGACTGGTGACGGCAATGAACAACTTTATGCGCAACACACATCACGATATTAGCTTTCTGAATGGCACGAAGCTTGGCCTGGTTAGAAAGAACACCCCAAACTGTGCACCGACTGGTGTTAATGGACTAGCTGACTATGGGCACTCATTTGGACCTCCAGACCTCTCCAAGGGCCCTAAGGCCGCAATCGAAATTCCCGTGCCTGCTATATGCGAGAAAGCAGGTATTCGATCCAACCTAACCGGACTCCTAGCGTCGCTCTAGGCAGTGCCGTGGGTACGTCGGAATCGAAGTTGTTGCAGCAGAGTGCCGCAAAGCCGCCTGCGTCATACTACGCTATCTACCGATCCATCAACTTTTTCGTCGGGAACACCAGCGATCCGGTGAACGCGCGCGACTTTCGTCGTCAGCCGGACAGCTGGGGCTCGCGGTGCGGACCCGGCTACTTCCTCACAGATTCCGGTGTACTAGGGGCTACTATGCTTTCGTCACAACCCAATCACTCGACAGTCGGGCAGTCTGATCAAGTCATGGCTCGCGTGTACTACTCCCAGAGCATCGTAAGCACATCGGCTAGATCCTCTGGAAGTTAAGGTCAAAAAGTTAGATCAAATGGCCACTGCACGGTACACTGAGAACCACATGGTGGACGGGCGACGACTGGGCGAGTCGCGCCACATGCGACGTCAAAGCGACTGCTGGCTTCTACGTGTCAGAGTGCAATCATCTCACTGACTTTACGCTCCTCGTGGTAAGTACATCTAAACCGTGGTGTAGCAATACCAACGGCAAGTTAGGACGGACTTTCGACGGATCCGTCACTATGCAGCGTCTCGCTGGTGGTTACTGGGTACGTCTTCAACGTCGGATCCGTCATGAGCTTGTTTGCGCTTAATCTCATCCAGATCTCATACCGGTAAGAGACTTGTTAGGGACTTGCATTTGACCGCGTTCTTCAGCATACCTCTTTTGTACCAAGTGATAGTGGTATTCCTGCTTGGCAACTCGCTGCCTCGATCTCAAATTGACTCCTTTACCATTGTCTACAACATTGTGCTCATGACGTTCTACTTTTCTTTCTGCACTTTCTCGGACGAAAGCCGTACTGCCGGTGACCTTTCTTGCCGAATAGTTGCGGGCCTCAACTACTGGTTGCTGCTATGGTAAGTTAGCAGCATACGTACTGAACAGAATCTAACGTTAGCTGCATTACCTGACGATCTATCATTCATGGAGGGTGCTCAAAGTCTTCGCATGGACATCACAAATGGAACGCGTTCTTTTGCTCATGACGAAGCCAGTCGTCGTTTACGCTGTTTCCGCAGGTAGGATGCCTATGAAGCAGCCAACTATGAACACTCTTAGGCATTCCCACAGTTCTCTGCGTGCTCGTCGGGGTTCTTATGCAGAACTTCTTTTACCGCGAGGACAATTTGTACGCTGCCCTTGTAAGCCACATTGAGAAACCGAGGATTTAGCTGTTGGATTCGACCGGACTACGTGGTAGTGGCCGTCGTGGTCCCGCTGTCGCTGCTTGTGCTGAATGCTCTGTTCTGTTCTCTTGTGATTAGCATACGGCTCTTTCCTCAAGTATTCGGTGCAACGAGGTTCATTCGCCAAGGATCGCGTACGATTTCGAAAGGCGCTCGGCAGCAGAGCAAGGAGCGCTTCATTGCGCTCTTCCTCATGCAGTTCACACTTGGAGTACCGTGGGTAAGAGCGAAGCACAATTGCGAAAGAGCTAGGCGCGTCACAAAAGCACGTGCATCGTTTTAGGTACTCCAGTATCTCACACTCTTTGCACCGAAGGCGACTGCGTGGCACTATTTGTTCACGGTGGTGAACGGCTCCCAGGGCATAATACTCTTTGGGCTCTTCGTATACAAACAGCTGCAGGAGAAGAGGAAACAGAGGAACCGCGAGAAACTGGAGCGTCAACGCAGAATGACCGCCAACAGTTTCGGCTCTCTGTATGCTACCGCAGAGTGAATGATGTGTGTACACATGTACATGATGTACATCTTACCGCAATTAAATCCCGTGGCAGCACACAGGGTTCCGCGAATCGAGGCGTTTTCTGTAAATGAAGCTGTCATTCTTCGACTTAGTGACTAATCATGAGGCATACGGACGTCTTAGCTTTGTAAGATTCTGACGACGTTCACAGGTCCGTCGACCCGCTTTAATCCATCAGTTGCCAAAGGGCATTTCCTGTTTCCATCTTAACTGACGACTAAAAGCTTGGAGTCGCGCCAGCCGGATTAAGCTGAAGATTAACGCAAATAAAAGCAACTTAGACATCCGATTTTCATGACCCGAACAGTCGCGCGCGCATCTTCCACTGGAGGTCGACTCAATCCCATGTGAAATTGTGCATTTAGCGCAAACCAAACATAGAGAATACGTCCTTGTTGACTTAGCTGAGAGAGGCAGTCTAGGTACCGTTTTTCCAGCACTTCGCATCACCAGCATTCGCATAGTCTTAGCAGGCCCCGCGCTAGGTCCGTATTTATTGGATTGAAGTATGCTTCTTCGTGTTGAACACGCATCATTGTCGTCATGTTGTGATGAGCATGCAGGGTCCAAAACCCAGCGGCGAAACATAGCAACGTATTCGCAACATGACCCTGGTTCATCATCTTTTTGTCGTCGGATGCATACTCAACGTCCAAGCAAACCCTTTGTTCTATGGCCCATGTGTCTCGAAGCCGTTGCTAAGCAGGTTCCGGGCGTATGCTGATCGCGCGGACCCTAACGCCCGCAGCAAATCCGTGGATTCAGTAAACATTTGCGGCACTTGCTTTGGGAATACTGCCTGTGCAGATGGGGGAATTTGCGCGCTTCAGTCGCGCTTTTTCGGCATCGTATGTCCGCGCGACCTTTAGGCGGCACGGGCGCTTTCCCTGCTTTTGCAATTATCCTTTCATCTTTCCCGGAATCAGAGTGCTTCTTTTCTCTTCTTCATAATTTGTTTTGCACGATTGTGCACTGGCGACGTCTGTTTTGATATGCACGTTTTGAATCTTTGCCAGAAATCCCGAGAAAAGTGCTTCTTCGCAAAACGTCGGAAACGGTCAATTAAAATGTTTGTCAATAGGTCGAGAGTTGAGGGCGACGCAATGCGAGGAAGAAGTTTGTATGAGTCTTTGATTCCGGGTTGTGATGGCGATGTTTGCGAGACAGCTAAAAGCAGGTTCCGAGAAAGTACCGCATAGAAGAACCCCTTGATACGCCGGACCGGCCTTCTCAGGGTATCGCTTACATCCCGAATCGGACGGTTTGCGTCAAAGCGCCGAAGTCGAGCGTTCGTCAAACGGCCTAGTACGCTGCACGCGCGTTTACGGCTGCTCTAACTTTTTTTGGACTGGGCTTAATTTCCGCGTCCAGTTTCGGTTAAGAGTTTATGGCACGTTAGCCACCCGTGCGATAAACGGCACGCCTGCGGTAGTCTCCTCGCACGTGCTCGACCATCCTTCGGAGGGTGCGAGTTTCCCGGTTAACGCTTTGTGACGTACCAGAGACGTGACTTCTACGGCCAATACGCGCTTTTTTCGAGTCAGTATGCCTATGATGCATGGATTACGGTCCGGAAACAGCTGACTGAAGCAGACGACTATGAATACCGCGATGTTTTTCCTCCAAGTGCATGGCCGGCTAAGGAAATCCGTGGCATTAGCGGAGAGTTCATGTGGCTTTAGCCGGGTTAATCCCCTCCGGCGGCTTTCTTCAGGTTTGCGCGTTGCCTTAGTCCCCGTAAGTGACTGCTTGGTTTCTCCAGCTTCCACTTACATTCCTAAAGACGTTCGCTGACATTTCGTGAGCGCGCCGGAAGACACTTTACAAGTCGCGTCCAAAGATATAGACGCTTTCTGAGTATCCTGCCGATGTGGCAAGGTTCGGACTGACGCGTTCGACGTGCCCTAGGGACCGAGTGCAGATGGCTGCTGACTGATAACGCGTCTGGTTGCAGGATTCCAAATGATGTTCCGGGATCATGCCATGCAACCCGAATAGTGGCGAGGAGTGTTGTTGGGTCTTCTGCCAGGGGTCACTCTCCAAATACTGCGAACTCAGTTCGTCGACCACATCGGTTCCGCTAGATATTTTCGCGTTTTACCCCATAACTCATTTTATTGGAAATTTCGTCGGCAAGAACCAATTATTTTTTATCTGTTGCTGAAAACACCGTCGTTAAATGCCAAGAGTCGTCACAAATTACATTCCGGGGATCCTGGAAATGAGGAAAAGTAATCAAACAAACTAATTACGTAGACATTGTGACGTACCCTTGTAAATCCCTGTTCCGTGTGCTAGAGACCGCCACTTCACTTGCGCTTTGCTCTTTGCTTCCGGCGGATCATCTTTGATGGCAAACAGTTGCTGAAAAATTTGATCCTTACTGGGCATGAGCCTGTGCATTTTTTCGACATCATTGCCCAAACCCCACCGTCACCACGTGGTGCGCATCCGGCTGAGCCCAGGCGATCGGCTCTGACCAATTTCTTAGCAGTTAACACGTGCTTAGTGGCGCTGAATGCTTACGTAGTATGCTATGTTTGGCATCTTCCTCTCGATACGCATTCGACTAGGTACATAAATATCAACAGAGGGAAACATTGATGGGTTCCTTCCGGCTCTCGGACGGAGGTGCTTATATGCCTGTGTGTATGCCAGCATTTCATGTTGCGACGGTTTCGGAAGCTCTTCTAACCCCCGGTATTCGTTCCAGTCATTGAATTTGTAGAAAATCGCATTAAGCTTTGCATTCATATTCCAAATGCGTTTGGATGAAACGAGTTGCTTTGTCGTTTTGTAGCACTCTCAGCTTGGGGCTCGACTTACGATATCCGCGTGACCGGCCCGATGACCCGTTGTTGTAGTGTGCATTAATAGATGCGATTCATGGACACCTACACGTTTACCCAGAAACATGGGTTCTACTGGAATAGTCCCAAACGAAGAATGTTAGATGTCCGCTGACGCAGAGAAGTTGCGAATGTTACGGCTTAAGGTACGGTCCGATGCGATGAAACATTGATGTGTGCTTGCGAACTCTGACTCGGTAATGTAATAGGTACGCACAGTGTTCTATTCAGGAGGGCGCTGAAAAAAATGTCGAAAGTCACGAGTCGAAAACAGACTGCGGTCAACGGGATCGGCTGGTTACGCACGCATCCCTTGCAGTAATTCGGAGTCTTTCATTCGCGTGTGGGGCAAGCGTGTGAAATGTCGCTTTTTGCGAGCCGTGCCCTGCAAAGTTGGTGCCGTGCTTTCTCGTGATATGCCAAGCAGCATGAATTAGCGGTTCCCGGAGCATGCGACATACACGTCGCTCTCATTCAAGTAATGATTAGCGTATGAAGTTATTCATTAAGTCTTCCTTGCTTCTTGTGGGTGCTGAATCTATGGCATTATCCCAGTGCGCGTATCTGCAAAAGAGCGAAAATTAAAGGGTTCACATGACGTTTGAAAATGGTTGCGACCGTATCGCCTGAGCATTTAATGGTCACTTGCATGTGATTCGATGCCGTCATGGACCTACACATGACCTGAAACAATGCTTACCCAGCAAACCGAACGGCGTGATCTCTACGTGCCGACCTCACTTCCCCCGTGGGACCTACGGGTTTAAGTAGGAAATGGAAAATGCGACTGTTACATTAGCAGTTCGGTTATGGGCCGAAGGTCGTAGGCCCGTTTTGGTGGCGCCCGCAGGTCTGATCCAGTGAACCGAAACACATTTGGGTCGTTTTCGGTACAATTTTGCTCACGGCCCAATTCATTCTGATGTCACAAAGCCGGAAACATCTCGGGCAGAAGGAATTGCCCAGTGTGGGCGCATGTTCCTAGCTTAAACTGCTTGTTCCCAAGTTTGCAAGAGGTAGCGATCGTTGTCCTTAGTTGCAAAGATCAATCCTCAAGGGACCATTTTGCGTCACGCATGTTTACACGAGTGGTTCGCGAATTACCGGACCAATCAAATTTGAGACCGTCGACTAGGGGCTAAATGCGCTCAAGTGGGTCTCCGAAATGAGATATGTCTGGCGTGGTCTTTTTTCTCTGAACTGTTATGCGTTCGGGTGTGCTCATCCCGCTGCCAATAGTGCAATTCCACGGGATGTTTTTAAGTAAGCCGACACTCACCGGTGGCACTCAAGCCGGAAAGTGGCATTTCAACACTTCACTCTGCGCGCTTGCCGGCATTCAAAAGTGTCAACGTCACATCGCAAGCGATGATTTTCGGTGAAGATTTTGTCGCCGAGCAGCACCATGAGCGTTTTGTCGGATCGTAAGACCTCATAGCTGCCCAAGTTTGTAGCTTAGCTGATACAGAAAAGGAACAATCAACGTCCGGCGAAAGCACAATTCGCTTAATTGCACGCCGCTCCCACAGTGGCGGAACTTTGACTCTCGAAAACGACGTCTTGGTGGTTTTGTAGTGGATAGTCTAGGGGGTAGGACCGTTCCCACACTTTACAAGTTGGAGCAGGCAAACGCTTTGCTGTTAGTAAACCCAGCACTGTCTTGTATCATAGACTAGTTTCCTCTGAATTCCTACGCCCAGCGTAAATCACTGAGTAACAAAGCTTAACTGTTTAGTCGGCACAGAATGTTTCCTTGGCGTCTAGGCCAAAAATATTTTTGATATTCCCAGCTGTTTGTCTGGGCTACATCAATATCCTAGCCGCACCTGCGGTCGTTCGTCCGCAACAATTTACGGAGTCGTGGAAGTCGGGACAATAGCCTGAGGCAGATTAGAAAGTGCAAGTCGGTTCCTGCCATGCTAGCGTGATGGGACATGCTAAGCGTATGTACTTTTCCTCGGAAATTGCGTGGACAAATGACTTCATGAGCCATGCTGACGTGGCGCACGGTTCCGCGCGTTACGGAAGCCCACTGCCGAAAATTTGCGTTCCACGCTGAACTCGTGCACTTCACGAAGTCCGCCCCGTTGCTGGTGGTGACTCGCGCGTTCCCTGAACTTTGTCCAGACTCGAATTTGCCAAGCGGCGGATGGTCCTCGTCCGACGCACTCTGTGGGATGCCGCCGCCGCCTCACCTGTCGACTGACGCAATTACGCCTGACCGCAGTTGGCGAACGGCGTGTGCCATGCGGAACGTATTTCCCACTTCCGGTTTGCCCTGATTGCCTTAGCGATAAGTGGGTTTTCTCAAAGCGACTTGAACCCCGGCCCGATGATTAGAGCCGCCGCTTTGCGGTTTAAGGTGAGACGCCGCGTGTGCCGGCTCCGCGACGTGAGAGCTTAATTCTCAAGGAACTCTATCAGCAAGCGACGGAGCGTATAATTTACTCCAGCGCCGCTTTCCACGAATATTCAATTTGCCGGAGAAAACAGACGGATTACAAGGCAACATGCGCATCGGTGTAATTCTTCGCGCCCCTCTTCTGGGCTGAGCGTGACGATGTCCCCGCCACCACTCGGGCGACACCGGACACTCGTCAAGCGCGCGTCCCCTTCCGACACCCCTGGTGTCCGTCTCTGTGCTCAGTCGCCTCCGTCGCGTTTCGCCCGCGATGCGGAACCGTCTTCTGTTCGTGACACATTGTCGACGACGGCATTTTTAGACCGCACATGCGTGTCACCTATTGATTTAGCCCCCCTATCGCGTTGTGTACCCGTCACTGGAAAATATTAATTACGCACTTTCTGCACCTCCTCCGAGCTGCCGCATATCCCGTGACAAGCGGGAGACGAACGCCGCGGAGAACATCAGTCGTCGTGCGTCCGCTCGGTGTGTTGCGGCGCCCGCCCCATTCGATCTCTGCCTCCACGCGAGGCGACCGCCGCCAGCGGGCGGTGGTGTCATTGGCAGCGTGTCAACGCTGCTTAGTGTCCTCAAGCTAATTTTACCCGTAACGAGGTGTTCCACTTGCGCAAGCTGTCCAATCCCGCAGCTCGAGGCTGTTTTCGCCTTTCTATCATCCCAGCGTGTATCACTCCCGCTTTGTTTAGCACATCCAGCAGGCGGCTTCTGTTTTAATTGTTGCTGCCAGCCGCGTCCTGGGGCTAATCGCTTCAGGCGAGTTGGAGAAAAACTCACTGAGTAAACAAAGGCCTTAAGAGGTCAAACTTAATCCCTCTTAAGCGGTTTCCCACCGCATCCCTCATCATGAAATGATCTTCGAGGAACAAGTACCGTGAGATTGGTTTTCACGGGTTTCACCGAAAGCAGTTTGTACTATTGGCCGCAAGTCCGCTCGCAGGAGTACGTCAACATCCGTGGTAATTACGGGCTATTCGAATCGGAGGTTCCCACTCCTCTTCACGGGGTACACCAGCGGAAAATAGCGGTGATCATTTGGATGTCACCGCTGCTTAGTCCACGCGTCAGTTCACCGCCATTTCTTATGACTACGCTTTCTGTTTTGACGAAACCCTCTGAGCGGTAGCGGGTGATTGGAAACCGTAGGCTACTTGGAATGGTCCAAGGAACATGCCAAATTAACTTACTCACAGAAGACAGCGCACCTGCGTCCACGTTTTTTCGTGTGCCCTATTTGAACCTTGAACCAAAAGTCGGTCAAAGCCACGCTGCGCAAGAATGGCTGTATCGTGCTAGTTTCGAATTCGGGACTTCTGAAAAGTGCACGTATCATAGACGACGGTGTGGGCCACGTCTGGCTGGGGTGCGGTCGTCGCCGAATATCTTTTGTCTTTAAGCCAAGAGCACGATGTGACCGCCAAGCATGGTCTTGAAAGGGCAGCTACGGCTTTCCTTCAAGTCGCCGCCGCCGCCGAGTTGCCCTTGAGATATCGTTCGACAAACTGAAATTGGCTACCGCGAAATTGCCACCGGAAGCGGAATATTCTCAGGCAGTTCCTTCTCCCACTAACAAGTGATTCCGCGTGTCTAGCAAATTTGGGTTGTGTTTTTCGGATGTTATGTGAAATGTTTTCGGGAATCGCCGTTGGAGGGCGTGTGACCCGACATTGCCCTCTTCCGAAAATGCCCGCTTGAGTTGACAATGGTGATTGGTGTGGCGGCAAACCAGCAGCCATGCCGGTGGCAATTGTTGAACTTTTTACGCCTTCCTTCATCCGCGTCCACCTTCGAATTTCCGGCCTGTGTTGCCGCGGCTGCGGGTGGACTGACCTTTAGAGTGTTTGGCGCGTTCACCGTTTACGTTCTCGTGGCTCGGTGCTCGCCTGCAGTCGGCATGCCGCGTGTGCCCTGGCGAGAGGACATGTGCCCTGCCATAATTCCATTATGCCCCCGAATTCCGCATCAGCGACGATCTGTTTGCAAAACAGAGATCGTTTCTCGGAAACGTGCGTGTGATTGGTGTTTTTGCTCCGTCTACAGTCTTCCAGAGAAACCATTCGCTATGCCATGACATGTCAGAGCACAGTACTATTAGGCTGCATCTGGGAGTACCTTCGGTCCGCTTGCGTGTTATGACGGGCTTTTCCGGCGCTTGCATTCGCAAAAATAGCGGGCCGTGTCCCCGCGGATGTGTTCCATTTGTCCGCCTCCGTCAGCCGCGTCTTGACGTGCCGTGATTGATACGTCCGCCGATTAACCACTTAAACACTCATCGCCGCGATTGTTTAGACTTGTCGCCGCCACGATGAACGGCACCTATAATTTGACGTGCGACTCGCCGTGGCCCTCATGTTTATCGCTGACGACTGCCTTTGTCACGATCGCGTTTATGCTCGTTGTCATGTTGGTAAGTGCCTTTATACGAACGGGAGCGGGCTTAGCGGGGCATTAGCGTTGCACGTGCCGCTGAAAGAACGAGGGAGCGGTTTCGCGTAAGGAACTCAACACAATAGAAGTTTCGCTGTTTACTCGCATAACACGGTTATGAGGAAGTACAAGAACCTTTCACGCGACTTAGACCTGATTAGTCAGGTCGGTTACCCGTGTTCAAAGAACTGTCTGCCAGTACCCTGGCCGCTAGCCGCCTGATTACGGATGCATCAATGACCGCTTATGAGGCGTGCGCGAAATTCCGCCGCATTGACCGCGTGTCGGGGCTATACTTTTTCCATTTACTAATTCATGTTATTGTGGCGGGTGACGTCAAAGGCATCCTTGCCACCATGCATACCCAAACCGCTGAGTGGTGGCATTTGGTTAGAGGGGATTACGCCCAACGTGCCAAAATCTCATTAATCAAGGGGTCAGCTGCTCGCGATGCCACAGCGCATAACGCCTAGCAATCTCGTAACATTTTACTGGCTAAAGTGCTTCCGCAAGAAACCCAGAAGGAAATTTGTTAGACTCTAGCGCAGGAATTGCAGAGAGAAGACGGCATAAGCCTGAAACATTAACAGCTTGCTTTAGGTAATAGTATGCGGTAATCTCATGGTGGTGCTAACAGTGTACTTCGACAACAAACTGCGTAGTCAGCGCCAGAACTGGTTAATTGTATCGCTGGCGATCGCCGACTTACTCGTCGGCTTGTTGGTCATGCCGCTGACGATGACTTACGAGATTATCGGCGTATGGGTTCTAGGTATGTCTCTTAGAAACTGCGCTAGCTTATAAAATTTCTGCATGCTCCAAATGGGTCTTGCGATGAAGCAGTAGACGCGAGTGCAACGGAAATGATTAAAGGCTAATGTGTTTCAGGGGATATCCTATGTGAGCTGTGGTTAGCTCTCGACGTGCTCTTCGTTACTGCCTCTATCCTCCATATCTGCATAATCTCGTTGGACCGTTACTGGTCCGTTACGCGACCGCTAACGTATCCCAACCGGCGGACGCCTATGCGGATATGTGCTATGATCGGTAAGTTCTTTCGACTTTGTGCATGACGAAACTGCCGGCTCTAGGCGTAGCATGGCTCGTCTCGCTGCTGATCTGCCTTCCGCCAATCCTCGGCTGGAGACCACAACGCCGGCCGGGCGAGTGCAGCGTGAGCCAGGACCTCGGCTACGTTCTCTACTCCGCTCTTGGCTCCTTCTACATCCCCGTCATCATTCTCGTCATGGTGTACTGGCGAATCTACATCGTGACGAAGAACCACAGTCGCCAGCGGCTCCGTGAGACGCGCAGAACGGATCAGACGCTGTGTCAGTTGGCTGCCGCAACTCGCGAGAACGCCATCCAACAGCAGCAGAGCAACGGCACGGTCAACGGTCACGCGGTCGCGAGCAGCAATAAAGTGTCGGATGACGCGACGGAGAAGGAGCTCATTGTAAGTGATGAGTGGTTTGCGTGCGTCGGCCGGGTTCTTTGGAATTCGATACCGTGAAAGTTTGCCTGACACTCGGTGAGTGACGGCGGTAAATTAAAGCGCCTCGAGGCTTCATAGCGCTTTGCACGCAACGCCGAAGTTTTGTGGTCTCACAGCGTTTTGAGGGGGACTTCCAAAGAGTTCACACTGCTCGCAGAAGGGACCGAAAGTGCCACCAAAAATCCTGATATCATTTCGTAGGTAGCTCTGAGCGGCCCCGCTTGACATTTTTGACGCGTGTCGGTTATTGGCCATTCAAGGCAGTCCACACATCGACTTTGAACGAGCGCAGGAAACAGCTAATAAATAATTTCGTCGCCCTTTTACCTCCCAGGGGACGGGAACTTCTTCAGGGCCGCAGATAAAAGGACGTTAATCTTTAATCCGGCGCACTCAAGTGTCATCCCGGCGTCCAGTCAGCGGAACCGGACGATATCCACGCTAGGAGCCCATTCAGACAGGCATTTCCGGAATTAACGTCTCGACAGTTTCAGATCAACGACCTGCCGGAGAAGCGCCCTAAGTGGTTTGGGCTGAAGCACGCCGAGAACACGATAGATAATAGCAGTCGCAACAGCACCGAAAAACGACGGCGGTTGCTAAAGATGAAAGAACGCCAAGCGACACTTCTGCTAGGGCTAATCCTCGGTGCCTTCATTGTCAGCTGGCTGCCATTCTTTGTAAGTTGTGGTTGCTTTTTCGTGTTAAGTTTAAAGATCAACCGCTTACATGCAAACGCTAGTAGCACTCAACGCTTTAGGTAATGTACATTCTGGGTGCCATCGGGTACGAAGCTCCGGAACTGGTCTTCAAGTTCTTCTTCTGGCTTGGCTATTGTAAGTTTTTTGGGATTCTTGACACACTTGAAGATTGACTATGAAGTCTGACCTCAGGCTATTCCCTGAGTTTAGGCAACAGCGGCATAAATCCAGTGATATACACGATCTTCAACCGCGAGTTCAAGCGAGCCCTGTTCCGACAGCTGCGACGCCACCAGAAGTGCTTCATGGTGATCCATGAACGGTTCCTGTGAGCGAGTCCTTTTCGGGTGCTTCGTCTCAGACGAACTAGCCATCTCTGTGCCTTGCCCAAGTTCGGCCGCTGATTGCCACAGCAAAGATCCCACTCCGCACGGAGGGCATTGCGTGACCTCTAACGAAACGTCCCTGCCACTCTGTGATGGGCGTTCGCTGTTCCAGCTATTTGTACATACAGGAAGAATACATATGTTATCCGTTCCAGTAATACAGCCATTAAACACTCAAGGCGTTCTGCGTACTGGACTAGAATAACTCGGGACAGAATAAGGTGGACAAGCATATTTAATCTGCGGGGTTTCGTGGTGAGCCTCGTCGTCCTGATGATGCAGCCTTTCGTCCTTTGACCAGTATGGAAATTGAAATAGTCTATTCAGTCTATTACCGTGAAAACACACATGTTTGCCAAAGGAACGATCATGTAATGCATCTGAGTGGGACGGAAGAGATCAGATAAGCCGAGGTGGAAGCAAGACTTTGCCTAAGCCGAGTTCTGTTGTTTCCACAAATGGTGTACGCGACGAAGTCCGCAAGTTTGCATATCACTCCTCATCACTACTGTCTTTAAATATACTGCTCTTTTCCAAAAGTCATTCACCAACGTTTACCGTCCGTCAGCCACGCCGTCCTCTACGTCTAGCGCCGTCAATTGCCAACCATGCCGCCGAAGGTGACCGCCAAGAAACGCATGCCGAACCTGCAACCGAAAACTCCGCGACCGGAGCCTACGTTCGAGGAGACCCCATCTCAACTCGGACGAGGACCAGCGCTCGTCGTTGCCAAATGTGCTCCAAACGCGCGCGATGAGGTTGGTTGTGCAAGGTTTTCCCTTGTGTGGGACAGCATTTTTAGACCATGAAATGGATCCAGCGTACTCTCGACAAGGGCGTAATGGCGCTGCGCATGGAGTTCACTGAGCTGCGTCGCTACGTGCCGCAGGACATGAAGACGGACGCGTTCCTTGTGCACTGGGAGGCGGGCCACAATCGCTATCGCGACGTGCCATGCCAGGAGAAGTGTCGCGTCGTACTGCGTTGGCCGGGACAGGCGCATGACTACATCCACGCGAACTACGTCGCGACGCCGATCTCCGAAAAGCGGTTCATCTGTACGCAAGGACCAATGGACACCACCATCCCCGACTTTTGGCACATGGTTCTCCAAGAAGACGTCGTAAATGATCGCAATGATTTTGACAGTTAACCCTCTTCGTTGCAGACTAACGTGATCATGCTGTGCAACTGCGTCGAGAAGGGCATGGACAAGTGCGCGCAGGTAACTCGCCCCTGAATTCGGGTAACTTAGTTTCGATTTTCAGTACTGGCCGCCGAACGATAAGGAGTCGCAGACGTACGGGGACATTACGGTCGTCAACAACGGCTTCGGCCCGCTCACCGACGAGGAGCCCACCGTGCGCCTGACGAAGCTGACACTCAAGTGGCGTGGCGGCGGCGGCAAGGAGGAGTCGCGTGACATCAAGCACTTCCAGTGGATCGACTGGCCCGACCGCGGCGTTCCGCCGTGCAAGCTCACCGCGATGGTGCTGCTAAGCAGCGTCCGCGGCGCCAACAAGCCCATCGTCGTGCACTGCTCCGCAGGCATCGGCCGTACCGGAAGCATCGTCGCCATCGAGTACGTCCTGGAGCGTCTGCAGGTACGCACCCTATATTCCTCGGTGATTTTCTTAACCCAAATCACTTTAGCGCGGCTTGCCCTGTGAAGCGATGGACGAGATTCTGAAGGAGCTACGCAACCAGCGGCCCTATAGCATCCAGAATGATTTGGTAAGTTCTTACTGCTTCGCTAGTGCGGGTTATGGCTCCACTCATTTTAGCAGTACTTGTTCGTGCACCGCATTATTTTGCACTACTTCATCGTCAAGTACCGAAAAGGCGCGAACAACGAGGATCTCCAGGCCAAGTACCGCAAGTTCGTGGAAGAATATGACAAGCTCACCAGCTAGAAGCTCTATGTCGATCCCTTGGGCACGGACGTCTTTTGTATTTCCCTAATAATTGGCTAATAAACTCAGTGAAGTTACTGCTTGGGTAACAACTATGACAGTGTAGCAAGCTTGTGAACAGCGTTAAAAAGTCAAATTGAGCAAGTGTCCAGCGGTAGCTGGACACATGCGTGCATCCAGGCTTCTCCGGATGAAGAGTTCTGATGAAAAACCTATTAACTTCAGTGTTATGCTGTGGTCCGTAACTGTGTGAGTCACTCTGTACAGTTGTGCATCGGATAGGTCACGCTCTGAAAATTTGATTGAGTTCAGTGCATCCGCTACGCATTTTACTGGAATGATGAGCGCCGGAAGCGGTAATTATGCAATGACGGGCAAACCGTTCCGCCGGAGAACGCCGCATGCGGGTGCGCGAGTATAACTCGCGCCATCGCATGCTGCTGCGTAATCGCGCTTCTCGGTGGGCAAACGATAGCTTTGATTCAGATCAACGGGTATGTAAGGTCTTTAGCTGCTTGCCGGCTACTTTTTGCATTCATATTTTTAGCATGCATGCGCGGAGCTGAGAAGCACTGAACAAATAGCCATTCGGTTTCACGTATAACTTGCGTTAAGGACCGATCGGAAGCACTCATAGCTCAGCGGATAGAGATGGATATCTTTGCGCACACGTCAGGTTTTCTTTACGCGCAGGTGCTAACACATAAGTGTATGCAAACATTTGCCTTCCTCGTTTTAATAAGCGTTTGATAACCGCGGACGCGTGGCTACACTTCGTGCATCCTTTCTCCCGCAAAGACTCGTCCCCCAAACACGGGCAAGTGGCCAAATTGTTGCAACTTTATCCTAGTGTTGAGCAACTCATTGCACCCATGCGTCACACTCCGGTTGCGTAAACCGCACCTTGTCCATTCAGCGCATTTGATGAGTGTTTATCTACCGCTGCAGAAGTTCTCAAGGCTGCGCGATCGGGCCATGCATGGGGCGCCGTCTATGAAGAGATCGCGTAATGTTTGACCAAATCGGGCGAGGAATGCCGAAGGGCCTCGAGATTCCCGCGGCGGAAGGGCCACTTGAACTTCACCGTGAATTTGCATGCAATACTCAAGTTACTCAAAGCTATGAGTAAAGGCGTTCAATATTGAGTTGCCCTTACTGGTGCTCATTTAATGCCTGTTCTAGTCTTAAAATCTCAATACGGCCTGAGAAACAGCATCTATCAAGTGTACCATCATTTACTTTTTCGTCCTAAGCGGAACGCGGTCGTTTGTTCAGTCCGTCCTTGATGTGCAAAGCGGCTGCTGAATGTGTTACGTTTCCCTTAAGTGACATCCGATACACGCTGATAAGTGGCCTTTAATGAGGTTACGTTATGAAAAAGTGAGTCGGATGAGGCGACTCCAGGCGGAACGTAGCGGGACGCACTTCCGACCGCATGTTTGTTGATGTACTCGATAAGACTTATGTTCCAATAATGGGGTCAGCTTGTGAACCTATGACTTAACATATTCAAGCGTAGAAAGTGTGAACTGTTCTCGGCCGTAGGCACCCGATGGTACCCGCAGAGCCTTAGCTCATGACCCCAGAATGTGCTTTGATATTCAAATGAGCTAAAAGAATTCAGTTCCTAAGACCTTTTCATGCATTTACTATGGCTGCACCGCGCACGCGTTTGTCCGAATTCGTCGAAAAACGGGTCCTCTACAAAAGGTCACTTACGGCTAGGCTCCAATGCGCTACAAAAGGCGAGCAGGTCACCATGCGCCAACAACGGTTTCATCATCCTTTACTTAGACCTTGAAGCAGTGGATAAGTCATAGCCTCCGCTAGTTCTAAACATGTTTCCTTACTGCTTGTCAAAGAGTCATGTAGAAGACCAACATTCTTGGACTCGCTCGACTACTGCGCGGCGAACATGGTAACCGTGACCGTGACAATCTTAATCCCATCTCTATCCGCCCAGGCATTCTTTTGCATGCGCCGCCGACTACACCGGTCACCTCGGGTCTTGTTCTTACTGACTTGGCGGGACACTAGGGTAAATCCTCTTTGTTTCTTACAACGTGCATCTACCGTTGCTAGTCTTCTCTGAGGTCACTTCTGCCGCTCCCCTACCTGAATTCTGGGACATGCGCCATTAAGGATGTCCGTTTGACCGCTGTTCAGGATGAGCTGATTTAATGGCGGTTGCATAAATTTCGAGACTCGTCGGCGGCATTTGTCAATTAGGCGCGAAACAGTTAATAAACGAAGACGCGGACTTTAAACCGCGCCGCTAATGTGTTGCGTAACGCACCCCGTTCCCGACGCGTGAGAGCCACATGTTCCGTCTAGCGCGAATGAAATGGACATCGGAAAGTTGCGGGTACATCGGTAAACTCGAATGACCAGCTGGCTCCTAATTGTGTCACGCTATCGGCTGCTGTAGGTAAGGCTGTACGAAGCAGAGCCACAAAACACAGATTCTGTGCTATAGCAGTTCATATTTCTATGTTTAAGTAGTCAGTTCCGTTGGAGCGTTCTATGTGATAAGCTGACAGGTGCATTCCACTTTTAGGATTTATTAGAAGAAACAGATTTCTTCTACGTGAGGCTGGCGACGATGTTTTGGGGGTTTCGCACCGGCCCTCCGCTTAAAGGTCATTGTTTACCACTTTTTTCTGTCGGTGCTAAATTAGCAAGCATTTATCGCGCATGCGCCACCGAAGGTCGATGAAGGCCAGGTCTGAAGTTTTCTGTCAGATGTTATTCCTCTACACTTGCGCTACCTCTGTTAACGCGAACGACTGCAGTGGTTCTTTGTCGCGATATAAAAATGTTGTGTCCCTATGACTGCATTTTAGGTTGCCAACCTCTGCGCCACTATGGGTAAGGCTGCAAACAATGTCGGTTTCCTTCTTCTGTAAGTTCTGCAATAACGGTCAGTAACGCTTTGAAAAGTCATTGCTTCAGAACTTCTTACGCGATCGCTGTCCATGCTTACCCATCGAACAAAACGCCTCAGACGACGCATGTCCTTCCGCACTGCACGCGCAACACGGCCATGGAAGGGCAAATTCACGAGAACGCAGGAGTCGACGGCACGCTGAACGTGTCCAGCTCGACCCAGCTCATAATGGGCCTGAATGAAGTTGCTTGTTTGGAGCTGAAGGTATGCTTTGCAAGTGTCTCTTAGGTTTACGTTTTTGACATCCCTTCACCATATGCCCCTAGTGAGCCTTTAGGCTAACAAAACCTTCAATGACGGAAAGTCTCTGTCATATTCAATGATGCACACCGTGGAATACCTTCGACTGGAGCATCATTATCCCATCTCCGGAAAGTACACGTTCGGGGTCCCTTCAGTCGGTCTTTCATGCAAGTGTGACTGTCATGGTGGAGAGCGGATTTGCTCGGGAAACGACGACATGTACAAGTAAGACTGTTCGAGTTATGTTTGCCCAATTTTACCTCCAGAAACTGTACGTCGGGTGCCGTATGCTACCGCATCTTCAAGGGCTTCCAGCCGAACATCGGATGCCTGACGTCTGAGCTGGCATCAGCTTGCTGCCAAGTGCGCATTGATCCGTACAAGGACTGGACGTTCGAAGCACTGAGGCTAAAGCAACCGGACACTGTGCTCGTTCTACGGTATCGTATATTCGAACGTGCCACGACAATCTGGAAGAGAATTGTGGATGACATCGTCGAAATGCCGCTAAACAGGGGCGTCTCCCGCTTCGAACTGAACAACGAGCACCTCATCGAAATCACTGCAGGTAAGAGAA